>CM076579.1:1180498036-1181098036 GCA_034641835.2 Pinus albicaulis | reverse complement strand
AAACTAGCTTGCCCTAGTTCTTAAGTATGCTTGTCTTGCCCTATAACTTTCTTGTTTGACTTCCTTGCACAAGTCAATATGTTCTCTAGCTTGTCCATCCTCCCATTATATATATATATATATATATATATATATATATATATATATGTCCATCTCAAATCATGAACCATTACATCATTTAGGCTATGAACTAAGCTAACTTGTCAAATCATTATGTGAGTTTTCCTATGGCACGACCTATCAAAAAAATCACTTTCTTGCCAGATCATCTATGTCGGCCTTTCCTAGTGTAAAATATGAATATGTAATAAAATTACCAACTCCTTCAACACCTTCTGCCTATTCTTTGTATAAGATGTAGATTTCTCTTCTCGAGAAATTATCTGCAATATGTACTGTGTCTTTATTTGGACTACACTCTCCATGCTTTGGAAATAAATATTTCATCCATGACATAAAAATTTTTGCTAACAACCCAACCTCCCGTTTATAACGTACTTTTGAATAATATGTGGGATCCTTTTCCAGTCTATCTTGGATTCTTTAGAAATGAAAATTACCAATTGAATACAACATTTTGAAAGCCTTTTTGCATAGCAATATATTCCCAATATGATAACCATAACCTGCTAGTGTGGATTGCATTCAACCCACTAAATATGAATTTTGCGTGCTTTTATTCATTGACAAATGTATTTTCCTTTTCTCCAAAGAATAATTGAAATCCATATGTTTCAAGCAATCCTTTAGACAACATTCACTTGAAGTTAGATGAACGACCTAAATATGTTGTCCTAACCCTTGTATAACTGGAATATTTTGAATTGATATGAAAAGGTCTACTCCTACTCCTAGTTACAATTTTTGCTTGCAACGCCTTCATCATTCCATTATTCTTTGTAGAAGCAGTTTCATCACCATTATGATTATCCCCATTATCATCATTCTGAACATAGGTAAGAAATTGATCAATATCATTTCTTGGAAAATATTCATTACCATCCTCACTTGAAGACAAAATTTCACAAGAATCGTTTGCACTTTTGAAACCCTGACTCAGATGAAATGCTTCACCATCTTGATCCATGCTTTCGAAATCTTCCCTTGGAGGATTCAATTCTTTATCACCATGAGTGCCTTTGAAACACTCACTTAGAGAAAATTCATTATTCAGATCCGTCCCTCTAAAATTGTCATTTTTTAGGAAAATCTTCATCCTCCCCTTCCTTAGTGGTGCTCTCATAATCCTTAGGATTGGACCTAAGTGAAAGATTTCAATTTCTACTATAAATTATTCATCCTGCCCCACCCCTTCCTCATTGGTGCTCTCATAATCCTTAGGATTAGGAATAAGTGGAAGCTTTGAATCTCTATTTATTGGAAATTATTCATCCCCCCTTCATCAGTGGTGCTCTCATAATCCTTAGGATTAAGATGAAGTGGAAAAATTTTCTCTAAAAATTATTCATCCCCTCCTTCATAAATTGTGCTCTTATAATCCTTAGCATTAGGATGAAGTGAAAATTTTGACTTTGGAAATTCATGCCCCCTTAATCAGTGGTGCGTGCATAATCCTTAAGATTAGGATGAAGTGGATATTTTGACTCTGGAAATTCTTCATTCCCATCTTCATCATTCTCAGATAATCCTTAGGATTAGGACGAAATGTATATTTTGACTCTCAAAATTCTTCATTCGCCTCTTCATTAGTGGGGCTCGCATAATCCTTAGGATTAGGACGAAGTGGATATTTTAACTATGGAAATTCTTCATTCCCCCCTTCATCAGCGGTGCTCGCATAATCCTTAGGATTAGGACGAAGTGGATATTTTGACTTTGGAAATTCTTCATCATGCCCTTCATCACTAGTGCTCTCATAATCCTTAGGATTAAGACTAAGTGGAATAACTGACTCTTGATTTACAAAAAATTCTTTTTGTTTCCCTTCATCAATTTTGTTCTCATCATCCTTAGGATTACGACCAACTAAAAAATTTGACTCTCTAATCATGCTGAATGAACTCTTGTTATATTCATCAATCTGAATAAAGTTGTTGTGTGATGAATATTTTGATGCTATAGAAAGAAAAACTTCACTATAAGAAGAACCCATGACTTTCAACAAGAGGATGTTGAATGATACAAATGTACTCTCTCCCAATGATAATATATAGCTTAAAGACTGAAAATTTCCCTCTAAAATTTCTCCCCAAGAATTATCACTAAAACTTTTCCCTCCAAAGTTCCCCCCCAAAAATTTTCACTAAAACATTTCCCTTCAAAATTTTTGATTTGAAATATTTCTCTCCAAAATATTTGTTTAAAATGTATTTCGAAACATTTTACTAACCTGCTGGTTTTGAAATATTTTACTCTACTTTCTATTCAAAATATCCACAAAAATATTCCTTTCATGCATTCCTTCCAAACTAAAATAATTTTTTTATTCAAATGATTTAACATTGAATACGAATCAAAATTAATTTTTCAAATTTATGTTTTATTTTTTGGCCAACATTGAATAAAAGTTAATATAAACCTATAATATTAACAACATATTAATTTTTTTAATTTTAATTTTAATCCCACATTCGTGAAATGCTAAAGCAATCACACAATATTCACTATATAATAAAAATCATTGTTTCTATTCCTCACTTCACATCAAGTCTTTTGGGTTTTATTGGAGCAATTTTGTGGAGCTGCTGCGTTGGCAATGATAACACATTGAACCAGAGTTTTTCACATTTGAAAGGTTATTTTTCCTCCTATTTTGACCATTTAAATATGAATTTGGGGAGAATCTATTTTTTTATTGGTTTTTATGTTCTAAAGCTTTTTTTTAAGCGAAGAAAATGGAAAAAAAAACTAAAATTTGTAGGGTTTTTGGGACAAAAATTTAGAAAAAAATTATTTTTTAAGGTTGATGGGTTCCTCCATAAAACAAAAAACCAAAACACACACACACACACACACACACACACACACACACACACACATATATATGTTTTTATAATTTTAAAAATATATAGTTATATTATGAAAATGTATATAGTTACTTCTTTTAATTTAAATTTATATGGTTTTACAAATAAATTGTAGTTTTTTTAAAATTTATTTTATAGAAATTAATTGTCGATTAATTTTAAATTTATATTGGAAAACTTAAAAAAAAATCGATTAATTAGGATGTGTGTTCTTTCAATATATATATATATATATATATATATATATTTATATATATATATATTTATATATATTTTTTTGATTAATTTTAAATTTATATTGGAGATTTTTTTTTTAAAATCGATTAATTAGGATATGTTTTTTTCATTAACTAATATATATATCAGGAAGATGACATCAAAGAAGATTTATGTGAATGTTTCTAGACCAAGGACACCAATTTCCAAATCTAAAGTTGCAGCTGAAAGCAATATGGATATTGTTGGAGGCACTATGGATACTGTTGGACACACTAAGAATATTGATAGACACATTATGAAAACTGTTGAACACACAAAAATTGAAAAACGCAATAAAAGTCAAGAAATTGGCCCTTCAAGTACAATCAATCTTTTTTCTGAATGGAAAAACGCAGAGGAAATAAATAAAACAGATTTGTCATGGAATCTTGAAGGCAATGAAACTGATGATGGTATACATATCTATCTTTTTTGTGGTATGATTCACTTAGGTGAATCATACGTGGTGATGGGAAGAGTACGAGCCATATGTTTGGTGCCGAATACAAACACTATTTATGTTCTTGCAAGAATGGCTAATAAACATGAAAATGTTAGATATCATCTATCAAAGGTCAAGTATGACATAGATGAAACATCTACAATGTTGTGTGCATAAATCACAAGCAACATTGCAAATAACATTGTAAGTATGCTTATTTATATTTGTGTTATGCATTATTCAAAGTATCATTCAATTTTGTATAAATTATTGATCATTGATATATTATTTTGTTTCATAGGATTTTGTTGAGCCTATTAAAACATGAATGAGGGTATTTATTATATGGAACCAAATTTTATGACAGTGATCAAGAATTTCCACACAGAGATGAAAGAAGAAAGGAGAATGGAGCAAATATCAATAGCTCGTGACACTGCAGTATTACAAAGAGGGGATCAATGAAGAATCAATAAGGTGGGTCAATCTAGCAAACCTAAACATGTTTCTTTTGAATATGTGGAAGATGAATTTGAAAATTATGTTAGCATTAGTGAGGAGGAGATTAGACCTGTTGTGCAAAAGGAGAAAACAAATCAAACATTAAAAAGAAAAATGGCCAAAGATGTTATATTCTAGCTGATGTTGAAGAGCTTGTTTATCAAAAAAAGGATATGTTAACCAGTAAGAAGAAGAAATCAAATGGTGCTCAACCTATAAAATTCATGAGCAGAAATGAAGAATAAACTCAAAGTTCTAAAGGACGCAGAGAAATCATAACACTAGGTATTAAGTTAGAGGATGGCATTATTAAAACAAAATAAAATGTTATTCGATATGATTTAAGGAAGAATAAATTAATTCCTCATGGTTTCAATTTCCCAGACATTGAATATGATAGTGAACCATATACTTATCAATATTTTAGTAAAGTGGTTACGAGATTTCAAGAAGTCAAAACATCACCACTTTGGAGATTAGTGACATTTCATTCAAACACACAATTTGCAATGTTATTAACAAGCTTCAAAGGAAAAACAAGCTCAAGGATGCAACTTACATGGTAAGACATTGAAATTGTATGTTCGATTAATGTTAAATTTTTTTATTTATGTACAATTCAATTGAACTTTTACTATGTTATGCTATAGGCAGAAGTCAAATCTTGTTTCTTCCAAAGATCAACATATTATAAATGATTGTGAGTTCATCCATGTTGAATGTTGGACAAAAGAGGATATTTATATGCCTATTCTTCTTAATCAAGTAGATGGGAAGAGTCATAGTCAAGTACTAGTTGATGATGTTGTTGTAAGAAAATTAACATATGAGGATAAAGATGCAAAAGAAGATATATTTAACGTTTAGCAAAAACCACAAACATTGATTAACTATCTTATAGATCTATGTTCAAATGAAGGAGATTGGGTTTTGGATTTATTCTTAGGTTTAGGTAAGTTTTAATATACAAAATTGAATTTAAATATTTTATTTTTTATTTTTTATGTGTTTATATTAATTTTCTTAATTATTTATTTTATGCTTGATGATTAGGTACAACACTAACATGTTTCCTAAAAAATGTAAGAAATTGCATTGCCATTGAGAAAGACTCGGTGCAATGCAAATTTATTCAACAAAAAATTAATGCTCTTCAATTTCTTCTAGATGCAACGCAAGAAATTGGTTTGAGGAAAGGGGATTTTAATGAATCACGTGTGGCGAAAAGTAAAAGGAACCTCAACCACCGTTATATGGAATGATTGGAAAAGGATGCTTTAGAAGATTTGCAGACATGAAAGATCCATTAGAAGATGACAATGACCAAAATGACCAAAGTGAAGCAGAAAATATTGCTCAAGAAGACATTAATGATGTTCTAGAAGACGTTGAACATGGATTAGTTGATATTATGGATTAGATTTAATTTATGCTTGCGAATAAAGCTCAATTTTGAGAGTTATTAATCAGTTTTACTTGTAATGTTTATACTTTGATATTTTATGAGAAGAATCCTTATTTTTTGCAAAAAGCCTATGACAACTATTAATTTTTGACATAAAATTCATAAAAAAAATTCTATTTTTAAAATTTTTTTTGTTAAGTTTTTCCCAAAAAAATTATTTATTTAACATGTTTTTTTTTTTTAACAAAAAGTCTCAAAATGTGTATTTTTTTCATATGATTACAAATATTGGATTTTTAGAGACAATTGTTTGATGTGCATTGAAATCTTAATTAACAATACATAAGCATGTAGAAAATCCTAACTTTAAAATATTGACCCTTTTAAAAAAAATTAACTAGGTGAAAAAATGAAGATTTCATTACAATTTTTTTTTTTTTTTTTTTTTAATTAAAAAAAAAAAGTACATAAATACACTTAAAAATAAACATCTCAAGGAAGAAGAAGACATTAGAAAATGTATAGTGTCAAAATCAACCCTCTAAAAAAAAGTGGGTGATTCTACATCACCACTTTTCAAAATCGACATGAAAATCATAACATTAAAAAAAAGAAGTTATAATAAAATTTAAAGTGTCAAAACAATGCGAAAAAAAAGGGTCATTTTTCATCACTACTTTTCAAAATCTGGTGCTTTTTTTCCTACCACAAAAAAATGGGTACCAGATAATTTTCTTGTTTGATCGGTAATTGTGTTAATGGTGCAGTGCATTGCATTGTTAAGGAAATGGTCCCTAATATTGTTCGTGATTTTAATATAAAAATAAAAATAAGACGAAGGATGAGATCAAGGCTAGCTTCCTCACATTATTTAAATCACAATATTTTGATCACTTAGTAGTGAAAAAACTAAAATAAATAAAACAGATACCAAACGAATCTGTACACAAATACAATAAATTCTTTAAAGAGTTATTAAGTGATATTTCATACATTATTGATGAAAATATCCTAGTACAATGGTATCTAGTCATACTACTTCAGAAAATCTGTGGGCCAAAGTTTCGAATGCATGAAATCAAGACATGTGAAGAAGCTCTTAAACTAGCCCAACAAATTGAACAAGACGACGAGAACCAACCAATTAATGCACCGAATGACATTAAGATTGAAGATATATTAGAGAAACTACAAAAATATCTATTGCAGTTATCACTCCAAAAGAATCATTTATGGTGCACCCATTTCCACATCGAAGGAAATACAACAGATACATGTAAGTTCTTAGAATACTTTGAACAAGATGTTAGAATAATACAACTTGTTGTGTACTGTGACATCTATTATATTGCTTCTAACCATACATGGGACTTGGCTATATATCCATTACTGTGCCTTATATTTCTTACATGATTTCTGTATGTTTACTCGACTATGTGTACTAGTAACACTGCATTATTTTTGTTAGATTACAACTATCTCATTTATAGTGACTAAATCACTTAGGAAGTTATACTAGATGTTGGTAGCCATGTGTTGCAGAATGTATGGTAAATCAGATGTATAGATTTTTGAAGAAAGTTGGGTTCCCATGATCTATGCATGTGCCACGGATGGAACCATTTTCAACTGGGTAGATATCTTGGCCTCGTTTATTCAAATAAATATTAAAAGGGAAAGGAATACCTCAGAAAGAGAGAAATTGGAATTTTACATGGCATCTTACTTGTTGGATACCTTGTGTGTCAGGTGTGAGTTCGAGGGGTTGGGATGGATATGGAGTTCCAATTAAGACGTTCCACCTATACATATATGCTATAGAAATTTATGGGACACAAGACACAGAGGGATGTATGATCGAATCACTGAACACTTTGTATCGACAATATATCAAATAATTTCAGCATAAAGCCTCCCTCTATGTTTAAAAGAGTGAGGGAATCCTTGTAGGATATTTCATATTGGTTCACCCTTGGACAATATACATACATCATGGTATTTGGTGCATAAAAACTTCCTCACCAATTACTTTTGTTCATCGTGGACAATGGTAATGCATGAAGTAGCATACCAACATACTACGAGATTGACTAGCTCATTAGTGAAATACAAGAAACCTTTATGGCCTAAATTTCCCTTAAATATAAAATCCTACTGTATTAAATTTTTTAAGGATTCAGAGGAAGAATCCAAATATTGGAATACTTTAGGTTTGGTGAACTGAGTTTTCATAGATATGATTTGAAAGACATTGCCACCAAACATTATAAAGTAGTCAATTATAGTTGAGAATATGCTTTATTTGTTGTTGAAGATGAAGAGAAGGTAAAAAATTTCTTCAATGTTTCCAAAGCCTTATAATCATTTCAAGGGATTGGAATCTCTCAACCTTTAAATAATCTTGAACATTCAGAGGGAGACTCATAGGAGGGCATGAATCTAGACAAAAGGAGAGATGCAATGAAGATAAAATAGGAGAAAGAGGCCAATAAATAAAGATTAAAGAATCAAATGGCCAAGTGGGAAACCATGAAATAGGTGGAAGAGGATGCAAATAAGAAGAAATTTGAAGAAGGATAAAGGGAAAAGCAAGAGGAAGAGGAGATGAAGAAAAGAGAGGAAGAAGAAAGAGAAAAGTAAGAACCATTGAATAAGAAAAGACAAGAAGAAACAGAGCAGAAGAAATAAGAAGAAACCATGAAGAAAATGGAGGAGGAAGATAGTAAGAGTCAAAAATAGGAAAGGGAAAGAAAAGAAGAAGAATTTAAGAAGAGAGAAGAAGAGTTGGGAAAGTAGCTAGAGGAGGATCTTATCGCCAATGAAATCAATGAAAAATAAGAAGAAGAAACCATGTTGAACAAACTTTCTATTAGAATAAATTATACCCTCTTTCGATGTCTAGCCTCCCAAACCTATTATTGGAGGACACCTTCGAATTCATGAAATAGGTAGCAAATTTGAAGAAGAAGAGTGAGTAATGGATCTCTCATACTTCAGATTTAATCAATTCAAGAACAAGATATTGTGAAAATTTCTCAATATGCTCAAACAAAAATCCTACTGATAAATTTATGATTTACTTCTCCTACTTACACTAAGTTATTAATCTGAAAATATTCAACATTAACGTCAAAGTAAACACATTAAAAACCTACACACACATTTCCAAAATGAATAACATGCACACTGACAAAGTGACACACAAGGATTTTCTGGACAACTATCCCCAGAAAAAACCAATGTAGGAAAACCGGTCTTCTGGCTACTGGAGGGTTGTTATTATTAATAATAATCTAAGTACAACATATTTGGGCACCAAACTGGTTAACCCAAGAGATAAATAAAGTAATTGGAGTTATACCTCTATTCTGGAGACAAAAAAACTGACTGATTCACACCCTCGAATGAGATTTACAGAACTCAACCCTTTTTAGTCTTCAGAAACCCCAATGCTTCTCTAAAGCCCTCAGCCTCAACCCTAATGGCCTACGTCAACCCCTGTGTTGCTTAGAAAGGCCCTGTGTCACCCTAGACTGGGTTACGTTGACCCTGCCCTACACTGGCTGGCCCTGCGTCAACCCTGCTGGCCTCCTGCTGCCCCTGCGCTACCCTTTAGGGGCCAATGTCAAGCCTACATAGCTCTTAATGCCTCTGCGTTGCTCGTGTTGGGCTCTTAGCTTAGCTTCATAGCTACTGCCTCCGCATTGCCTCAGTCTGCTGCTTCTCTACCCTCTTTGTACTCTTGGCCTGAGATCAAACCATCCCCCTTGCCAATACTGCACCTCGTTGCAGCCGAAACACTTCTTAAATTCTTATCAAACCATGCCCTATAATTCCAACTTAGTTTCAGTTCTCTGCCACTGCGTGTGTTCTCCAACTGACCCCAAGCCCCCTTCTTATACTTTTCTCATTGAAACATCAACGACCATGATTTAATATTGAATTGACGAATAATATTAGAAGATGCTTGACCTGTGTAACTTAAGTCATTTTCATCACATGTTTAATTTAATTAACTTTAATATTTCAATTTTCCTAAGTTAGACTTAGTGTCCTTAATTAAAAAGATTAATTAATTAAATATATCTTAAATAGGATGGATTTTCTTAAATCACTTTCTGAGTCTTGGGGACCTCATGTACTCTTTTCCCTCTACAAATTTTTGGAGCTAGAGCACATGTGATGCTACCCCAACACCTCAAAATCTCAACACTCCCTCTTAGCACATAATGTGGTCTAGTAACAATACTTCACCCTGAAGTTCTACACTGATCTCTGGTGTGGGCCTCTGTGTTGATTCTTAGCCTGCTGCCCTTTATCAATGCGCTACTACTGCTCTCCCATACTACTTCCCTTGAAGTTGGCACTGCCACTGCTACATCCGTACTGCATCTCCCTCTCAAATTGTTGCATCGTGCTTCCAACTACTACACTCCAACTCAGTTGTTGAGAGTAAGCAACTGAAGTACTCCTACCCAATATTTCACAGAAAAGTCAGTTGGGCTACATATATTCACTAAAACTCCATAGGTTGTTGCTCTATGCTGTCATATCGAGGTTCTTGTGCTGCTATAGTTCTGCTCTACATAAGCAGACCTCCTCTTCGTTGCCTCTGTGCTGTTGCAACTATGAATTGCATAAGAAATCCTGCTCTATGTTGGTGAGGTCACATTAGCCCCTCTGCGCTACTATTGTTGCATCTACACTGCGTTTCTCCCTCTCAGCATCCAGCTCTGCTGAGTTTTCTCCATCTATGATCTTCTGCACCGACTGCTCCACTTTTCCTGCTATTGTCTTAAGGCTCCCTTAGCTTGTATGTGATCCAAGAGTTGGGCTACTCAAGGATCATGCCTTCATTCTGTAGCTTCTCTATACATCAATATCACCTCACTTTCATGGTCCATGAGAAATCATGGCTACATCGTCTCTGGATCCATCATGTTCTACAACGGCCTTGGAGCTAGAAGCTTCCTTATTCTTTTTCTTCTGAGGACAATTGCTAGCAAAATGTCCTTGTTCGCTGCACTGAAAACACTTGATCTTCAACTAATCACACTTCTTTCTCCCTTGCTTCATATTTTATGCTAAGGTTACATCTTCCTCTTCTTCCTTCTTCACTTTGCTCAAACCAGTGTTGTATTGTCTTTTGGTCATCTGGTGGATTTCCTCTTGTCCGAGGACAACCCACATGTTGTCACAGTTGGTAAGGTTCTCTCTGCCCAAGAGACTTTGGAAAATTTTTTTCCTAGTCCTTTGTGACTGAATTGAGAGTAGTCCTCACCATGACATCGTAATCTACCTTGACTCCCATGTTAGTCAGATGATCCCGGATTGATTGTAGTTTGGATAGAAAAGGGTCGATCTCCTCTCCCTTGGCCATCATGAATAACCTCAACTAGTTCTCCATAAGCGTATTTCTCTGGACAGACCTTACTTCGTACAATGTGGTCAGAGCTACCCACATCTCATGAGTCATTGCCTTCTCGGATATGTGTCGAACCACATGATCTTTGACCCCATATATAATGAAGCACTTGGCATGTGTCGCTACTTCTTCATGCTTCTCCTGGAGCTTTGCATTGGTTGGGGTAGCCAAGAATTTCTCTGCATGCTCCCTCAAGTCATATGCCTCCATGACTACCAGGATTCTAGCCTTCCAGATTGCAAAGTTGGACAGGCCGTCCAACCTATCATGATCACATAGTCCATGTGGTGCCATCTGCTCAGAAAATGTGCAGGAAAAAAACTTCCTCTCTATGCTAAAGACTCGGATCTAGGATCCTTGGCGAAACAAGCACCCTCTGTTGTCTTTGACAATTGACTCCCTATCTTGAAAGTTTGATAAACAAAACGAATCAGCTCTATTCAATCCTCTAATCGATCTAAATATTTCTTTGGCGGGAAATCTTCTGAGAAGTTGTTCTCCTCCCACTCTTTGTCAACTTATCTTAGATTTAATTTTGCACCTACAGAACCTTCATGCCACCAGCAACTGTTGAAGGTATATAGCTCAGCTTTCAGCACTCTGAACAACAATTAGCGTGCATCACCCGATCTCGCCTCTATGTGAGCAGACAGTCTCAGTGCAGGTTCTGCGCTGCCTCTATTTTGTAAGTGCATCGACCTGTGTGAGTTTGCGTGGATACTGCATCACACTTGCCTCTACTCAGCACTACTTCCTTCTGCTTATGCGATTCCTTCTCTAGTTTGGTTTATCTGTTGTTGTTTCTTTCTCTGATGCTTTTTGCAACACCAATTTCTTCAGCCATCTTGCTGGAGATCCATCCAGATCTGCAATCGCTCTAATACCATGTGAAACTTTTTGAATATTCTCAAACATAAATCCTACTGTTAAATTTATGATTTACTTCTCCTACATACATTAAGTTATTACTCTGAAAATATTCATCATTAACATTGAAGTAAATACATTAACATCATACACATACAGATCTAAACTGAATAACATGCACAGTGACTAAGTGACACACAAGGATTTTCTAGACCACTGTCCCTTGAAAAAACCAATGCGGGAAAATCGATCTTCTGACTGCTAGAGGGTTTTTATTATTAAGAAGAATCTAATTACAATAGATCTGGGCACCAAATTGGTTAACCTGACAGAGAAATAAAATAACTTCAGCTATACCTATGTTCTGGAGACAAAAAAACTGACTGATTCACACCCTCAAACAAGATTTACAAAACTCAACCCTTTTTTAGTGTTCAAAAATTCCAGCGCTACTCTAAATCCCATTACGTCAGCCCTGGTGGCCTGTGTTAGCCCCTGTGCTACTCAGGAAGGGAATGCGTCACCCCAGACTGGGTTACGTTGCCCTGGTTGGGCCTGCGTCGGCCCTGCTCACCTCCTGTTGCCCCTGTGATGCACCTTCTGGGCCAACGTCAAGCTTGTGTAGCTCCTCATGCCTCTATGATGCCTCTGTTGGGCTCTTGGTTGAGTTGCGTAGCTGCTGCCTCTGCACTGTCTCGGTCTACTGCTTCTCTACCCTCGTTGCACTCTTTTCCGGGGATCAAACAATCTCCCTCTCCAATACTGCCCCTCACTGCAGCTGAAACACTTCTGAAATTCTTAGCAAACCATACACTAAAATTCTAGCTTAGTTTCAGTGCTCTGCCACTATGTGTGTTCTCCAACTGACCCAAAGCCCTCTTCTTATAACTTTCTCGTTGAAACATCAACGACCATGATCTAATCTTGAATCGACGGCTAAGATTAGAAGATGCTTGATCTGTGTAACTTAACTTATTTTCATCACATGTTTAATTTAATGAAATTTAATCTTTTAATTTTCCTAAGTTAGACTTAGGGTCCTTAATTAAATTATTAATTAATTAAATATCTCTTAAACGTGATGGCATTTCTTAAATCGCTTTCTAGGTCTTGGAGATCTCATGTACTCTAGTCCCTCCACAAAGTTTGCGAGCTAGAGCACATCCGATGCTACCCCAAGACCTGAAAATATCAACAAATATATCAAGAGAGGTGAAATCATTTAACAAGAGATCCAAAGAATCCCACATCAGTTACGAGTGAGAGGGCAGAGGGCCATAGTGGTCGACACTATGGCTAAACATAATGTAGAGCGATTGGTAGACGAAATTAAGGAGTTAAAAGAGGATTTGGCAAGGGCCCAGTAGGAAAATGATAGGTTGGGTGTTGAGAACCATTCCCTTTCAAGCTCAAGTTCACATAAAGAATATTTCAATGAAATAAACTTGGACGAGAAAAAGGTAGTAGAAGAAGTCATCAAGTCAATTTATGAAGAAATGATCACGATTCACAAAACAATATCTCCATTGTTAGAATTTCAAGGTAATCTGAAAGGAAGAGGAGCATTGATAAAGCATGCCTTCTTAGCTATAAAGTACCTCTTTGAATGGAGAAAAGAATATCTAGATGCACTAGCAAGGCTGCTAAGGAAACATGGAATGAGCACTGATAGAGAGAATGCAAGAATTAGAATGTCAATGTAATTTCATGAAAAATTGACTAAATATATGACTAGGATGGTAATTGTGTATCAAACAAGGCATAGTGAATTTGAATATGTCATTGAGGAATAAAAAATACCGTCTATTGGTGCAATGGGAGCAATAATACCTAAAGGGGGGATTTGTAAGGAGGTCTAGTAGAGATTATATGCAATGAAACGAGCATCCCCTCAAGACAGATTGGAATTTAAAGAGGAAGCAATTTCACAACCTACTATAGGACCAACAAAGTTGCACACTGAAATATTTGGGCTTTCATATCAGATACAATTGCACATGAGGATCCTATTGTTGGATTTTATAGAGTGCCAAATGACATTCGAAAGAAAATTGTCAAAGAAGGTCAAATCCATCGCTTATGAATATAAGGCCTGATTGGTATACACATTTGAAACAAGAGATACACGTTGAAGCCCCTGATCTCGCTATCATGGGTTTGGTTCCTTGAAGGAACCTTGTTTTTTGAATTTCCTTATAATTTGTAAATAAAGTTATTTTCAAATTACAATTTAGAAATAAATTTCATTTAGAGATTAAATGTTGTAAAGAAGGTAAAGAGTCATAAGGGAAGTTGAAAGGTCACCTAAATATTCCCTCATGTCTAGTCAGATGTGACCTTTGATTTTGGACTCCATTTTAAGCACCTTGTTTAGGAAAGTGTATACATCCTTTTGAGAAATAAAGTTGTAGCTTAGTACTTCCACTATTGGATTTCATGGATGCCTTTGTAATGGTGCTTTATACATTTCAACATAATATTGAGAAGCTCATTGAGCCAAGGCAACAATTTCATGGATGTATTGTTGAGCATTACGGGACTTATCTTGTGGTGATTCAATTGTATTTGTTCGTATTTCCATGTGTTAAGATTAATGAACTCTTTCAATAGTTTCATAATGCACATCTTATTTGAAGTTGTGTGTTATTCATGCGTTTATAGTCATTTTTAGTTGTGAACTAATTCACAATTGATAAACAAATTATTTCTTCCATCCATGTATCTTAATTGAAGTATGCTTACATCCTTTAAAATTTCAGATTTACTTTGGCTTTGGTTGTCTTTTGTATTTTACTTGCACAGTATTTCATAAAGCTACTCTAACTTGACTTGTGTTTGTGAGAGGTTATATTGGTTTTCTCACGCATTTCTCATTCCATCCAAAACAAACTTCTAAACAACATGGTGGTAGTTGAGACCACATACTCGATGGGACTTCTATCCCAAATGATGTAAGGTCTAATTGGGACTTTGCATCGGAGAGATTCCCTTTCCATTGGTGGAACATTTTGGCCCATCAACATATAGAAAGTATGAGTCATAGTTTTAGAAAACCTATAGATAGGTAAGATTTTGTCCATAAAAAAAAATGAAATCTACATTTAAAAGCATGAGAGATTTAGAGAATAAATCATGGTGCAAATTGTAGATCTATGAAAATATATATTTTTTTCTAAAAGTTATATTTAATCATTTTAAGCCTAAGGTCAAAGCTAATGGCCGACAGAAAAAAAGAGTGTGAAACATGTCCATCTTTGTATGATCAGATCATTAATTGTGTACCGATATGTTATTAATGAAGTTTAGATTGTATTAAATATAGAAATCGTTGTGTATATGTGGTTCGATCTATAAACGATAAAATGGAGAAATGCGTAAATGTGATATTGGAATTCGTACGTGTTTAATTCTACAATGTTGCATAAAGAGTAATAAATCTAGATCCATTAAAAAATCAATATAGTAACTAGAATTTGGTTGAAGGAAATCGAACTCTACAGATGTGTGGATCAACATTGCTCTGCGTTGAGAAAGACCATGAATTCAATATGTAAATGAGTTTCTAAGTTGTGTATTGGCTAGCGTAAATCGAACATTGAGCGTGATGAAGGAGTGACCAAAGAAAGTAGAGTGAATTGACATTTATGGACACAATAAACGTTGAATAGTAGAGATTTCATAGTGAAAGAGGAATGGCTCCTTGGAAATATAAAGGTTTGTTGCCATAAGAGTGCAATTGGGGTGCGTTGAAGACAATAAGCACATTTCTATTGAAGAAATAAAGGCAAGAGAAGAGTGACCGAGGCATGGTCAATCCCAGAGTTCAAACTTGTGTTGAATAGAAAAAAGTTTTGGGGATTTGATTTATTGGGAATCGAGAGCATTATAAAACCCAAGCAATGAAACGTTAATTTGAGTCTGCATGAAATCATTGGAGTAGTGAGAGTTATATTATTTTATTAACTAAGAAAGGATTATTTGGATGGAATGTGGTAATGCACTCAAACGTTTAACGGTATGGAGTAGTGGGTCAACGAATAGTCGTCGTCACTTACCACTTTCAGATTCCCTAAATGCAAAATGGTTGAAAACGAAAGGATTGAGTGTGTTGAAAGTGGGGAGAGTAGCCTGAGTTTGGCCAACTACAAAAGCAACGTCAGTGACGACAATGAAATAAATTATAACAATTTGAGTAGGAGCTTGTGCGAGAACTGCCAACTTTTTTGGCATCAATGTTGAGAAGTGTGTGAGGTATGTGGAGCTTTAAGAGCTGGTTATAATGTAGAGAGGGGAGTGGATAACCTCCATACATTAGTGGAAATAATGTTGTAGAAGAGAGTGCCGAAAAATTTAAGGAGCATTCTATAAAGAAGTCTCACACAATCAATACAGGTAAAATGTATTATTTGACACCAAAACTTATAGTAATTAGGAGATGGAATTTGGGAGATGGAATTTGTGGGAATTCCATGGATTACAGAGTCAATAAGCTTACGAGGCAAACACTTTTCATTTTCTTTCATTAAAATTTTTCTAATTAGAATGTTTCATTTCATGTCCACGTAGATGCATCCAATATTGCTTTAGGTGTGGTGCTTGCTCAACCAGGGAAAGGGGACCTGGATCACCCTGTGTATTTTTCCAATAGGAAATTGTCCCATGCCGAGTGAAATTATACCACCTGCACAAAGAGGGAAGGACTTGTTAGGGTGTATTCTTTACAAAGGTTCCACCACTCTAATGTGGCTATGATGTGCTCGCAGCATCCAATTTGACCCAAAAAAAATCAATGTAACTACTACTCAACTCTCGACCATCCCTTACTTGGTGAATAACTCTTAATCAAACTTTATGAACATAGATCATTTTATTCAAATTGATGTTGAGTTGTTGTAATATGTTTTCTCTAGATCATTGACACTAATAGCAAGCTATCCAATTTTTTCCCTATCTCCATATCTCTTATATCAATCTTGGATAAGTAAATTCTTGATCATGTCAATATAATCATCAGTCATCACTAATTAATTTCTTAACATAGCCTAAAAACTAATTAAAATCAATGATAACAAATAACCTTGTCTTTTTTGTCTTTATAAATATATATAACTCATTTACTTGACATTGGAAAGTTCATCTATCAAAAGCTAAGCATAGAGGAAATCATAAGATTTCCAACCTATAACCAAATACCTCATTCCACATTCTTCTTGATTTAGAAAACGTGAGGTGAAAATAGTTTGTTTGATGAGAAATAAATAAATAAATGCATTTCTATACTAAGGGCTTGGAACCAAATTGGTTAATTGCATTGTGATTGAAGATCTCGAAAAATCAATTAAACTTCTTTTATTTCCATACTTAGTTCAGTTGAACTACAAAAATATGCACGAACAAGCCTCAAGCTCTTGCATGGAACATTGTTTTTCCAAATCTAATCATTTTTCCATGACCATCAACTATGGAATATTATTTTTAATCCATATTAATAATGCATTCTAAAACATTTCATAAGAAGCCATTATATCATAGTAAAGGTGGCCCTAGACATCTAAAGCACCAAGAGATAAAAACACATTTTAAAGTTATTGTCATGCTTCAAAAATTGATTGTGATATATTTATTAGAATAAAGGGATTTGGATAACCATGGAATAACCTTGAGATGGCTTCTCAATGTTTATGATTTTAATTTTTCCCATGTCACCTTTTCATACATAACTCTTTCTATATTTACCAATTAGGTTTCGATGTTAACATTAAACACTTTTTTGAACAATGTTGTGAAATATTTATATGTGCCTTCACCTTTTTACACACCATGACGTTAATGACAGATCTTGGATGCATCACTTATATTCCCTTAGCATTCCATATTATTACTATATGACTTATGTCATTGATATGAAACCCTACTCACTCTTCAATCTACTTCACTTCACATTTTTTCCTTTTATGATTATAGTAAGTGTTTCACATTTTTTCCTTTTATGATAATAGTAAGTGCTCATTAGTTTCAAGATCTTAACATTGTTTTTATATTTACCAATATGATGATGCTTGTGAATCTTACATCTTAAATGACATTGAAACACATTCAATCAAATTTGAGCAAGGAAAAGGACCAAATGAATCATTATCATGCAAGAAACAAATGGGATGAAATAAAATAAAGGTCAATTCAATGTCATGGAAAATTGACATAAATCATTAAATACACTACATTAATTAAGGTCAATTCAATTTCATAGAAAATTGATGTAAATCGTTAAATACACTATATCTAATAGCACAAGGAAAACAAAATGTTTAACACTGACCAAAAGAATCGAAAACGAATAAAGAGGTTTCAAAATAAAAAATGGGGAGATTGTAGGTTTGAGTACTTAGAGCTAGTCGAAAGCATCAACATGAAGTCACTTCTAGTAATGAGATTAGTGGAATCTATTTAATGATACCACTTGAAGAAAACTATGATTTTGTTTTTCTATATAGAATATGGTGTGCAACATAAGTACAAAACGTTACTAAGATTTGAATTATCATCATAAGAATGTAAGGGTCAAAGCATGGAGCTCGGTTACACCTTTTGGTGAAATGAGGGCGTATTTTACTCAAAAACAGATGCTCGATCGAGAAATTTTAAGCGCTTGATCGAAAAAAAATTAAGCACTTGATCGGTCTGTTGAGGCGCTTAAAAATAACTGGATCAAGTGTTGAAACAAACTCATGATCGAGTCACTTTCTAACCCAAGTTCACGGCTCTATTGAGCCCTTGAGCCATATGGTTCACCATTAATACCATTAATAAAAGTTCATAAGAGCGATGGAAAGTTAACTTTTTAATGGCTCGATCAAGTCATTGGTTAACCACGTATGCGACTTGATCGAGGGTTACTTTAATGCTCGATCGATAAATTTGGATTTTGAATTTAAGCGCTCGATCAAGCTCTTAAAGTCTTGCAAATTACAGTTTTAGCACCTCTTCTGCAGATTTCTCTGCAACCCCATTTTGTACCATATCAAATTTAGGGCAGATTTTTCCCTTAAGTGGTGGAGTTGATCATGTTGGATTCATGAAAGAATCCTCTATCCAATGGCATATGAATTTGACAATTTCAAATTCATATGATTTTTTTCATTTAATTTCTTTTAAACATATCACTTGAAATTTTTTTGGACACTTTTAAAGAGGCCGAATAAAAAATCAATAACATAAAATATACACAACGAAAAAATTTCAAAACTACTACTATCTTCATTTATGAGTCCTCTTCAAAAGGGTACTCTTGGTTTTCAATTTATTTAAAGAGTTGAAAAAAATCTTAGATATACACGTGTCTCCAAAATGCAATTGACATATTACGTCGCCAACTTCGTAAATAATGAAAAATATAATTTTGAATAAAAAAATAATTTTTTAATATAAAAAACTTAATTCTCTCCATGTAGATCATGCTTATATATATATATATATATATATATATATATATATATATATTAAAAATTGCACATTTTAAACAAAATTATGCTACATGAACATAGACATGCCTCTTCTTAAATTTTTGCGAAAATTTACGAGGACATATATTTTATTTAATGCAAATTTGAGAGATTATACGACACTATTTTTTTTTTGCAAAAAATAACATTAAGACAACAACATAGTTCTCCACATATTATATTTTTACTCTGTATCAAAATTCATAATTCTTATATGAATTTTGAGTGGTACAATTCTATAAAAACTTGAAATTTCATACTTTCGTCACTGAGCATGCCAACTCTAAGTTTTCATCAATAAAATATATTAATAAATTTACAAATAATAATAACTTCTAATCCATTTTCAAAGTGAAAAGCGAAATTATATAAAAATTAAAATAACCCCATCATACTACATTTATGATAAAGGAAAATGGTTTATCTCATATACTTTCAACTTAAGTGAGTAAAATTCAACCAATTAAATTTATGTAAAATATAGTACAAAATAATAAAAATAAAGAGTAATACAATCCAATCATTAAAAAAAAAAAAATACAACTCGATCATAAATACAAATAAAACATAAATATCAATGTAGTCTAAATTAAAATACAACTTGAGTGAGTAAAATTCAACCAATTAAATTTATGAAAAATATAGTACAAAATAATAAAAATAAAGAATAATACAATCCAATCATTAAAAAAAAAAACAATACAACCCAATCATAAATACAAATAAAACATAAATATCAAGGTAGTCTAGATTAAAATACAACTTGAGTGAGTAAAATTCAACCAATTAAATTAATGAAAAATATAGTACAAAATAATAAAAATTAATAAAAATAAAGAATAATACAATCCAATCATTAAAAAAAAATAATACAACCCAATCATAAATACAAATAAAACATAAATATCAACGTAGTCTAAATTAAAATACAACTTGAGGAACTAAAAACAATAATACATTATTTTGAATGACCAAAGCCCCTATCCTTATTTCTTAGTGGATCGTGATATTTTTAATAATTTAGTAGCTTTGCAATATTCCATTCAATCAAGTACATTTAGGAATCACATCCGAGTTGTTTTTCAAGGATTACATCACATTTGATTTCATGAAAGGGCTCATTTATGTGATAGTTTGACTAGGTTTATTCAAAGCGTCATCTCGCATGATTTGTTCAAGTGAGGCAATGAGTCTTGTGTTTGCATAAATGGTTTTGTTTCTTATAATTTGGTTGCTTTACATGCCATCCCATTTAATAAATTTAAAACTCATATTCATTTTAGTTTTTCCAAGGATCACATCAATTTGTTTCTTTACATGCCATCCAATTTAATTCATTTACAAAGCAAATCAGTAGGACAGTGACAGTAACAAAGCGATATAATAGTAGCAAATGTTTATAAAAGAGAGTATAAGAGTAACATAAATTTATGATCGCAAAGTAACACAAATTCATAATTAAATAAAATATTTCATTACAAAGCATTTAATATTGTATATACTAAATAAAATTTGCAATATACAATATTGTATATTGTATATTGTAATTAATAGTAATTCCACCATCCAAAGCTATTCATTGTCATTTGATGACCACCCGTTTCCTAGAGGCAGTGGCCAGGCTGGTGGTTCAGGGTTGCAGTTTTAGCTGAAGGGCAATTGATACATGTGCTGATTGGGCACTGCCCCTACTACTTATGGATTCCAAGATTGAAACTGCATTGACTGTGATGGATTTTGAGTGTTTTGTGTTGAGGTGGCAGCATAGATGGAGGAGGCTTCATCGTAATTGAAATCCAGCTGCAAGATTGACACGGGGCTTATGTGGTTGTAGGAGTTGAGGGTACTTTGCTGCTCATGGACTATCTAGAGAGAGGATGAAGACTCCATATAGAAAAGGGTTATGTTGGTATCTGAGGTGTCAAAGCTCAGAAATCACAACACCCAATCGTTCAACTGAAACAACAACACAAGCTGTCACAATCAATTAACCTCACAGAAATACCCTAAATACCAAAGGTTATCAACTTCATAAGCGGAACAATTCAAAACTCTATATAACAAATTATTATAGTGGGAAGAGAATAACTCTAATCTGGTAAAATCTATCACTATTCTATTTTCTGGTTAATTGACAAATACAAATTTCATTCACGTGGATGTAGTTTAATGGTTCGGTGGAGAGGTTTAACTCTCATAAGTTTTATGGTCGAGCAAGACTATATATACATGACAATATGATCCAATCCCGAGTAAGACAATATATAAATTTTATGGTGCAATCTCGAACAATACTATATATACTATGGTGCAATCTCGAATATGGTACAATCTCAAGCTGCTCCAAACACAATTTCCTCAATTTTCTTCAATTGAAAATAATACAACAAAATAAAATTAACAAACACCCATATAAACTAGGGATAGGATGGATAAACTCACCGGCAAATCGCAGGGATCGTGCTTGTACAGGTCAATCTCTGCAATAATTGAGGCAGGGAGAGGCGAGGAGGTGACCTCCTTTTTCAGGTAATGGATCAGGAGCTCCTCATCTTTGGGATGAAATCTGAAGCCTGGAGGAAATTAGGGCAGCACCTGGTGGTGAAATTCCGCTCCCTCCATCATCATCAATCGCAAATGTGCCGGAGTAGCGTCCCTCTTTCTTTTTTATGGCCACAGCCCGCCGGATCCTTCCAAACCCATCAGTCTCCTCCTCCCACAGAACAGAATCCAGCGCCACTGGCCCTTTGACACCTGCCTTGACACGTCGAATGACAAGGAAAGGACCATGGCATCTAGCAAAGCTTTACAAATAACCAATGTCACAGAAGCCATGGTCACATTCATTCATTCGTTCAGTCTGAGGTGAGTACAATTCTATGTTGTGGGTGGCAAATTAACACGTCTGCTCATGCACTGTGTGGATGGCGATTCCTCGTCTCTGTTTAAAGGCTTGCTATTTCCTTTCAGTGTCCATTCCATTCCACCCGTTGCCCCCCTCATTATCACTATGTTCAAGAATCCAATCACAAGTGTACGTGAGTTTTTCTGATTTGAATGGCGATAGTGATAAATAAATATCTCAACTGGTTGAGCGACGGAAATGTTTCAAATTAAATGTGTGTTCACACGTAACTAATGACATATTCCATTTTTGGCAATGTTATTCTTCATAATATGGTTTTAGCTAATAAAAGTTGACACAATTGCCATGCCAAACGAAAATGTTTCATTTTTGGGAATTTTGTGTTATTGTTCATAATATAGTTTTACTAATAAACTATAATACAATAAGAAAGACACGGATTGATGTTAGTAAAATTACTAACTAAATATTACAGTATCAATTAAATTATATTACTGCAATATTTGATGGTAAGTTAGATTTTTTATTTGAAAGTTTATTTATTATTATTTTTGGTTGGTTTAAAATATGGTGCAAAAATAAAGTAATTTTCATTACAAAGAAAAACATTATGTTATGAATTTAAGGGTTTTATTTAAAGTGTTAAGTTTCATTATTTTGTTGTTGTATGGTATTGTAATGTTTCACATGCATTATTATGGCTAGTGACTAACATCTTATTCTATTTAAGCTATGTATTTTTGTTTAGGGTGCACCCAAAACTTAACCTTGAGTTATTAGCAAGTTGATTTTCTCACTCAATTCTTTTTCTTGGTAGCAAACGTTTATGTGCATTAATCTTGACATTTCCTGTCACATCAATATTTCACAACACAAACACTTACACTTAACAATTTAATAGCACAAGCATAAAAATTAAAGTAGCATGCAACACTTATAGACAATGGCACCATGTATAAGTCCTCAACAGCACAATCTATGCATAACATTTGTATAATCTTTATTATACAAAATTCTTACAATGCAATGTGTTTACAAGAAGGGAAGCACTTGACTCATTACACAGAGACAACATTTCACCTAAGTCATGTATGACTTGTCGATAACCCCAATACATATAACTACGTTGCAACCAAGTCTATCAGAGCTAAGTCTATCTCCCTATAATTAGCCTATATCTCCACTACACATGGTTAGCCCAACCTATGATGCTACCCTTATGCCCTTGTCCAAGATTTATACAATCCAAACTAGCTTGCCCTAGTTATTGAGTATGCTTGTCGTGCCCTATAACTTTCTTGTTTGACTTCCTTGCACAAGTCAATATTTTATCTATCTTTTCCATCCCCCCATTATCAATCTTATATATGTCCATCTCAAATCATGAACCATTGCATCATTTAGACTATGAACTAAGCTAACTTGTCAAATCATTATGTGAGTTTGCCTATGGCATGGCCTATCAACAAAATCACTTTATTGCCAAATCATCTATGTCGGCCTTTCCTAGTGTAAAATATGAATATGTAATAAAATTACCGAATCCTTCAACACCTTATCCATATTCTTTGTATAAGATGTAGATTTCTCTTCTTGAGAAATTATCTGGATATGTACTGTGTTTATTAGGAATACGCTCTCCACGGTTTGAAAAGAAATATTTCATCCATGAAATAAAATTATTTGCTAACGGCCCAACCACTCATTTATAACGTACTTCTGAATAATATGTGGGATCATTTTCCAGTCTATCTTGGATTCTGGACAAAAAAAAATTATCAACTCAATGCAACATTTTGAAAGCCTTTTTGCAGAGCAATATATTCCCAATATGATAATCATAGCCTCCTAGTGTGGATTGCATGCAACCCACTAAATATGAATTTTTCCTGCTTTTATTCATTGACAAATATATTTTCTTTTTCTCCAAAGCATAATTGAAATCCATATGTTTCAAGCAATCCTTTCGAAAACATTCACTTGAAGTCAGATGAACGACCTAAATATGTTGCCCTAACCCTTGTATAACTGGAATATTTTGAATTTATATGAAAAGATCTACTCCTACTCCTATTTACAATTTTTTCTTGTAACAGATTCATCATTCCATTATCCTTTGTAGAAGCAGTTTCATCACCATTAGGATTATCCCCACTATCATCATTTTGAGCATAGTTAAGAAATTGATCGGCATCATTGCTTGGAAAATATTCATTACCATCCTCAGTTGAAGACAAAATTTCACAATAATCGTATGCGCTTTTGAAACCCTCACTCAGACGAAATGCTTCACCATATTCATCCATGATTTTGAAATCTTCCCTTTGAGGATTCAATTCTTCATCACCATGAGTGCCTTTGAAACACTCACTTAGAGAAAATGCATTATTCAGATCCGTGCCTCTAAAATTGTCATTTGCAAGAAACCCTTCATCTTCCACTTCCTTAGTGGTTCTCTCATAATTCTTAGGGTTAGACCTAAGTGAAAGCTTTGAATTTATATTCACTATAAATTCTTCATCCCTCCCCTCCCCTTCCTCACTAGTGCTCTCATAATCCTTAGGATTAGGAATAAGTGAACACTTTGAGTCTCTAATTATTGGAAATTATTCATCCCCCCTTCATCAGTGGTGCTCTCATAATCCTTAGGATTAAGATGAAGTGGGAAATTTGGCTCTAAAAACTATTCATCCCCCCCTTCATCAATGGTGCTCTTATAATCCTTAGCATTAGGATGAAGTGAAAATTTTGACTCGGGAAATTCATCCCCCTCTTCATCTGTGGTGCTTGCATAATCCTTAGGATTAGGACGAAGTGGATATTTTGACTTTGAAAATTCTTCATTCCCCTCTTCATCAGTGGTGCTCACATAATCCTTAGGATTAGGACGAAGTGGATAATTTGGCTCTCGAAATTCTTCATTCCCCTCTTCATTAGTGGTGCTCACATACTCCTTAGGATTATGACGAAGTGGATATTTTAACTCTATAAATTCTTCATTTACCCCTTCATCAGTAGTGCTCGCATAATCTTTAGGATTAGGACGAAGTGGATATTTTGATTTTGGAAATTATTCATCATGCCCTTCATCACTAGTGCTCTCATAATCCTTAGGATTAAGATTAAGTGGAATAACTAACTCTTGATTTACAGAAAATTCTTTTTGTTGCCCTTCATCAATTTTGTTCTCATCATCCTTAGGATTACGACCAAGTCGAAAATATGACTCTCTATTGATGATCAATGAACTCTTGTTATATTCATCAATCTGAATAGAGTTTTGTGTGATGAAGATATTGATGCTAAAGAAAGAAAAACTTCACTATCAGCAGAGCCCATGACTTTCAACAAGAATATGTTGAATGATACAAATGTACTCTCTCCCAATGACAATATATAGCTTAAAGATTGAAAAGTTCCCTCTAAAATTTCTCCCCAAAAGTTATCACTAAAACTTTTCCCTCCAAAGTGTCCTCCCCAAAAAATTTCACTAAAAAATTTCCCTCCAAAATTTTTGCTTGAAATATTTCCCTCCAAAATATTCGTTTAAAATGTATTTCAAAACTTTTTACTAACCTGCTGGTCTTGAAGTATTTTACCCTACTTTCTATTCAAAATATCCACAAAAATATTCCTTTCATGCATTCCTTCCAAACTAAAAATAAATTTTTTATTTAAATGATTTAACATTGAATACGCATCGAAATTAAATTTTCAAATTTATGTTTTATTTCTTGGCCGATATTGAATAAAATTTAATATAAACCTATAATATTAACTATAAGCAAATTGAGCTTTCTATTCTTCCTCTTCCTCTTCGTAGAAGGAAGACTTTCTATGTCTATATAATAGAGAAGGTAATTATACACGGGAGGATTTATCAGTTTTTGCAACTCTATCATGTATGATGGATCCTCTAAATACTGGATGAGTTCAAAGTCTATCTTTAAATTGATAAAGGCGGAATAAATCACTTTAAAATATCGAAGAATAGAATACGTAAGAACGAAAAAAGGGATAAGAATCCCATATTCATACCTCCGAGCATTTAGTAATCTCAGATGTGTCCATTCTCGATCACTAGTTTCCTCTATGAGACAATCCTCGCAGGAAGATAAAAAATTATTAATAAGAGTCGTTCTGAATCTAAAATTCCAAAGATTGGTTAGATTCGTTCTCAATTTCCATTTGATAGGTTCCCATAATGGATGAGAAAGTTCCCACAATATATTCCATTTAAGCATAATATTATGCTTAATATCTTGCAAAATAGAAACAAATGGATTACTGCCATGTAGTAATATCTCTGGAAGAGTATATAAAAGCCTATTTTCAAGATATTTACACCATGCAGAGGTAAAAAACCATGGCATATATGTTTTGAACAAATCCCATTTTGACAAAATACTATCTATTTGAGAGATCCTATACATCTCCTGTTTTTTAGCAGGTTCATTAAAATGCGGTGATGGTTTAATCTTCTATTCCTCTTTAGATGAATTAGAAAGGGTACTCCTCCCATCTATGCCCTCGTTTCCAATTATGTTTTTGAAACTTTTGGTTACAAACCAATCTTGAATACGATGAAACATTTCCTGGTTCTTATTGGAAAATATTTCGGATAGTAAATCATCTTGATAAGATCGAGTTTGAATAAGACCCACGTTTGAACCGAAACCCCTTTTAAGGCATTTATCCAAGTTGTTTTCTTCTAAATTGGATCTATTGAAAAAAGGTTGGCAAATTTTTTTTTCCAAATTGACTATTTGTTCTTTTGTTAAAGGCGTTGTAGAAATCTCTTCGATCGAGGAAATATATCTCTTGTCACGAACGAATGGATTCAATTGAGTTAGTAAATTGAAGGATCTGTACAAATCATAGATTAATACAAATGGTTGTTCACCACTTCGTTTTCGTTGTAAATATTTAGGTAAGAATATGTTAGATACTTGTGACTTGATCAAAGAAATAGTCTCTTTTTCCGAGTGAACGGGTCCTATTTCACCAATGAGCAAGGAAGATATGTTGTTGTGGATGAGAAAAAGATTGAATAATTGTCCATATGTAAGATTCTTCCTTTTTATATAAATCCTTTTCATATCAGAAGGTAATCTCTTCCTATAATTTGGCCGAGGATGATGCAAATAATCAAAAAATTGGAGCGTATTTGCTCCGTGAAAAGAAGCTCTCAATGAGCTCTGATCAGATAGTTTCATAGGATTCAACCAATTTTCTCGATCGTTGGATATCGTCGAAAAATCAGTGTTATCAAACGATTCCATGCGATTCTTTTCATTATAAAAGAAGTCAATAATCGATGGATTAATCGGTATATCATTTGGAACAAATGGTGCAATTGTTCCTTCATCAATCAATAATTTTGATCTTTGTGAAAGATTATGGTCATCCAAAAGAAAAAGAAAGGGTTTTAATTTTTTTAAATGAACGATTAGAGTACCCATTAGATCCAACAAGTCATTTATATCTAAGTTATTTTTCTTTAATAGTTGAGGATCAATACTTTTGAGCTTATTAAAGTGAGAATCCAAAATAGAAATGACAACGATGGCGAAATGCTAAAACAATTCTTGAGTCTTCCTTTATATAATAACGATCATTGTTTCATTCCTCACTTCACATCAAGTCTTTTGGGTTGCTTAAATTTGTGGGCGTTAGTTGGCATTGATAACACATTGAATGAGATTTTTTCGCTTTTGAAAGGTTAGTTTTCCTTATATTTTGACCATTTAGAGATGAATTTGGGGAGAATCTGTTTTTTTAATGGTTTTTATGTTCTAAAACTTTTTTTTTAAGCGAAAAAAAAAAAAAACAACTGAAATTTGTAGGGTTGTTAGGACAAAAATTTAGAAAAAATTCATTTTTTAGGGTTGCCCATGGAAAAAAAGAAATAAAAAAGACAACCATATATATATATATATATATATATATATATATATATATATATATATATATATTGCCCCGCGGGGACGGAAGTTGTCTAGGCGACGTTATGGAGCACAACGCTGCCTGGTCGACCTTTGACCCCGACTGGGCAGAGGTCGATTCCCGGAATCGACCTTCGCCCCCTGAATCGACCTCTGCCAAGCCGGGCGCCGGAGGCCGGCCGAGCAACGCTCCACAGCGCCGCGCGGCTAGCCTACCTCTGACCCCCTAGCGAGCATGAGTTTTATTTCTTTATTTATTTTTTAAACTTAATAATAAAATATTTTTAAAAATAAATTTTATCTTTTCAATTTATTTTTAAGACAAATTAATAATAAATATATTTTAAAATTACATTTTTAATTTTTAATTTTTTTTACATTGTTTAAAAAAAAAACAAAATATTAAAAAATGTTTAAAATTAATTTTTTTTTTTAATTGTTTAAAAAAAAACTTAATATTAAAAAAATTCAATTTTTTTTTTTTTTTAAAGGTATTATATATATATATATGTGTGTGTGTGTGTGTGTGTGTGTGGTTTGTTTTATATATATATATATATATATATATATATATATATATATATATATATATATATATATATATATATATGTGTGTGTGTGTGTGTGTATTTGTATAATTTTAAAAATATATAGTTATATTATGGAAATTTATATAGTTAATTTTTTTTATAGAAATTAATTGTCGATTAGTTTTAAATTTATATTGGCAATTTTTAAAAAAAAATCGATTAATTAGGATGTGTTTTTTCATTAACATATATATATATATATATATCAGGAAGATGGCATCAAAGAAGATTTATGTGAATGTTTCTAGACCAAGGGCAGCAATTGCCAAATTTAAAGTTGTAGCTGGATGCACTATGGATAGTGTGGGACGCACAATGGATATTGTTGGACGCACTATGGATATTGTTGGACGCACTATGGATACTAATGGACGCACTAAGAATATTGATGGACACACTATGAAAACTATTGAACACGCAAAAATTGCAAAACACAATAAAAGTCAAACAAGTGGCCGTTCAAGTACAATCAATTTTTTTTTTGAATGGAAAAACACAAAGGAAATAAATAAAACAGATTTGTCATGTTATATTGAAGACAATGAAATCGATGATGGTATACATATCTATCTGATTTGTGGTATGATTCACTTAGGTGAATCATATGTCGTGATGGGAAGAATATGAGCCATATGTTTGGTGCTAAATACAAACACTATTTATGTTCTTTCAAGAATGACTAATAAACATGAAAAGGTTAGATATCATTTATCAAAGGGCAACTATGACACAAATGAAACATCTACAAAGTTGTGTGCAAAAATCGCAAGCAACATTGCAAATAACATTGTAAGTATGCTTATTTATATTTGTGTTATGCATTATTCAAAGGACCATTCAATTTTGTATAGATTATTGATCATTGATATATTTTATTTTTTTTCACGGGGATTTTTTGAGCCTATTTCAAACACGAATGAGGGTATTTATTATATGGAGCCAAATGTTATGACCGTGATCAAGAATTTCCACATAGAGATGGAAGAAGAAAGGAGAATGGAGCAAAGATCAATAGCTCATGACATTGCAGTAGTACAAAGAGGGGATCAATGAAGACTCACTAAGGTGGGTCAATCTAGCAAACCTAAACATGTTTCTTTTGAAGATGTGGAAGATGAATATGAAAATTATGTTAGCATTAGCGAGGAGGAGATTAGAACTGTTGTGCAAAAGGAGAAAACAAATCAAACACCAAAAATAAAAATGGCCAAAGATGTCTCTCTTCTAGCTGATGTTGAAGAGCTTGTTTATCAAAAAAAGTATATGTTAACTGGTAAGAAGAATAAATCAAATGGTGGTCAACCTGTAAAATTCATGAGCATAATAAAGAACAAATTTAAAGCTCTAAAGGAAGCAGAGAAATCATAACACTAGGTGTCGAGTTAGAGGATGACATTATTAAAACAAAACAAAATGTCATTCGATCTGAGTTGAGGAAGAGTAAATTAGTTTGTGGTGGCCAATTCTATAGGCCAGATGAAGGACAATCTCAATATCAAATTAGAAAGGCACATAACCTACATGTACATAATCTAAAAACATTGTTTAGGTTCAACCCATATGGGCGTGTGGTGGATTTTATGGTTCTTGCTGATCCACGTCAGGTTCCCAACAAGCAGGCATTTGACAAGACACAATGTTTTGATTATAAATATAATGTAATTGGAGGGAACCATTCGTTAGAGGCTAAAAGATAGTTGATTAGGGAATATCCCAATAACTATCTTTTCCAGATAGTGAAATGCATCATTTACACTAATTTAACATAAACAGAATCAAATTTATTGGCATGGGATGATAATGTAGATAATGAATACAGAATGAAAATGGCTTTCATACAAAGGGTTAGATTTATTCATAATTAATTCATATAAAAATATGGCGGGGATAAGGAAAAAGTCAGTCTAACCTTTCAGAAGGAATGTTTAATGGAAACAAGTTATCTAATTGATGACAAAATCAAATCAAAAGATGGAAAAATGAATTCAAATATATTCAGAAGCATGTATAACATTTTTCAGTTGGCGTTTAAAAATGGGGAGATATCGGAATACATTGATGATATTTTTGAGTGGTGGGAGAATATTTCCATAAAAAATCAGAAGGTTAAAAAGTGTAGACCCATAATATATACCAACAGTAAGAGATGCCCTAAAATGAAGCAACTTCCAGAGGATATGACTATCACACCTTCGAGAAAAATGTAAGGAGTAAAGGATGATAAATTAGTCAAATCAATAATATCTCGTGTGAAGTCAGATGAATTATCAATGGAGGAAATGTTTGCAGAATTTCAAAAGTAAGTTTGTTGAACTATTTGTACTTTTCCTTTGATTATAATTTTCTTTTAAATAACACATATTGTTGCTGGTATAATTTTTTATACATATCACTATATTAACAATTTTCACTTTATTTATTCAGTTAGAATATTTAGATGAAAGTATAATAACATATGTTTAAAATGTTGAATAAAGACAGTTGGGATGATGTTGTGCACAATTACCCATAATCAAGTTCTACAGCAACGCTTAAATATTTTTATATTGCATTCAATAAGGTATGTTGATTTATACATTCATTTTATTCATATGTAAGATCATTTTATTTTATTACTTATACATATATATTTTTTATGTCATTAAATATGTCCAAGAAGGATGCAAATGGAGTACCAGATACTTTTGAAACGTTTATTGAAAAAATTAAATTGGAAAAAATGAGAAATAAATGTCTTCTGAATGTTGAACTTGATCCTACTCTTAATCATTTCATTTGGAATGGGCTCGACAATATCCAATATCAAATAATACTAGGTGATTGTGAAAACATTGCAAAACTCATACCTAAAAGGGAATATGCCCTAGTTATTGCAGATATTCCTCATGGTTTCAATTTCCCAGACATTGAATATGATAGTGAACCATATACTTATCAAGATTTTAGTAAAGTGGTTACGAGCTTTCAAGAAGTCACAACATCACCACTTTGGATATTTGTGACATTTCATTCAGACACACAATTTGCAATGTTATTAACAAGCTTCATGGGAAAAACAAACTTAAGGATGCAACTTACATGGTAAGACATTGAAATTATATGTTCGATTAATGTTAATTTTTTTTATTTATGTACAATTCAATTGAAGTTTTACTATGTTATGTTACAAGTAGAAGTCAAATCTTGTTTCTTCCGAAGATCAACATATTATAAATGATTGTGAGTTCATCCATGTTGAATGTGGGACAAAAGAGGATATCTATATGCCTATTCTTCTTAATCAAGTAGATGGGAAGATTCATGGTCAAGTACTAGTTCATGATGTTTTTTTAATAAAACTAACATATGAGGATAAAGATGCAAAAGGATATATAGTTAACATTTATCAAAAACCACATACATTAAGTAACTATCTTATAGATCTATGTTCAAGTGAAGGAGATTGGGTTTTGGATTTATTTTGAGGTTCAAGTAAGTTTTAATATATAAAATTGAATTTAAATAATTTATTTTTTATTTGTTATATGTTTATACTAATTTTCTTAATTATTTCTTTTGTGCTTGATGATTAGGTACAATTCTAGCATGTTGCCTAAAAAAAAAAGAAACTACATTTCCATTGAGAAAGACTCGGTGCAATGCAAACTTATTCAACAAAGAATTAATTCTTTTCAATTTCTTCCAGATGCAATACAAGAAGTTGGTTTGAGGAAAGGGGATTTTAATGAATGACATGTGGCAAAAAATTAAAAGGAACCTCAACCACCATTATATGGAATGATTGGAAAAGGACACTTTGGAAGATTTGCAGACATGAAAGATCCTTTAGAAGATGAAAATGACCAAAATGACCAAAATGAAGCAGAAAAAGTCGTGGAAGAAGATATTAATGATGTTCTAGAAGATGTTGAACATGGATTAGTTGATATTATGGATTAGCTTTAATTTATGCTTGAAAATAAAGCTCAATTTTGAGAGCTATTAATTAGTTTTACTTGTAATGTTTAGACTTTGATATTTTATGAGAAGAATCCTTATTTTTTGCAAAAAAACTTGTGATTACTATTAATTTTTGACGTAAAATTTGTTGGAATTAATGCTTACATCCTATATTTGAGATATTGGTTTGTGATGGTTGAGAAATTCTCTCAACCTCTCCTTCTAACTTAGGAATAAGTTGGATCTGGAAAACTATATTTAATAGAGTAATCTGAATGTAATATGTGTGTGTGTTTTGATCACATACACCTTTTGTATGTAATATGCGAGTGTTTTTAGTAGTTGAGTGTATTAAGTAGTTTTTATCATGGTATCAGAGCTTTAGGCTTGTACTGGATTTGAGATTGTGAAAAATAATAATTTTTTTTTTATATGCAAGCGTAATAGATTTTTTGCAATTCATGTTCGTTGGTGTACCAGGCATCATTAAAATTATATGCACACAGAGCCATCTCAGTAAAACTCCACACAGCGTGGAGATAAAAGGCCAATTTTTATCGTGCCTTGACCTCACTATCGCAATTCAACCAGTGCTCAGGAATCACGGCAGGCGAATGGTACTAGAGCAACAAAGTTGTAGGCTTGTTGACTTAAATTATAAAATACACAAGATGTATTGCAATAATAATATATTATATATAAAATGTATAAAAGATGATCATAAATGTTTACAATGAGGACCTGCTTATATACCTACGCAGGTGGCCTTTCATTAATGGGCATGTCTTTTAGACATGCCCTTTAACTAACTTAATGATTACTTACATAACCCATATTTAACTATTAATAATTATATTTATTATATTCGTTATGAATTATATTCATAACATTCCCTTCTCTTCAGAAACTTTGTCCTCAAATTTTTATGGATACTAATTTTCTTTTCCTTAATTTCTTCCCAACTTCTTCACTTTGTGTTGTCATCTTGAATGTATAATTTGTCCTCATACTCCTTGTAATTAGGGCTTATCCCTTTTTCCTTGAAAGTTTTGTCCTCAAAGCTATATGCCCTCATAATTCTTTCTTCTTGTGCTTATCTTTTGATATATATATATATATTTATATATATATATATATATTTTTAATTTAACTAATTAATTAATTAATATTAAATTAATTAATTAAATTAATATATATATATATATATATATATTCTTTTGAATATAAATTAAATTAATCTCAATTAATTCATAATTAATTAAATTAATCTAATTGTATACTTGATTTATATTATTATGTGACTATATAATATATTGGATTATCATTTATTTTATTATATTTTGGAGACACGACCCCAGAATTCACTGTATGACTGAGGCTCCAACATTTGACTAGGGTAAAAACAAAACGGTGGATGAATGTGGTGGGAGAGTGTTGGTATGTCGGCATTGAAGGCTTGGAGCCCTCCGTGAGCCTGTTTACTCCCTTCACAAAACTCGCAATGGAGAGGACGAGTTTGAACATCTCTTCCATTGATTCGAGAAGAGTTTGACCCATGCTACAATGTTTGATTGTGGTAAACACACAATGAAAAATAGATGTTGTGAGAGCATGTCGGTTTGTTGGTGTTGAAGGCCTGGAATGGAAAGTAACCCGCCCTAAGCACGAAAAGCATGATCCCACATGACCAGATGCCTTTCATCATTATGATCTCCGGTGCCACATATGCCATCGATCCGCACGCTGTGTGGAGAAACCTGTGTTGTCTAAATTGCTCCAGCAAAGCGCTGAGGCCAAGGTTGTAGACCTTCATGTCACCATTATTTTCTAATAACAATTTCTCTGACTTCAGGTCTCGGTGGTACATGCCCCGACTGTGGCATAAATTCACCGTGTTATTCAATTGTTGAAAACACTTGTATAGTTCTTGCGCAGTCACATTCTCAGAGTTTGTTAGAGAGAAGCGGATCAGAATTAAAATGCAAAGAAGTAAATGAGAAAACTGCATATTAATTGCCAGCGTCATTTTCATCTCAATTAAAACTTGCTGAGGGTAGTGGTGAGGGGACTTTTGGGAGCACAGTTTGTACATAGTTCTATAAACCTCCATGTACTCTTTACAACGAAACTCGACGAACTCAACATTTAAAGTTCCCTCCACCTACTTTACCAATGTGTGATCCTCATAGTTATTTTCAAAAATGTCTGCAAGCTTACTCAGTTCATCTTGGACCATCCTTCTTAGTTGTAACTTCCTCTTAGACAAATCATTACCAAATCATTGCTAAAATTGTTTTACTATGTCACGGTACGATGTATTTTTGAAATCATATACTACTACAATGATTTCAGAAATTGTTAGACGTAGATCATCATATGATAGAGAATCTACTTATTTCTTTACTTCTATTGTGGCTTCTGCTTCTAATACCACTTCATTCCCCTTTGAATTGGATTTCACTGAGCGGCCAACATTAGTCTACTTTCTTCTTTGCTTACTACCATCATTAACAATTTTACTGTCCACCTCTTTCTTTTCTTTGCTGCCGCCTTTAGGTATCTTCTTTCCAACTGTTTTCTTCGTTCAGTTGTCCTTGTTGATTCCTTTTACCTTTTCCACTTTGGATTCTTGTGAAAAAAAATTCTCCGTTGCATCTTCCTCTACAATCTCTTTCATGGTCTCTCCTCCTCCTTGGCTGACATCACTATTTTTCTACCTATCATGAGGAAGAACTTCATTTGGTATTTTCTTCAGAGTTTCTTTATTCCTTTTGTTCACCTTTTTGGCTGTTGGTTTCTGGGTTGTCACGCCCACGGAGGGACACTCGAGAAATTTAATTAGTTTGGCTATAATTTCTTCCTTCTTTGTAGCTGATTTGGAAATGTGAATATCCAAAAAATAAGATATATTAAATAAGGTTTCCTTGTTATATTTATGAAGTTTCTCATTCAAATTTCCCTTCAGTTTTTCCTCATTTTCACCCCATACAAAGCTCGAGAACTCCAAGATGTTATGTTTCATATGAATAGCTTTCCCTCTGGTCCCATAAAGAAGTGTGTAAACAACTTTTATAAGTTCGTTCGACGTACTCCTTTTGTGTACTCTATATACAACAATTGGGATATCCTTGAGAGGTGTCCCTCTTCCCTTTTCAACAGTGAACTTCTTAGTGGGCTCCTTCTTTTTAACACTAGTATCAATGAAACACTCAACTATCTTTCTTAGCCAAGATGGTCGACTGGCTACAGGCCTAGAAACTTCAACGTTCATCTTCAGTACTTCAACCTCATCCTCTAGAACCTTCTCAATAACTTCGAGATTCTGGTCAGCAGATGAGCCAATGGTGACAACTTTTGTCACTGTCACTGTCTGATTAAAATTCATTGTATTGGGAATGTCCTTAATTAAATCATAATCCACTTTCTCTTTCTCAAGAATGTTATCTTCATAATTATCCTTCTCTGAATCTAAAATTTTCATAACTTGATCTTCCTCAGAATGTATTGATTCTTCATGATTATTTTCTGAATTCTCTGAATTGACTAAATTTTTCTGTTGACTATGTTCAATATTCGGGAATATTGGTTTTTGCATTAGATTTATCCTGTCCAAAATGGCGTTCATCTTCTACATTGAATTTTTATGATTTTCTCTGGACTTGCTACGGATTTCAACATTTGTCTTCCTATCCGATTTGTCGTATCTTGAAGTTGTTTGATGTTGTCAGAATTTCCTGTAACCTTATCCTCAAGATTGACTAATCGTTTAGTGAATTTATTGGAATTATTGATCTTACTCTCAAGTTCGATCAACTTTTTGTTGAAATCGTCCATCGTCATTGTTGAAGACATCAAGCGACAGTGATTTCGAGGCACCGCATGTAACAGCTGAAGGCAGCCAGTAGTGGCGTAGGTGCTTCCTTCTAGGCGAGAAGATCGCTGCTCTGATACTAAATGGAGCAAAAAAGTTGTAGGCTTGTTGAATTAAGTTATAAAATACACAAGAGGTATTGTAATAATAATATATTATATATAAAATGTATAAAATATGATGATAATTTTTTACAATGAGGCCCTGCTTATATACCTACGCAGGTGGCCTTTCATTAATGGGCATGTATTTTAGACATGCCCTTTCACTAACTTAATGATTACCTACATAATGCCTATTTAACTATTAATAATTATATTTATTATATTCGTTATGAATTATATTCATAACAGGTACAATGCCCCAATTTCTTGAAGATTGAAAATCTGGGAGAGAGCTTGCGTGGAGCTGTAATGACCACAAAAAGAGGCTTGAACACCATTGTCAAATTATGCTGCTGAGATTGTCACGTCTGAGAATTCTTATGCGTCACTGGTCTGACTGATAAAATATCTGTTTTCATAATTGTGAAACTGGATCGCATCCCATGAATTACCGTATAGTGTACACGGTTGATAGTTTTCAAAGTTGTTCTCCAAGTGCCAGTTTTCAGCAATAGATTTAAGTGTCGAGTCCAGCAAACCCTCAGATATATCCTTTTAAGGTTCAAAAAATTATTTCTTAGAGTCGAGAATGGAGATGGGGGATGTTGAGCTCCTCGTCTGAAGCCTCCATGAAATAGGACAGATTGACTTCTGAGTCCATATGTACGGTTTGGCCTTCATGGATGTTAGTAATATCGGGGCCACTATAATTATCTGCAATGATGGAGGAATTAGGATTAGAAGTGGGACATGTGGCAGAAATCTATTTCTCCATGCTTGTCATGAAGAGCTCCTCACTGGCAGCAAATTATCAGTCGCGTAAGAAAGATCCCTGGTTGTAGCTGAAGATGAGTGACGCTGATGGCATAAGTGGCATAAACACTTGCAATAAGAATAAATCTCTTTACAGGTGGCTAATTTTTATGGTTGAATCTGGCATGTTGAAATATTTGTGGTTTAGTAGTATTATAAATGGTTTGTAAATTAAGTGAGGATGAATTTTCAAACTTAGATAAAAAGGTCATGATGTAATATTTTAATCTAGATACATTCCATATTTAGATGGCTCTTCTATACAACTAGCGAATACAATGGCTGGCACCCATGTACCTAGGTAGATGGGAGCTTGTCCATAGAATGGCTAGCAGTTTAGCTATGTGTCTGAAGCCAATACTTAAAGAGATCGAGTGGAAGTAAGGCTCAATATGGATGGTTGTCTAGATAGTATGGCAGTTGCAGATCTAGGGAAGGATCCCTCATTAGTCATAGACATCGAGTGGTCTCCTAATGAGGTTATGCGACAAATTGGGATGTTGTCCAGTAATCGACTTCGGGAGGTCCTTGATTCGGGAGTTCAGTAGCCGAACTATGGAATCCAACTTGCTAACTACACCTTTACGAGGGTTACGAGGCAAATTGATGGAGCCTATATTGAAAACCGGCTAAAGAATGATTGTGTTTTAAATAAATTTATGTAATGTAAGAATTAAGAGGGGATGTTGGAATTAGTTCTTACATCCATTGTTTGAGATATTGGTTTGTGATGGTTGAGAAATTCTCTCAACCTCTCCTTCTAACTTAGGAATAAGTTGGATCTGGAAAACTCTATTTAATAGAGTAATATGAATGCAATCTGTGTGTGTGTTTTGGTCAGATACACCTTTTGTGTGTAATATACGAGTTTTTTGAATAGTTGAGTGTATTTAGTAGTTTTTATCAAAATTCATAAAAAATGCTATTTTTAAATGTTTTTTTGTTAAGATTTTCCCAAAAAAATCGTTTATTTAACATGTCTTTTTTAACAAAAAGTCTCAAAATGTGTATTTTTTCTTTGTATTTATATTGAAAATGTGTATTTTTTGTCATATGATTACAAATATTGGCTTTTTAGCGACAATTATTTGATGTGCATTGGAATATTAATTAAAAATACATAAACATGTAGAAAATCCTAACTTTAAAGTATTGACCATTAAAAAAAAAAATTAACTATGTGAAAAAATGAAGATTTCATTACAACCAAATTAAAAAAACAAATATATAAATACACTTAAAAATAAACATCTCAGGGAAGAAGAAGACATTAGAAAATGTATAGTGTCAAAATCAACCCTCTAAAAAAAGTGGGTGATTCTACATCACCACTTTTCAAAATCGACATGAAAATCATGACATTAAAAAAAAATCATAAGAAAATTTAAAGTGCCAAAACTATGTTCCAAAAAAAAGGGCAATTTTTCATCACCACTTTTCAAAATCGGGTGCTTTTTTTTCTATCTCAAAAAAATGGGTAATAGGTAATTTTCTCATTTGATCGGTAATTGTGTTAATGGTGCGGTGCATTGCACTGTTAAGGAAACAATCCCCAACATTGTTCATGAATTTAATAGAAAAAAATAAAATTTGAACAGAGGATGAGATCAAGACTAGCTTCCTCACATTCTTTACATCACAAGATGTTAAGCACTTAGTAGTGAAAAAGCTAAAATAAATAAAACAGATGCCAAATGAATCTATACATGAATACGATAAATGCTGAAAAGAGTTATTAAGTGAGATTCCATACACTATCAATGAAAATATCCTAGTACAATGGTATCTGGTCATACTACTTTAGAAAATCTGTGGGCCAAAGTTTCGAATGCATGAAATCAAGACATGTGAAGAATCTCTTAAACTAGCCCAACAAATTGAACAAGATGACGAGAACCAACCAATTAATTCACCGAATGACAATAATATTGAAGATATATTAGAGAAGCTACAAAAATATCTATTGCAGTTATTGCTCCAAAGGAATCATTTATGGTGCACCCATTGCCAAATCGAAGGAAACACAAAAGATACATGTAAGTTCTTAGAATAATTTGAACAAGATGTTAGAAGAATACAAGTTTTTGTGTACTATGACATCTGTTATATTTTTTCTAACCATACATGTGACTTGGCTATATATCGATTACTATGTCTTATATTTCTTGCATGATTTCTGTATGTTTACTCGACTATTTTTACTAGTAACAATGCATTCTTTTTGTTAGATTACAACAATGTCATTGATAGTGATTAAATCACTTAGGAAGTTATACTAGATGTTGGTAGCCATGTGTTGCAGAATGTACGGTAAATCTGATGTAGAGATTTTTTAGGAAAGTTGGGTTCCCATGATATATGCATGTGCCACAGACAGAACCATTTTAAACTGGGTAGATATCTTGGCCTCGTTTATTGAAAAAAATATTAAAAGGGAAAGGACTACCTCAGAAAGAGAGAAATTGGAATTTTACATGGCATCTTACTTGTTGGATACCTTGTGTGTCAAGTTGGAGTTTGAGGGGTTGGGATGGATATGGAGTTCTAATCAAGACATTCCACCTATACATATATGCTATATAAATTTATGGGACACGAGATATAGAGGGATGTATGATCGAATCACTGAACACTTTGTCTCAATAATATATCAAAGAATTTCAACATAGAGCCTCCCTCTATGTCCAAAAGGGTGAGGGAATCCTTGTAGGATATTGCATATTGGTTCACCCTTGGACAAGCTACATACATCATGGTATTTGGTGATACAAACCTCCTCACCAATTACTTGTGTTCATCGTGGAAAATGGTAATGTAGGAAGTAGCATACCAACATACTATGAGATTGACTAACTCATTAGTGAAATGCAAGAAATATTTATGGACTACATTTCCCTTAAATATCAAATCCTATTGTATTAAACATTTTAAGCATTCAGAGGAAGAAGCCAAATATTGAATACTTTAGGTTTGGTGAACTGAGTTTTCATAGATATGATTTGAAAGGCATTGCCACCAAACATTATAAAGCGGTCAATTATAGTTTGGAATATGATTTATTTGTTGTTGAAGATGAAGAGAAGGTAAAGAATTTCTTCAATGTTTCCAAATCCTTAGAAGCATCTCAAGGGATTGGAACCTATCAACCTTTAAATAACCTTGGAAATCCAGAGGGAGACTCATAGGAGAGAATGAATCTAAACAAAAGGAGAGCTACAATGAAGAGAAAATATGAGAAAGAGGCCAGAAAATAAAGATTAAAGAATCAAATGGCCAAGTGGGAAGCCATGAAATAGGTGGAATAGGATGAAAATAAGAAGAAATTTGAAGAAGGATAAACGGAAAATAAAGAGGAAGAGGAGATGAAGAAAAGAGAGGAAGAAGAAAGAGAAGAGTAAGAAGCATTAAATAAGAAAATACAAGAAGCAACAAAGTAGAAGAAAGAAGAAGAAGCCATGAAAAAAATGGAGGAGGAAGATAATAAGAGTCAAAAATAGGAAAGATAAAGAAAAGAAGAATAAGAAGTTAAGAAGAGAGAAGAAGAGTTGTGCAAGTAGCTAAAGGAGGATCTCATCACCAAATAAATAAATGAAAAAGAAGAAGAAGAAACCATGTTGAACAAACTTGCTATTAGAAGAAACTATACCCTCTTTCGATGTATAGCCTCCCACACCTATTATTGGAGGACACCTTCGAATTCATGAAATAGGTAGTACCTTTGAAGAAGAAGAGTGAGTAATGGATCTCTCATACTTTAGATTTGATTAATTCAAGAATTTTTTTTTTTGAAAATTTCTGAATATGCTCAAACAGAAATCCTACTAGTAAATTGATGATTTACTTCTCCAACTTACATTAAGTTATTAATTTGAAAATCTTCAAAATTAACATCAAAGTAAACACATTAATAGCCTACACATACAAATCTAAACTAAATAACATGCACAAAGACAAAGTGACACACAAGGATTTTCTAGACAATTGTCCCCGTAAAAAACCAATGCAGGAAAATTGGTCTTCTGGATGCTGGAGGGTTTTTATTATTAATCATAATCTAAGTACAACAGATTTGGGCACCAAACTGGTTAACCCAATAGAGAAATAAAATAACTGTAGTTATACCACTATTCTAGAGATAGAAAAACTGACTTATTCACACCCTTGAACAAGATTTACAGAACTCAGTCCTTTTCAGCCTTCAGAAACCCCAACGCTTCTCTAAATCGCTCAGGGTCAACCCTGATGGTCTACGTCAACCTCTGCACTACTTAGGAAGGGTCTGCATCACCCCAGACTGGGTTATGTTACCCTTGCACTGTCCTGGTTAGGCCTGCGTCAGCCCTGCTGGCCTCCTGTTGCCCCTCAGCTGCCCTTTATGGGCCTGTGCCAAGCTTGTGTAGCTCTTGATGCCTTTGTGCTGCCCCTACTAGGTTCTGTTAGCCACCCATAAAAAATTTCATATCAAATGGTGGCTAAATATTTTTTGAAGCCTTCAAGAAAAAATTCTATTGCCAAAATTGTTAGTTCTTAAAGTCTTGTGAAGATGACTTATCATTGAGTTAATCTTCACTGCTTTTTTCCCTCTCAATTCTGAAAATCTGTTGTTTTCCTGAAGAAAAGACTGTTGCAAAAACTCCCTTTTTCCCTCATTTTACCCCTCCTTTTCACTCATAATTAACCTCCTTTTTTATCTCCCTTTTCACATGAAATTCCTCTATTTTTCCCTCATTTCCCTTCTTCCCCTCATTAAAACCCATTTGATAAGGTTTAAAACTCCTCTTTTGCCTTATCGGAAGCTTTCAAAACCCTTTAAAATCCTTGAAAAATCATAAAAATGAGCCTTTTTTGTGCTAAGGCTTTAGCCCCTTTAGGCTAAGCCCTAAACCACTTCCCCACCATATACCCACGTTTAGGACCAAGAGTTAAAGTCCCAAGCGCTTATCACAATCGGAGTTGTGCGATGGGCACGTTTCTTTGTTTGAAGGAAAAGTCTCGATTCTGATTGGCCCCTCTTCTTTATATCCCCTGATCCCTTCATATTTTCATATACCCAAAGGCCCCACAATAGGGTGCTAAGAATAATATAAAACCCCTCCCCGATACAAAATATCCTTTGTATTTCGTAAAAATCTGATTTTCTTATGTTTCAAAGGGTTCCGCCGGTTCACGGTCTAAACCATTCCCGACCGTTGATCTTAAACCAATCAACGATCGACAAAATCTCGCATCGGAGATTTTTTTGGTCGCGTTTTAATATTTTATTTCCCCCTCCTGATTGGAAACCTCCCGATGGATTCTCAGCCGTCGATCTGTTCCGCCATACCCAGATCTGATGGCCCACATTGTTCTTCCCCAAAGCCCATTTTTCTGCCTTTGGACCTCCGATTCATTCTCCGCCATCGATCTGATCCTCAGATAAACAGTCTACGTTCAATCACATCGGTGCTTTGTTGCCTTTGCCCCCGCCGATCGCAGTCTTCCGATTGCATCTGAGGCATCCATACACAAAGATCTGACGGTCCAGATCTATCCTCGCAACCTTTGTTAAATTCATGAACCCCGCTATATAAAGTTTTAAACGGATCTCCGTCGTTGATCTCTACAGATCAACGACCCATATTAACCCAAGCTCTGCTTACACACCACCTCATATTTTATTTTATTAATCCTCGAAATTAAATCTCCGTCGTTGATCTGTTTCATTTGACAGCCTAGAATCAACCCGATAGGCCCAAATCCTTTGGGTCCTACAATTCTCCAGACTAAGTCTCCGTTTTCTATCCCCGATATAATGGTCCAGATCAAAACCGCTTAGACTATGCCCCACCTCTTTCCATCCTTGCATCTTGTCTTATCACGCTCTCCTCTCAACTGTTCAATCTGATGCCCCAGATCTAACGGCCAGCACGCAGTTTGACGTAAATTTAAGCCCGAATGTTAGTGATTTGAAATTACACGATGAGGGTGGTTTTGAAAGGCCACGTGTCGGCCAATAACACATATCGCGTTTGAAAAGTTAAAACCACCCTTCCTCCATTTTGCAGCATGAAACCAGTGGTTTCTATAGCAGAAACCACTTTACCCTATTTGTATTGCATTCCATCGCGTTCATTCTCCGTTGTTGATCTCTGCAGATCAACGGTCCCGATTCAATTTCACCCTCAGTTCATCGCCCTCCGCCATCTTCCAAGGGACTTCATCAATCAACCTCTGCCATTGAGATCTGTGGCCGATCTCATCCGACGGCCCAGAATCATTCGAGAAACCCCAAATTTCATTTTTCATACTTTTTCCTCCGCCAAAGGTTTTTAACCCGTTTCTTTTGTATATTCTCCCGTTTTATTATAAATATGATCCCTCCACCTTATAAGATCTTCGGTTAATTTCGACCACTAATCAACACAGATCAACGGCCTAGACTTAATCTCTTGCACCATTCATCTAACCGACTCTCCTTTTGACCTCGGCAAAGTAATCCTCGCCATTGGATGCTTTCATCCAACAGCTGCAATCTAACCTAAACCATATGAAGCAGTTAAACCTTATCCCGCAGGATTTTCTAATTTTTCTTTGATTGTGCAGGTTTTAATAGTTTTTAAAAAAAGTTTTAAAAGAGAAATGAAGGCCGGGGATGACCATCCCCCACTCCTTTATTCATCCAAGAGATCGTTTCGCAGGGTTCCAAACCAAGTTTTAGCGGTGCCTCATGAGCACTGACGCCACTATAAAGCCCTCTGTAACGCCTGCACATCAACAAGACACAACAAAGCTTAATTAAATAGAGAGTATCAGTGTGAAAGAATCCAACCACAGCAGAGATGAATAATTGAAGGTTGTTTACACAATTTTGAGGTATTACGGCCCAAATCGACTATCTAAAGCCTAATCCACTCAATTAAACACAGTTTGAAGAATAGAAGACAGAAATTATTCCTGATTATGCCTAACACACAGAGTTAAAGAAAATTAACAGTGTTTAAAGAAAAACAAAAATATCTATCAGTCCAAGAAAGCCTCCACTGCCACATCAGAGGCTAATTGAATCTTCTCAGCTGCAAAAAGACACTTGCAGCCTCAAATCATTCAAAAGAGGCATAGTTATTACCAGAACAGAAGATATTTTCCTTAATACAGCTGAATAGTTATTTCAGATCAAAGAAACTTATTGTAAACTGTCAGCAGAGTTATTACAAAGACAACAAAGAGCCTTAAAGTCAACAAATATTCCTAGCGAGCTTAATACATAATGTAAAACAATTAATACAGAGGGAATATCTATGATCTTCTCCATTGAGCCCCTCAAAGGTCGAGAAGCATTAAACTGTATTAATTGAACCTGTAGATATTTTCTCTCATCCACCTCTTCATTTTCCTATAAAATCTTCTTGAGGAGCTCATTGTAAAGGGTTGGTTGCAGAACTTTGAAATATACTTGTGCTCAAAATTTTCTACATGTAAATAGTGTTTAGAGGCTCTTGAAGCTCTGTTTGTGATCAAATAAGTTAGTCTGAGAAGAAAATATGATTGCTGAACTCAAACATTGGACTTGAAGAATGTAACTGGATTCACATCAATATACAAGCTGATTCTTGGGATCCTGGTCTATATCACTGGTGAAGTGCTTCTTTCTGTGTTATTGTTTTCCTTTCATTTATGCCATTTTTTCCACTTATTCTCTGATAAAGAACAACAAGCATAGAGTTAGGATTTACTGTTTACAGTATCGTTCTCTGACTGATAAGCTTTATCTCAATGTTTTCCTCCAAATTGTGTGTTTAAGAAGCTCTTAAGTTGAGTGTAAACATTATCAAGGAATTTTGGTTTGTCCTTGTCTTGATGTGCGAATCTTGAAAAGAAGTTCATGAATGTTATTTTCATTCTATACTCAGTAGAGTTAGACTAGGAAAGTTTATGGTTTGCCCTGTCTTCTAGTTCTTTCTTCAAAGGTAATTCTGAAAATTTCCCTAAGAGTATGCTGAAAGCGGTTTAGATTTAAAAGTATCTTATCTGATCTTAGGCTGCACTTTGTTTTTCTTATCTGTTTTCATCCCTTCTGAAAGTAATTATGTGGATTATTGGATTGTTTGTCTGTTGAGTTAGCTTTAATACAATCTTATCCAAAGAAGTCTATGGTTAGCCCTGTCCTTTGGTTGGTTTTAAACAGTTACTTAAAAGGATTTTCTTGTTTGGAAAGACTGATAAATCCTAGTTGAAATTATGGTCTTTTTCCACCCCTTCAACACTTTTATTGTTCCATTCCATCATTTTATCTAAGATATCTTGTGATATAGATGACTTGCCCCTTGGACCACTCTTGAAATTGTTGCACAATTAAAACCTTTTATGACTCCATAGCCCAATGGACTAAAAACCAGCGTTATATCTATCCTATCAGCCAAAGTTTGTTCTGATTGCTTGCAACTTCACACCTTTGAAACTCTTTCATTTTAGGACTTTCCACTCAACTAAAAATCATGCTCAACCATCCAAAACCAAACAAAAACCCTTTCTCTTAATAACTAGCCTAATATCACAAGCCTTAAAGATAAATCAATCTTTGCACTTATAGAGAGATCCCTCTCCGGATTCAGGAGGGCTAGATCCTAGAATCCCAAAGTGGTTCAAGTGTTCTCCCTACAGCTTTAGTCTCACCAATCTGCTAGAATTACAGGGAGCTAACATTTCTGGTGACTCCACTAGGTAATTTGAGTGTTTTTCATCCTAGATACCTTTAAGACCTCAAATTGCCCCTTGATTCAAGAAAATTTTTCAGTGAGTACAAGTAGCCTCTTCAAGCACTACCAAGCAAATGGTAATCACGATAAAACTTATTTGAATCAGTGACAAACTAAGGAAAACCTTAGGATTCTCTTAAGAGCTTATCAAACCTTGAAGGATCAGCTAGCTTAGACATAAGAGTAAACTCTCTTTGTCTTATCACCGCAGCTAAGTGTTGAAACAAATTTAGGATGCTCTTAGAACCCATAGGACTGAAAGAACTCAGAAAACCCAAAAATGTTTTAGATTGGTATTCAAATAAGCATGGTGGTGGACCATAAAACCTTTTACCTCCAAAAGAGCTAAAAATTTCCACCTGGTGACTCCAAAATCCTAAACAAGACTTAAGGCTCCACTGGGAAGACCCATAATCATCATAACATCATCTAAACTCATTTAAGAGGACTTTAGGATTAAATTTTTCTTGTTTAAAGATCAGTTAGCCTCTTAAAGATTGTGATATTTGGTTAAACTTTTCTTGTTTAGCTGGGTTTGAAAAACATAGCATAGTGGCTCCTAGAAAGACTCATACTAGAGCCTACCCTGACCCTAACCCTCCTGAGATAGTTGATAACCCTGAAAGAATACTTAGGAAGTCTCCTAAGGTTAAATTTTCAACTATTTTTAGATCACCCCTTAGAGCTAATTATGTTCTTGAAAACCTTGCAGCTCTACAACAATCACAAGTTGACTTAAGAAATCCATTTAGAACTAGGTAACTTGAGGATTTAGATCAGCTAGATTCAGAGTCTTCACATTCCTCCCCAAAAAGAAGTGAACATCCTGGTAGCATAGAAACTACACCACCTGATTTACATTTCCTTCACAATTTAGGTGTCTCTCATCCAAGGTCAGCTCAAAAATCTATTGTTGGTCCATCCACTTCTGTTCTTCATACATCCACTGTCCAAACCACTTCATCCCAATCCACTTTCCCTCTTGTCAATCCACCACTTGTAAACCCCCCACTGTTTCCACAACCTTCTATCATGGCAACATGGTATGCTCCCCTAGTCCTTCCTTTACCTTTAGTCAATCTTCCACAGGAATATCAGTCCAAGATACCATTGTATGATGCTAGTAATGCTACTACTGCTTCACAACATGTGGATAAGATGAATGACTACTTTGACAGAAATGAAATTGATGATGAAACTGTCAAACTTAGACTATTTGCTCAGAGTTTAGGGGGAGAAGTAAGAAAATGGTTCAAAGGCTTAACCCCTCACAGTATTAATGATCTTCAAGCCTTCCATCAGTTATTCTTAAACAAATGGGAAGTCAGGAAGAACCCTCTCCAAATACTTTCTGATTACAAGACTCTCCAAAGAAACACTGGGGAAAGTGTACAAGCTTATTGCACTAGGTTCAACAGTGTTTACAATGCCCTTCCCCTAGGCTTAAAACCTCCACAAGGCTCCTCTTTAAACAAGTTTCCTGAAGGATTTGATCCTGAAATGGCCTATCAGCTGAGAGAGGGAGATCCTTTAACCCTTGAATATACGCAAAAAGGAGCTCTTGCTGTGGAAGTTAACTTAATGGAGAAAAGAGAAAGAATGAGGAATGAGAAGAAAGTGAACTTTAGAGAGGAATCCACACCTTCCACATCTAGCTCAAAGATGGAAATAATGATGGAGGAGATGATGAAAAAGATGAGCATACTTGAGAGAGCACAAGCTAGTCAAAACCAAACTCCTCCTCAAAACAGAAATCGAAACCAAAATCAGAATTTTAGGAGAAACCAGCCTCAAAACAGACCAAGGGAGGATGATCAACATATCACTCCTCCTTTTCATCAAAATTATGTAAGTGAGGTTGAAGAAACATTAGAACAAACAGAGGATGATGATATAAATATGTTGGGAGAAGACAATGATGAATTTGAAGTTCATTATGATAGAAAACAAGGTCTATACACACCCTATGATGATAAAAGAAATGAGGATGAAAGTTATTATCAAGAAATGGAAAATTTCATCATAGAGACTAAAAAAGAATATGACCTTAGAAGCAAAGGCAATCAAGAAACTCCCAAAACTAAAACCTCTAAAAAATCTACACAAAACAACACTGTAAATAAAACCAAAATTACAAAACAGAAAGATAAAATAGTGGCTGGAAATTCTGATAGAAACAAGGAAAAAGACACTTAAAGTACTGAAAAATAGAGTGCAGATCTTAGCAGTGCTAGTACCTCAGCTAGTACTCATGTTAAAACAATTTTGAAAAATGTAAATAGAGGAAATCATCAAACTAATTTTGTTGATAGAGTGGCTATTAATAAGGCTGAAACAAACACTTCAAAGAATCAGATGCCCTTTAGTTTGGAGCAGGAAATTGCCAGAATCAAAATCTCTATTCCTCTTACTGAATTAGTTGCCCAAGATGTATATAGATCTCAAATTTTGAAGGCTTTAAACATAGAAGAGAATAATGACACTATCAATCTTAATGATGACCAACCAGAGCTCATATTTGGTCCTAAGATTGAGGGTAGATATCAAGAGGGACTAGTTCCTCATTTTTATGTTAGTTTAAATGTTCATGACAAAATTTTGCACAACGCCATGCATGACTCGGGGGCCTCTCACAATTTAATGCCCAAAGCTATAATGGAGAGCCTAGGCCTTGAAATCACTAGACGTTATAAAGATCTTTACTCCTTTGACTCAAGCAGAGTGAAATGTTTAGGATTAATCAAAGACCTCTGTGTTAACTTAGCACAAATCCCAACCAAATGTTTAGTAATGGATATTGTTGTGGCTGATGTATCCCCAAAATATGGTATGCTGTTATCAAGATCTTGGGGAGCTAAGTTACAAGGAACTATGCAGATGGACATGACATATGTGAACATCCCTGTTTTTAATCAAACAAGAAGACTTTACAGGGAGTCCCATATGAAATACATGGTTACTAGCCAAGAGAGACCACAAAACTATCCCCTTTATTATGTAAACACAGGCCTTGACTCATTTATCCTTTTCAATGATGAAACATTCAGTGAACAAGTGACCTTAACGGAATTAATGGCAGATAGAGAGGAGGAGGAAGACAACACAGAAGCGTCGAAACAGTTTTCTAAACCCAAAAAATACAGCAAAAAAACATAGGTCTAGAGCTACAAATCATGCATCCATTGCTTTTAAACCTTGAGAGTCAAGAAGGCAATCCTCAACGTAGTGAAAAACCTGAGGAATTAAAACAAATTCAACGAAGTGCTGATCTTCAAGAACAAGCCAAAATCACATTAGTTGAAGAGGATAGTAACCAAACTACTGAACCTGAAACTAGTCCTCTTTGGAGTATGAACTTCGATGGGTCTTGCACTAGGACCAATGTTGGTGCAGGCGTCTGGATACGTAACATTAAGAACAACCACAAGGAAGGCCATTCCTATAGATTAAACTTTTAGTGTTCGAATAACATAGCGAAATACGAATCCCTACTTTTAGGATTACACTTGTTGAAGAAATTAGGAGCCCAAAAAATAAAAGTTTACGGGGATTCAGAGTTAATCATTAGGCAGGTAAATGGGGAATATAGTGCCAAACACCCCAGACTTAGAGCCTATCGAAACGATGTCATGTATTTATTGAAAACGTTTGAGGAATCACTACTGATTTTTGTCCCAAGAGAAAAGAATATCATGGCCCACAGTTTACTTTTACTGCTAGAACATGTTTAATGCCATATGAAACCAAACAATGCACAACTCAAATTAAATTCAGACTAGTTGTCCCTGATAACAAGAAATATTGGCAAGTGTTTGATGGAGACAAGCAAATAGAAGACTTCTTGCAGTCCAGAAATGAATTTGAACTACCCAGTTCAGATTCAGACTATGAAACAGACTGTCCTAGTGAAGAAAATCTACTTGATGAGGAAGAAGAGTCTCGAGAGACGGCTGATGTTTGTCTAAAAAACTTGAAAAAAATAATAGAAATGGTTGCAGAGTTAGAAACAGAAGATTTGGAAACACTGCAGTCTAACAAGCAAAATTTTCCAAAGGGATTGGTCTCGTTAGAAGAGTTGTTTGATTTCAACGATATTGCCAAGAAACCAAATCTAGAGCCCATGGAAACTGAAGTTGAAGAGTGTAATATAGGCAGTGAATTGAAGCCAAAGATGATCAAACTATCTAAAACTTTACTAGCTCACATTAAACTCAAATACATAGAGCTGTTTAAAGAATTTTCTGATGTTTTTGCATGGAGTTATGAGGATCTGAAATCCTATGACACTGAAATAATTCAGCACAAGATACCTCTCAAGGAAAACCAAAATCCATTTAAACAAAAAACTGCGCAGAATAAACCCTATTTAGTTACCTTTGGTTGAGAAGGAAATCAAGAAAATGTATGAAGTTGGTATTATTGTCCCTATTAGATATTCAGAGTGGGTGTCTAATCTGGTGTCAGTTAGGAAGAAAACAGGAGAGATTAGGCTTTGTATAGACTCTAGAGACTCAAACAAAGCTTCATTGAAAGACAACTACCCTTTACCTAAGATGGATCATATTTTACAAAGGGTAGTTGGTTCTAAAATAATTTCTTTCCTGGATGGCTACTCAGGATACAATCAGATTTTAGTACATCCTGATGATCAATTAAAGACAAATTTTACTACACCTTGGGGAACTTTCATGTATGTGAAAATGCCCTTTTGTTTAATGAATGCTGGTACTACTTTCCAGAGAGCCATGTAAATTGCATTCTCGGAAGAATTAAGCTACTTCATCATTATTTACCTTGATGATGTCACTGTTTTTTCCAAGACAGATGAAGAGCACTTAGAACACTTGAGAAAAGTATTCGAGAAATGCAGAAAGTTTGGGATATCTTTAAATCCTAAGAAAACATTATTTGGTATCCAAGAAGGTAAACTTCTTGGGCACATCATTTCAGAAGAGGGGATAAGGATAGACTCGAAGAGGATCAAGGCTATATTGCAAATCACTTATCCTTGAAACATCAAGGAACTTCAATCTTTCATTGGAAAGATTAATTTCTTGAGAAGGTTCATACCCAACTTAGCTGAACTCCTTAGAAACATTACAAACATGCTGAAAAAGGAACAAGGAGTTAAATGGACCTTGGAAGTGAAGAAGTCTTTTGAACTGGTAAAAAAAGCACTAACCAAAACACCAGTTCTAATAAGTCCTGATTTTTCAAAAGATTTTTATATTTTTTCATTTGCATCGTAACATACAATAGATGTTGTCCTATTGCAGAAAAATCCATAGGGACAAGAGTAGTCCATTGAATTCTTTAGCAAGGCATTGAGAGATGCTCCTCTTAAGTACAACATTATGGAAAAACAAGCCTTTGTCTTAGTCAAAGCTTTAAAAGACTTCAGAGTTTATATTTTTCACTCCCACATTATTGCCTTTGTCCCAAATTCAGTTGTTAAAGACATTCTAACACAGAACCCAGATAGTAAGAGAGATAAGTGGATAGCTATGATACTTGAATATGATTTAGAGATCAAGCCCACTAAACTCATTAAAGGCCAAGGACTAGCTAGATTAATGGCTGAATCCAATTTTGAAGTTCTTGATATTAATATGATAAATGCTTTAGATGAACAAGAGGAACTGTCAACTCCCATTGTTGAAGACCATTTTATGAATTCCTCTTGGTATGCTGATATTCTATATGTTTTGCTTAATTTGAATACACCTCCCGATTTATCAAAAACAAAGGCAAGGTTTTTAAAGTTAAAAGCTGTAAACGGCTACATTATAGATAAATGTCTTTATTGGAAAAATTCAAGTGGGTTATTGCTTAAATTTTTACCTGAGAATGATGCAGAGAAGGTTAAGCACAAGTTCCATTAAGGAGAATGTGGATGCCACCTCTACTGGAAGACAACATCCAAAAAAATCCTTAGAGCTGGTTACTATTGGCCCACACTCCTTCTAGATATCCACAAGATGATAATTGCCTGTCATAAATGCCAACTTTTTGAAGGAAAAAGAAAATTTATTCCCTTACCTTTGCATCCAATCACTGTTGAAGCTCCTTTTCAATAGTGGGGACTTGACTTCATAGGAGAAATCCATCCACCTTCATCTGCCCCACATAGATGGATTCTCACTGCAACAGACTACTTCATCAAATGGATAGAAGCCATCCCTTCTAGGAAAGCCAATGACTCTGTCATCATAAAATTCATTAAGACTCATATCCTCTCTAGATTTGGCTATCGTAAGAAGATCATCATTGATAATGAAACTGTATTTGGATCCAAGAAGATGGTTGAATTCTATCACAAATATCAGATTACATTGGGTCATTCCACTGGTTATTACCCTCAAGGTAATGGGCTAGCAGAATCCTCAAACAAGAGTTTGGTGAAGATAATCAAGAAGTTGCTAGAGGACAACAAGAAGTCTTGGCACACAAAGCTAGTACATGCACTCTGGGCTGACAGATTGACACTTAAGAAATCTATTGAAATGTCACCCTACCAGCTTGTGTATGGAATTTATATAATTTTTCCAACCAGCCTTGGTGTACAAGTTATGAATTTAATTCAAGAAGTGCAGTCTGAAGACAATGACATGATCAGAAGGATTAATCAGACTATACATCTTCAACAAACCAGAGAGGATGTCTACAATAGAGCATTACAAAAGCAAGAGAGCATCAAGAAGCTTTTTGATAGAAGGACAAAGGCCAACAATTTCAACATTGGAGACAAAGTGTTAAAGTGGGACTCAAGGAGAGAAGACAAGGGCAAGCATGGGAAATTTGATAACTTATGGCTCAGCCCTTATCTCATTCATTCTACTACTGGTAACAATGCCTATTTCTTGCAAGAATTGAATGGAGCTGAACTGTTTGGGGGTCCTGTCAATGGCAGGATGCTCAAACATTATTTCTCTTAATCCTATCATGTTTGAAAGCCTTTTTATCTTTTTTCTCATTATAAATATTTCATCCATCATTGCATTCAAAGTTATAAAAATAAAAAATACAAAAAAAATGAAAAGAGAAAAGAGGGCAGATTGTAAAAAACAAGAAAGGTACAGCCCCATACCAAAAAAGAGAAACAAAGTCTGAAAGTGTGCAAGCTCAAATGCCACTCCTAAGAAACACACTCCTAGTTAGTCATACAACCTAATCATGACTAATTAGTTTTAAATTTACTGCTGATAGGTTAGTGAATTAGATTTTCCAAATAGCTTAATATTGGCTTATCAGTTAGGAAGATTAGGATAGAAAATAAAGGTTCAGATAAGCTCAAAATCTGAACCTAAGATTCCAAAAGAAGAATGACTCCAATCTGTTTAAAGCCTGAGTCAAAGATAGAAGTAAACTGGTTATAATAAGCCCAAAACTTGAACCAGAAAAGAATGTAAAAACAACTCAAACAAACTCAAAAACCGAGCTGAAGAAAAGAGGAGGATGTGCTTAAAACTTTCAGATCTTAAGCCTTCATCATTTTGATTTAATTTTCTGTAAATGATAATCTATGTGCAACTTGTTTTTATGCCATAGATCAACAACAAGTTAGACCGTTTAATCCTTACTTGTATGCTTTTAAATTTATGTTTTAGAAATTAGTGAATAAAAATATGTTAGACAGTTTAATCCTAACAGATAGTAGTTAGGTAGAGAAGCTTATGAACTCAACTATTTAATCTGAGTTCATGGAGAAATAAGAAGTAGACTTAGATTATTTTTTTGCTTTCAAAAGAATAATTTTTTTTTAAAAAGTGTTTGCCAATCCAAATGCACTCTGAAAGAAGAAAAAATGTTAGATCAGTAGGATTGGGTAGGTTGAAAGCTTGTTGTGATAGAGTTCCATTGTTTTTCATGGCTGCTAACATTGTCAGAACAAAAAATATCATCCAAGTGAAGAAAGTTGCAGCCCAATGGATAAGGCATTGATCAGCTCCCAGAGAATACAAGTATGAAGTTCTTGATGCCTTCAAGAAGACACCATCTCCATGTGGAGCCACTGTTATCCACCTATAAAATTTGTCATATCAAATGGTGGCTAAATATTTTTTGAAGCCTTCAAGAAACAATTCTATTGCAAAAATTGTTAGTTCTTAAAGTCTTGTGAAGATGACTTATCCTTGACTTAATATTCATTGTCGTTTCCCTCTCAATTCTGAAAGTCTACTGTTTTCCTGAAGAAAAGACTGCTGCAAAAACTCCCTTTTTCCCTCATTTTACCCCTCCTTTTCACTCATAATTAACCTCTTTTTTTATCCCCCTTTTCCCATGAAATTCCTCTATTTTTCCCTCATTTCCCTTCTTCCCCTCATTAAAACCCCTTTGATAAGGTTTAAAACTCCTCTTTTGCCTTATCGGAAGCTTTCAAAACCCTTAAAATCCTTGAAAAATCATAAAAATGAGCCTTTTTTGTGCTAAGGTTTTAGCCCGTTTGGGCTAAGCCCTAAACCACTTCCCCACCATATACCCATGCTCAGGACCAAGAGTTAAAGTCCCGAGCACTTATCGCAATCGGAGTTGTGCAATGGGCCGTTTCTTTGTTTAAAGGAAAAGTCCCGATTTCGATTGGCCCCTCTTCTTTATATCCCCCGATCCCTTCATCTTTTCATATACCCAAAGGCCCTACAATCGGGTGCTAAGCATAATATAAAACCCCTCCCCGATACAAAATATCCTTTGCATTTCATAAAAAATCCGATTTTCTTATGTTTCAAAGGGTTCCGCCGGTTCACGGTCTAAACCATTCCCGATCGTTGATCTTAAACCAATCAATGATCGACAAAATCTCGCATCGGAGATTTAATTGGTCGCGTTTTAATATTTTATTTCCCCCTCCCAATTGGCAACCTCCCGATGGATTCTCAGCCGTCGATCTGTTTCGCCATACCCAGATCTGACAACCCACATTGTTCTTCCCCAAAGCCTGTTTTTCTGCCTTTGGACCTTCGATTCATTCTCCGCCATTGATCTGATCCTCAGATCAACGGTCTACATTCAATTGCATCGACACTTTGTTCCCTTTGCCCCCACCGATCGCAATCTTCCGATTGCATCTGGGTCATCCATACACAAAGATCTGACGGTCCAGATCTATCCTCGCAACCTTTGTTAAATTCATGAACCCCGCTGTACAAAGTTTTAAACGGATCTTCGCCGTTGATATCTACAGATCAATGGCCCATATTAACCCAAGCTCTGCTTACACACCACCTCATATTTTATTTTTTTAATCCCCGAAATTAAATCTCTGCCGTTTATTTGTTTCATCCAACGGTCTAGAATCAACCCGATAGGCCCAAATCCTTTGGGTCCTACCTTTCTCCAGACTAAATCTCCGCCGTTTATCCTTGATCTAATGGTCCAGATCAAAACCGCTTAGACTATGCCCCACCTCTTTTCATCCTTGCATCTTGTCTTATCGTGCTCTCTTCTCAACCGTTCGATCTGACGCCCCAGATCTAATGGCCAGCGCGCAGTTTCGCGTAAATTTAAGCCCGAACGTTAATGATTTGAAATAACATGATGAGGGTGGTTTTGAAAGGCCACATGTCGGCCAATAACACATATCGCGTTCGAAAAGTTAAGACCGCCCTTCCTCCATTTTGCAGCGCGAAACCAGTGGTTTCTATAGCCAAAACCACTTTACCTCATTTGTATTGCATTCCATCGCATTTATTCTCTGCCTTTGATCTCTACAGATCAACGGTCTCAATTCAATTTCACCCTCAGTTCATCGCCCTCCGCCATCTTCCAAGGGACTTCATCGATCAACCTCCATCGTTGATCTCTGTGGCCAATCTCATCCGACGGCCCAGAATCATCCGAGAAACCCCAAATTTCATTTTTCATAGTTTTTCCTCCGCCAAAGGTTTTTAACCCGTTTCCTTTGTATATTCTCCCATTTTATTATAAATATGATTCCTCTGCCTTATAAGATCTTCGGTTAATTTCGACCGCCGATCAACATAGATCAACGGCTCGGACTTAATCTCTTGCGCCATTCATCCAACTGACTCTCCTTTTGACCTCAGCAAAGTAATCCTCGCCGTTGGATGCTTTCATCCAACGACTGCAATCTAACCTAAACCATCTGAAGCAGTTAAACCTTATCCCGTAGGATTTTCTAATTTTTCTTTGATTGTGCAGGTTTTAATAGTTTTTAAAAAAAAAGTTTTAAAAGAGAAATGAAGGCTGGGGATGACGATCCCCCATGCCTTTATTCATCCAAGAGATCGTTCTGCAGGGTTCCAAACCAAGTTTTATCGGTGCCTCATGAGCACTGACGCCACTATAAAGCCCTCTGTAATGCCTGCATATCAACAAGACACAACAAAGCTTAATTAAACATAGAGTATCAGTGTGAAAGGATCCAACCACAGTAGAGATGAAGAATTGAAGCTTGTTTACACGATTTTGAGGGATTACAGCCCAAATCGACTATCTAAAGCCTAATCCACTGAATTAAACACTTTGAAGAACAGAAGATAGAAATTAGGCTTGATTATGCCTAACACATAGAGTTAAAGCAAATTAACAGTGTTTAAAGAAAAACAAAAATATCTATCAGTCCGAGAAAGCCTCCACTGCCACATCAAAGGATAATTGAATCCTCTCAGCTGCCAAAAGACACCTGCAGCCTCAAAGCATTCAAAAGAGGCATAGTTATTACTAGAACAGAAGATATTTGCCTTAATACAGTTGAATAGTTATTTCAGATCAAAGAAACTTATTGTAAACTGTCAGCAGAGTTATTACAAAGACAACAAAGAGCCTTAAAGTCAACAAATCTTCCTAGTGAGCTTAATACTTAATGTAAAACAATTAATACAAAGGAAATATTTGTGATATTCTCCATTGAGCCCCTGAAAGGCCGAGAAGCATTAAACTTTATTAATTGAACCTGTAGATCTTTTCTCTCATCTACCTCCTCATTTTCCTATAAAATCTTCTTGAGGATCTCATTGTAAAGGGTTGGTTGCGAAACTTTGAAATATACTTGTGCTCGAAATTTTCTACATGTAAATAGTGTTCAAAGGCTCTTGAAGCTCTATTTGTGATCAAATAAGTTAGTCTAAGAAGAAAAGATGATTGCTGAACTCAAACTTTGGAAATGAAGAATGTAACTGGATTGACATCAATATACAAGCTGATTCTTGGGATCCTGGTCTATATCACTGGTGAAGTGCTTCTTTCTGTGTTATTGTTTTCCTTTCATGCATGCCATTTTTTCCACTTATTCTCTGATAAAGAACAACATGCATAGAGTTAGGATTTACTGTTTACAGTACCCTTCTCTGACTAGTAAGCTTTATCTCAATGTTTTCCTCCAAATTGTGTGTTTAAGAAGCTCTTAAGTTGAGTGTAAACATTTTCAAGGAATGTTGGTTTGTCCTTGTCTTGATGTGCGAAGCTTGAAAAGAAGCTCTTGAATGTTATTTTCATTATATACTCAGTAGAGTTAGACTAGGAAAGTTTATGGTTTGCCCTGTCTTCTAGTTCTTTCTTCAAAGGTAATTTTGAAAGTTTCCCTAAGAGTATGCTGAAAGAAGTTTAGATTTAAAAGTATCTTATCTGATCTTAGGCTGCACTTTGATTTTCTTATCTATTTTCATCCCTTCTAAAAGTAATTATGTGGATTACTGGATTGTTTGTCTGTTGAGTTAGCTTTAATACAAGCTTATCCAAAAAAGTCTATGGTTAGCCCTGTCCTTTGGTTGGTTTTAAACAGTTACTTAAAAGGCTTTTCTTGTTTGGAAAGACTAATAAATCCTAGTTGAAATTATGGTCTTTTTCCACCCCTTCAACACTTTTATTGTTCCATTCCATCATTTTATCTAAGAGATCTTGTGATATAGATGACTTGCCCCTTGGACCACTCTTGAAATTTTTGCACAATTAAAACCTTTTATGACTCCATAGCCCAATGGACTAAAAACCAGCGTTATATCTATCCTATCAGCCAAAGTTTGTTCTGATTTCTTGCAACTTCACACTTTTGAAACTCTTTCATTTTAGGACTTTCCACTCAACAAAAAATCATGCTCAACCATCCAAAACCAAACAAAAACCCTTACTCTTAATAACTAGCCTAATATCACACATAAAAGCCTTAAAGATAAATAAATATTTGCACTTATAGAGAGATCCCTCGATGGATTCAGGAGGGCTAGATCCTAGAATCCCAAAGTGGTTCAAGTGTTCTCCCTGCAGCTTTAGTCTCACCAATCTGCTAGAATTATAGGGAGCTAATAGGTTCTAGGCTTAGCTACGTAGCTGCTGCATCTGCATTGCCTCGGTCTGCTACTTCTCTGCCCTCATTGCACTCTTGGCCTGAGATCAAACCATCCCCCTCGCTAATATTGTACCTCGTTGTAGCTGAAACACTACTGAAATTCTTATCAAACCAAGCCTTGTAATTCTAGCTTAGTTTCAGTGCTCTGCCACTGTGTGTGTTCTCCATCTGGCCCCAAGCCCTCTTCTTATACTTTTCTCGTTGAAACATCAACAACCATGATTTAATCTTGAATTGATGACTAAGATCACAAGGTGCTTGAACTGTGTAACTTAAGTCATTTTCATCACATGTTTAATTTAATTAACTTTAATCTTTTAATTTCCTAAGTTAGACTTAGGGTCCTTAATTAAAAAGATTAATTAATTAACTATCCCTTGAACATGATGGAGTTTCTTAAATCTCTTTCTTGGTCTTGGGGATCTCATGTACTCTTGTCCCTCGACAAATTTTGGGAGCTAGAGCACATCCAATGCTACCGCAACACCTCAAAATCTCAACACTCCCTCTTAGCGAGGAATGTGATCTAGTAACAATACTTCACCCTGAATTTCTACACTGATCTCTAGTGTGGGTCTTTGCGCTGATGCTTGGCCTGCTTCCCTTCATCAGTGTGCTACTGGTGCTCTCCTGCACTACTTCCCTTGACGTTGGAACTGCCACTGCTACATCCATATTGCAACTCCCTCTCAAATTGTTGCATCGTGCTACCAACTGCTGCACTGCAACTTAGTTGTTAAGAGTAAGAAACTAAAGTAGTACTGCCCAATATTTGATATACAAGTTAGTTGGGATACATATCTTCACTAAAAATCCATAGGTTTTTGCTTTGTGTTGTCATCTGGAGGTTGTTGCGCTGCTACATCTCTGCTCTGCATAAGCAGACCTCCTCTATGCTACCTCCACAATGAAGTCCCCTACACTGCTTCTGTGCTATGCTGTCCTTCTAAAGCATTTGCACTGCTACAACTCTGCATTGCGTAAGCAAGCCTGCTCTGTGTTGATGAAGTCACATCAGCCCCTCTGCGCTGTTGCTAATGTATCTACACTGTGGTGTTCCCTCTCAGCATCCAGCTCTACCAAGTCTGCTCCATCTATGATCTTCTGCACCGACTGCTCCACTTGTCTTGTTACCATCTTAAGGCTCCCTTAGCTCGTATGTGATCCAAGAGTTGGGCTACTTAAGGATCCTGCCTTCACTCTGTAGTTTCTCTACATATCAAGATCGCCCCACTTTCGTGGTTCATGAGCGCTCATGGCTATGTCATCTCTAGAGCCATCGTCTACTACAACAACCTTGGTGCTAGAAGCTTCCTTTTCCTTTTTCTTCTACGGATGATTTCTCGCAAAATGTCATAGTTCGCTACACTAGAAACACTTGATCTTCGACTGGTCACACTTCTTTCTCCCTTGCCTCACCTTTGATGCCAAGGCTACATCTTCCTCTTATTCCTTCTTCAATTTGCTCAAACCAGTTTTGTATTGTCTTTTGGTCATTCGAAATATTTCCTCTTGTCCAAGGATAGCCCACATGTTTCCCAGTTGGGAAGGTTCGCTCTACCCAAGAGACTTTGGACAAAAGTTTCCTAGTCCTCTGTGACTGCATTGAGAGTAATACTCACCATGACATCGTCATCTCCCTTGAACTCCATGGCAGTTAGGTGATCCTAGATTGATTGTAGTTTGGATATAAAAGGGTCCATCTCCTCTCCCTTGGCCATCGTGAATAACCTCAGCTGATTCTCCAGAAGCATATTTCTCTAGATAGACCTTCCTTCATACAATGTGTTCAGAGCTACCGACATCTCATGAGCTGTTGTCTTCTCGGTTATGTGTGGAAACACATGAAATTTGACCTCGTCCATAATGAAGCGCTTGGTGTGTACCACTGCTTCTTCATGCTTCTCTAGGAGCATTGCATTGGTCAGTGTAGCCAAGAATTTCTCTGCATTCTCCCTCAAGCCATATGCCTCCATGACTACCAGGATTCTGTCCTTCCAGATTGAAAAGTTGGATAGGTCATCCAACCTATCCTGATCATGTAGTCCATGTGGCGCCATCAACTCAAAAAATGTGTCGGAGCAAATCCTCCTCTCTATGATAGAGACTCAGATCTAGGTTCCTTGGCGAAATAAGCACCCTCTGTTCCCTCTGACAACTAACTCCCTATCTTGGAAGTCCTCCAAAAAAAACAAATCATCTCTCTTCGATCCTATGATCGATCTACATATTTCTATGGCGAGAAATCTTCTAAGAAGTTGTTCTCCTCCCACTCTTCATTGACTTAGCTTAGGTTTAATTCTGCACTGGCAGAATCTTCACCCCACCAGCAATTGTTGAAGGTCTGCAGCTCAGCTTTCGGCACTCTGAACAAAAATTAGCTTCTGGGTTGCATCACTCGGTCTAGCCTCTACGTGAGCAGACAGTCTCAACGCAGATTTTGCACTGCCTCTGTGTAGTAAATGCGTCGACCTGCATGAGTCTGTGTGGAGACTACGTCACCCTTGCCTTTGTTCGGCACTGCTTCCTTCTGTTGATGTGTTGCCTTCTCTAGTCTAGTTTATTTGTTGTTGTTGTTGCTTTCTCTGATGCTTTCTACAACATAGATTTCTTCAGTCGTCTTGTTGGAGATCCATCTAGATCTACAATCGCTCTGATACCATGTGAAAAATTTTGAATACGCTCAAACATAAATCTTACTGTTAAATTCCCGATTTACTTCTCCTACTTACATTAAGTTATTAATTTGAAAATATTTAGCATTAACATTGAAGTAAATACATTAACAACCTACACATGAAAATATAAACTGAATAACATGCACAATGACAAAGTGACACACAAGGATTTTCTAGACAACTGTCCCTGGAAAAGCCCAATGCAAGAAAATCAAACTTCTGGCTGTTGGAGGGTATTTATTATTAAGGAGAATCTAAGCACAACATATTTGGGCACCAAAATAGTTAACTCGACGGAGAAATAAAACAGCTTAAGCTATACCTCTATTCTGGAGACAGAAAAACTAAGTGATTCACACCCTAAAACGATATTTACAGAACTCAACTCTTTTTAGTCTTCAGAAACACCAATGCTGCTCTGAAGCCCTCTGTGTCAGGCTTGGTGGCCTACGTCAGCCCCTGCGCTGCTCAGGAAGGGCCTGCATCACCCCAGACTAGGCTACATTGCCCTGGTTGGGCCTACGTCAGCCTTGCTACCCCTACGCTGCCCTTTGTGGGCCTACGTCAAGCCTGCGTAGCTCTTGATGCCTCTGCCTTGCCCATGTTGGGCTCTTGGCTGAGCTGTGTAGTTGCTTCCTCTGTGTTGCCTCGATCTGCTGCTTCTCTACCCTCGTTGCACTCTTTGCCTAGGATCAAACCATCCCCCTCGCCAATACTGCCCCTCGCTACAGCTAAAACACTTCTGAAATTCTTAGCGAAACACGCCCTAGAATTCCATCTTAGTTTCAATGCTTTGCCACTATTAGTGATCTCCAACTAACCCAAAGCCCTCTTCTTATAATTTTCTCATTGTAACATCAACGACCGTGATCTAAGCTTGAATTGACGGCTAAGATTAAAAGATGCTTGCTATGTGTGACTTAAGTCATTTTCATCACATGTTTAATTTAATTAAATTTAATATTTTGTTTTTCCTAAGTTAGACTTAGGGTCCTTAATAAAAAATATTAATTAATTAAATATCTCTTAAACATGATGGAATTTCTTAAATCTCTTTCAAGGTCTTGGAGATCTCATGTACTCTAGTCCCTTCACAAATTTTGCGAGTTAGAGCACATCCGATGCTACCCCATGACCTCAAAATCTCAACAAATATATTGAAAGAGAGGTGAAATCATTTAACAAGAGATCTAAAGAATCCCACATCAGTTACGACTGGAGGGAAGAAGGCCATAGTGATCAACACTATGGCTAAACTAGTTTTCAAGGCTTCTGTTAGATCTTTATCCTATATTTCCATTGCACATAATTTAGAGCGATTGGTAGACGAAATTAAGGAGTTAAAAGAGGATTTGGCAAGGGCCTAGTAGGAAAATGATAGTTTGTGTGCTGAGAACCATTCCCTTTCAAGCTCGAGTTCACATAAAGAAGATTTCAAGGAAATAAACTTGGAGGAGAAAAAGGTAGTAGAAGAAGTCATCAAGTCAATTTAGGAAGAAATGATCACCTTACACAAAAAAATATCTCCATTGTCATAATTGCAAGGTGATATGAAGGGAAGAGGAGCATTGATAAAGCATGCCTTATTAGCTATAAAATACATGGAGCAAAGAATACCTAGACGCACTAGCAAGGCTGCCAAGGAAACATAGAATGAACATTGACAAGGACCATGCGAAAATTAGAAGTTTGTATGAAACCCTTGTGTGAAACATGTCCATCTTTGTATGATCATATCATTAATTGTGTACCGATATGTTATTAATGAAGTTTAGATTGTATTAAATCTAGAAATTGTTGTGCATATGTAGTTTGATCTATAAATGATAAAATGGATAAATGCGTAAATGTGATATTGGAATTCATATGTGTTTAATTTCTATAATGTTGCATAAAGAGTAATAAATCTAGATCCAATATTAGGAATTTGGCTTCTGTGATCCATAAATTGTGCGTAAAATATTTCAGAAAAAATCACATCAAAATAAATTTGTTCTACCCATTTCGAACCAGCCAGTGTGGTTCATCATCATAACAAGATGAAAAGCTCCAATTAGCCATTTGTAAAATAACACCTAGTTTGACTAAACTTAGAAAATAAAATAAAAATAATAATAATAATTTTTTTTTAGGAATAAATTAAATGCTTAATGTTTATGATGAACCACACTGACTAGTTCGAAAAGCGTCGACCAAATTTACTTTGATGTGATTTTTTTTCAAAAGATTTTACGAACAAATGTAGATTCATTAAAAAGATCAATATAGTAACTAGAATTTGGTTTTAAGGAAATCGAACTCTACAGATGTGTGGATCAACATTGCTCTGCGTTGAGAAAGACCATGAATTCAATATGTAAATGATTTTCTGAGTTGTGTATTGGCTAGCGTAAATCCAACATTGAGCGTAATGAAGGAGTGACCAAAGAAAGGAGAGTGAATTGACATTTATGGACAGAAGAAACGTTGAATAGTAGAGATTTCATTGTGAAAGAGGAATGGCTCCTTGGAAATATAAAAGTTTGTTGCCATAAGAGTGAAATTTAGGTGCATTGAAGACAATAAGCACATTTCTATTGAATAAATAAAGGCAAGAGAAGAGTGACCGAGGCATGGTCAAATCCTAGAGTTCAAACTTGTGTTGAATGGAAATTTTTTTGGGGATTTGATTTATTGGGAATCGAGAGCATTATAAACCCAAAACTCAATCTATACCCTAAGGCCTAAATCAAAGTTTAAATTAGTAACTTTATAGCAAAAGTACCTTAACAATACACATAGTGGCTAATTAATCTACACTCTAAGCCCATTTGAGTAGACTAAATAGGGTATGTCCTAAATCCAGCAGGCTAGGCTAAATAGTGTATGTCATGCATTAGAAAGCATTTGGTGATCAATATTGGATGGATACAAGTAAATAGGTGCTTAGCTTGAGTGGTAGGGATGGTGGTTTGCTATCCCATCCACTGGGGTTCTAGTTCCTCTAGACATGGCCTCTCATAGTAATGTTGGAAGGATAGTCATATTAGATCCCATCAAAATTTTCGTTAAATATATATATATATATATATATATATATATATATATATATATATATATATATATATATATATATAGAATCTATCCAAGCCCATGAGACTAGTCATACATGTGAAATAATTATTAAATCAATATAAAGGTCCCACCCAAATTCCATTTACTTGTCTACTAAAACATGTGGGAGGTTGCCATATATAAACTCTATCCCAAATCTACTAGATAAGATACCAATTGTTTAACCTAATTAATATTGCTAGAGAATTGTTGATTTAAGCTTAAAAGTATATGATAATTCCCACTCTATCCCAGGGATCGTGCTTGTACAGGTCAATCTTTGCAATAATTGAGGCAGGGAGAGGCGAGGAGGTGACCTTATTTTTCAGGTAATGGATGAGCAGCTCCTCGTCCGTGGGATGAAATTTGAAGCGTAGAGGCAATTGTGGCAGCACCTGGTGGTGAAATTCCGCTCCATCCATCATCATCAATGGCAAATATTGTGCGAGAGCAGCGTCCCTCTCTCTTTTATGGCCGCAGCCCGCCGGATCATTCCAAACCCATCAGTCTCCTCCCTCCCACAGCATAGAATCCAGCGCCACTTGCCCTTTGACACCTGCCTTGACAAGCCGGACGACAGGGAAAGCACCATGGCATATAGAAAAGCTTTACAAATAACCAATCCCACACAAGCCATGGGCACATTCATTCATTCGTTCAGTTCGAGGTGAGTACAATCTGCTGTGAAGGGTAAAGCGGAATATGCGGTGTGGAGGTCTATGTTGTGGGTGGAAAATTAACACGTCTGCTCATGTGGATGGCGATTCCACGTCACTTTTTAAAGGCTTGCTATTTACTTTCACTGTCCATTCCATTCCACTCGTTGCCTGTTCATACTCAGTATGTTCAAGAATTCAATCACAACTTTACGTGAGGTACGAATGGTTATAAATAAATATCTCAACCTTTTGAGGTACGAAAATGTTTCAAATTAAATTAAATGTGTGTGTTCACAGTTAACTAATGACATATTCCATTTTTGGCAATTTTATGTTATTCTTCATAATATGGTTTTAGCAAATAAAAGTGGACACAATTGCCATGCCAAATGAAAAATTTTCAATAAAAATGTTCGTGTTCACACTTAACCAATGACATATTCCAATTTTGGCAATTTTATGTTATTCATCATAATATAGTTTTAGCTAATAAAAGTTGACACATTTGCCATGCCAACTTGTGGTCCAACAAGTTTAAGGGAGCCTTTCTAGGAGACTTTGGCACCTTATACACTAAGAAAGACACGGGTTGATATTAGTAAAATTACTAACTAAATATTACATTATTAATTATTATATTACTACAATATTAGATGATAATTTAGATTTTTTATTTGAAAGTTTATTTATTATCATTTTTGGTTGGTTCAAAAATAAAGTAATTTTTATTACAAAGAAAAACATTACATTATGAATTTAAGGGTTTTATTTGAAGTTTCAAGTTTCATCATTTTTTATTATTGTTGTATGGTATTGTAATGTTTCACATGCATTATTATGGCTAGCGGCTAACATCATATTCTATTTAAGCTATGTCTTTTTGTTTAGGGTGCACCCAAAACTCAATCTTGAGTTATTAGCAAGTTGATTTGCTCACTCAACTCTTCTACTTGATAGCAAAGGTTCATGTCCAATCATGAGATTTCCTGCCACGTCAATATATCACAACACAAACACTTACACTTAACAACTTAATAGCTCAAGAAAAAAATTCAAGTAGCATGCAACACATATAGACAATGGCACCTGTATAACTCCTCGATTGCACCATCTATGCATAACACTTGTATAATATTTATTATACAAAATGCTTACAATGCAATGTGCTTACAAGAAGGGGAGCACTTAAGTATATCTCCCTATCATGAATAGCTCAACCTACGACACTACTCTTATGCCCTTGTCCAAGATTTATGCAATCCAAACTAGCTTTCCGTAGTTCTTCAGTATGCTTGTCTTTCCCTATAACTTTCTTGTTTGACTTCCTTGCAAAAGTCATTATGTTCTCTAGCTTTTCCATCCTCCCATTATATATATATATATATATATATATATATATATATATATATATATATATATATATATATATATATATATATATATATATATGGTCTGATTTTGCAAAGGATTTTTTGGGCTTAAGGACTCTTTTTGGCTTAACATTCAAAGGACGTTTCTTGGAGGTATGTGATACATTTTTTGGATGTTTTTTGGGCTTAATTTTCAAGTGACATTTTTTTAAAGTACGTGTTTTGGGTGGAAGTAAATCTTTTATAAGGATTTTTTAAAATGAGCTTTTATCTAACGTTTTAAATAATTTTTTTTTGCAGGACTTAGAAGAAAATATTTTGAGCTTCATTTCATTTTTAGAAGACATTTTTTTCTTGGATTTTTTAAAGTAATTCTTTTGGATTGAAGTATGTATTTTGTCCCAAATTTTTAAAATGAGTTTTTTTTTTTTTAAATTAAATTATTTGTGATGCTTTTTTTTTTTTTAAATTTTAATTTAGTTTTTGTCTAAATTTTTGAAGGAAACTTTTTGAACTTCATACTCAATTGTCATGGGAAATTGAAAGAATTTCAAGAGAAAATATGATCGAACAAGAAACCCTGAAGAACGTATAGAACATGGGAGAGAATATTGCAAAAAAAAGAGAGAAGAACATTCAAATATTCAAAGGGAAAATCAACCTCAACTAGAAGTTGAAGCAGGTATGTAAATGTAAATATTATAAATTTGATATTAAAAATGTTCCTAGTGTAAATTGTGAAGCTTAATTTTATTTGATGAACTAATTTGAAAAATATTTTGCAATGTAAACAGAGAGAGATATTCCTCAAAACATTGATGATGAGATACAAAATTTTGAAAGAGAAAGTGGAAGAGATATTGAACCAATGTTTGAAGATGGTGAAAATGTTGAAAGAAATTCAAGTGAAGAAATTGAATCAACAAGTATATATATATATATATATATATATATATATAACACATGCACATATTATTGAAATTATACATATTTATTAATTTAGTTATTTATTGAATATGTAAACTTATTATGTACTATTAATTCGAATATGTACATATGAAATCAATATTGATGATGAGATGTTAGAAAATGTTGACACTCACACATATGGAGATAAAAAAGTTGACCATCTTATACGATATCGTGTTAATCGCATTTTTTATTCTTACTTCATAAAGGAAAATGTGGTAGTTAAAGCCCAATTGTTGAAAGGTCCCCTAACATTAAGGAAATTAAAAGAAGATATGACTTTATTGGGTATTTGAAAATCAACAAAAGATAAAAAAATGAAGGAAAATGTGATACAAAATATAAATAGTGCTATAAATTCAATTAGAAGATCTAGACAGGAAAATGTTTCAGATGCACGTAGAGAAATACAATGGCAGTGGTTTCATCAAGTACTAAAGAGAATCGCTTGGTAAAATCTATGGCACGAGCATTAGGAACCTCACGAAAAACTTTTCACAAACATGGGAAATTTCGGTTGCAAATAGATGCAAATTATGAACTCGCTTATTAGATATCTATTTGTAGACAACCATACAAAGATAGACTTGGAGAAAATGTTAAAAAAACAATATATGAATATTGGATGAAAAATTCATGTGTTTTGCCAAATTCAAGGGATGTGATGCGAAGAAGAATAGCATGAAATCAATATGAAGTAAATTGAAAACATTTCTTGGACACCACTCAGATAGAGTTGTTCAACGAGTTCAAAGAAAAAAATCATGAAATTGATGTCTCAATCAGTGTTTTTGTGCAACAAAATCCATGATATGTAAAACCTATCACCATACACAACAGTTGTTGTTGTCATTATCATGTGGAATTTCAATTATATTATGACACATTCATTAATTTTGGTAGAACATTTTGGAAATGTTCACCTCCTCCTACCACTATCCATGATTTCGTATCTCATATTCTATGTGGAAGAGAAAGCCATGAATTATTTTACCAAAAGAAATGTGTTGGTGATAAAAAATGCAATGATTGTGGAAATTTGACTAAATTTCAAAACAAATATCGTACTGATATAAATGATCAATAATTGTCCAACATGAAAGTGAAATGAAAGAGATATGAATATATCCATACATTGATTAAAGATTCAAGTGCTAAAAGAATTGATTTACAAGAAGAAGAAATTTTTGTCATAGTTTTTTTGAGAAAATTTGAGGCATAAATTTATAAATACACCAAGCATTCCGATAGAGCTCGATGGCAAGACTTGAAATTCAAAAAATCCCGTGAAGTTTTTTCACCATAGACCATTTTGTTAGTAATTGATTTTGTAGAAAACTACACATTTGTTCCACAAAAATAAATTCAGAGTGAATACTATCATTCTGACCAAGTCTCCATGGTCGTCCATATTCTATATAGACATGCTGAACAAAATGTTGATCATATAGAAAGCTCTAGTGAAAATTGGCATGATATTAAAGAATATCACTTTTATATTAGTGATGATCTTACACATGATACATACTTTGTACAACACTATTTTAGAAAGATTTATGACTCCATGAAAAGTCGTGGAATAAATTTCAATGAAAATTGGATATGGTTAGATGGATGCATAGGTCAATTAAAATCTTCATGATCATTCTTGTGGTTGTGTTGTCTTCATATGAAAACCCGCATTAAACATTGTTGGAATTTCTTTGAGACTGGTCACGGAAAAGGAGAACATGACAGTGCAGGGGCATGCATAAAACAAGAACTTCAAAGATATCAAATGGACCACTCTGCAAACCAACTTTTGGAAGCTAAAGAAGTTGTTCAATGGTGCATCGATTCACTAAGCCATGAGACTAACTGATCAAGGGAAGTGCGAAGGTACATTCAATTTAATTTTTATTGGATTTCCAATTTTAAACAATGTACATTTATCACAATGATTATCTTTGATGGTATTTTGATATCATATTTATATTCTTCTTCGAATTTTATATATAGGTTTTTTTGGCATATTGGGGTCGAAGATGTAGATAGATCGATTGGAAATGACATTGAAACAATAAAAGGGACTTGAAAATTGCATTCAATTAAAACAAAGTTGTCCACAAATGTGTTTGCATTGGATAAAATAAAATATTCTTGTTTTTGTCATGTTTGCATAGACAACATAGAATCCAATGATGTTTGTGAAAACAAAATGTATGTAAAATATTTGTAACAGACAGAGCTAAATACAAAGGAGAAATTTCCGTTGCAATGTTTGAAGAAATGCAATTAGAGGAGACTATGATATCATCTGAGGGTGATCGAGTTTCTAATCTTGTTAGAGAAGGTAACATTTGAATTTCTTTCAAATGATAGAGATCTAGAAATAGATAATAAAATCAAGTACATGTACGTTAATTTTAAATTTAATTTTTCATGTTAATTATGATCTAAATTTAAATACATAAGTTTGTTTTATTGTGCAGGAGATTTTTTTGCTGTAATTGCACCTACTATCAACAATGAAAATGTGAAGTATTCTTTGATGCATTGCACTGAACGAAAGATAAAATTATTAGAAAACTATAATGATCACATGTTTACATATGACAAAGGGTCTATTATACTGAAAGGTTATTTTTTTAGACAAACTAATCAAAGTGGGTATTTTTTTTACTTTTAATACTATGAACCTAATGTTATAAGTTTTCAATATAGTCACTTGGTGTGTGCAGTGTGCATAAAGTTGATAGAAGTTCAATCAAAGAAAAAAAAAATAAGAAATGGAAAATGTCAAAAACCGATCATGAACGGATCATTGAAGATGGCATTCCATTGGAAAAATTTTGATTGAACTGCCCAACAATTTCTTCTCTATGGATTCATGTTTTAGAACTTCCAGAACTCAACTAAAAATTGAACTACCTTTTTATGTTATCTGTGCAAGTGTTTGCACATGTACATTATTTTCGTAAATGCACACGATTAATTTATACACGTGTACACATACACATGTCTAGATTATCTGGTCTAAACGATTTTATACATTCTCTAGTACAATTTGTCATAATTTCATTATTGCAAAATGTACATATCTGTGTATCTAGCATAGTTGATATAATGAAAATTTGAAGTTGCATGATTTTTTTTAGATGTGCATCTCTATTAGAAGTAAATTATATAATATTCATTCTTGAATGCAAAATGTGTGGTGCGTTTTTTGTAATTTCCAATTTACTATCAACTGAAAGTAGCTTTTCTATGCGCATTGATGAAAAATGTTGCACGTGCTAGATATATATGTTCTAGAATGCAACTTTAAAATTTTATGATTGTTTGACACATCTAAGAAACCCTAGAATATTATGATTGTTTTTAGATATACATATACATCGATATGTATATTCAAACATGTACTTAAATCATTTCTATGTACATATATTCATGTGAATTTTTTTTTGTTTGTAAAATGGCAACTTGAATTTTAAAATGGCAACGTGAGTTTTTTCTGATTTGAATGGCGATGGTGATAAAGAAATATCTCAACTTTTTGAGGTATGAAAATGTTTCAAATTAAACGTGTGTTTACACTTAACTAATGACATATTCTATTTTTGGCAATTTTATGTTATTCTTCATAATATGGTTTTAGCAAATAAAAGTCGACACAATTGCCATGCCAAATGAAAATTTTTTCAATAAAAATGTTCGTGTTCACACTTAACCAATGACATATTCCAATTTTGGCAATTTTATGTTATTATTCATAAAGTTTCAACTAATAAAAGTTGACACATTTTCCATGCCAACTTGTAACCTATGGTCCAACAAGTTTAAGGGAGCCTTTCTAGGAAACTTTGGCACCTCATACAATAAGAAAAACACGGATTGATATTAGTAAGATTACTAACTAAATATCAATATCAATTATTATCTTAATGTAATATTAGATGGTAATTTATATTTTCTATTCTAAAGTTTATTTATTATCATTTTTGATTGGTTGAAGGTAGGGTGCAAAAATAAAGTAATTTTCATTACAAAGAAAAACATTATCTTATGAATTTAAGGACTTTATTTAAAGTGTCAAATTTCATCATTTTTTTGTTGTATGGTATTGTAATGTTTCACATGCATTATTATGGCTAGCAGCTAACATCTTATTCTATTTAAGCTATGTCTCTTTGTTTAGGGTGCACCCAAAACTCAATCTTGAGTTATTAGCAAGTCGATTTTCTCACTCAACTCTTCTACTTGATAGCAAAGGTTCATGTCCAATCGTGACATTTCATGCCACGTCAATACATCACAACACAAACACTTACACTTCACAACTTAATAGCTCAAGCATAAAAATTCAAGTAGCATGCAACACATATAGACAATGGCACCGTGTATAACTCCTCGATTGCACAATCTATGCATAACACTTGTATAATATTTACTATACAAAATGCTTACAATGCAATGTGTTTACAAGAAGGGGATCACTTAAGTCTATCTCCCTATCATGAGCCTATATCTCCACTACACATGATTAGCTCAACCTACGACACTACTCTTATGCCCTTGTCTAAGATTTATGCAATCCAAACTAGCTTACCGTAGTTCTTCAATATGCTTGTCTTTCCCTATAACTTTCTTGTTTGACTTCCTTGCAAAATTCATTATGTTCTCTAGCTTGTCCATCCCCCCATTATATATATATATATATATATATATATATATATATATATATATATATATATATATATATGTATATGTATATATATATATATATTATTTCACATTTCTTAAATTCTTCCGATTTGCAAAGATTTTCCGCTTAAGGACTCTTTTTGGCTCCAATATCTCCGTTGTCGACAGATATTGTCTCTCCTAGAGACAGTCTAGAGTTGCCATAGACCAGTGCCTAGGACATCTTAGCAGAGCAAGGAGCATATAATAAAGCTGGGGTGTCAATCCAAAGGCTCTCCTGCTATCTCTTGTAAAACAAGGAAATTAATCTAAATGGGACCAGACCTCACATAAATTGCCACAGGGGAAGTAATATTGCAGAAACAAGATGCAAAGCTCCAACACAAAAGCATCAGACAGTGAAGAGGCAATTTACTGTAAAGAGGGCCGATTCAAATAATATTCCACAGAAATCAAGTATCAGAAGGTGTATGCGGTGAAAGAAATATAAGAAGATATTAGTTAACTTTGGTCTGATACCCAGATACACAACAGAACCATGTATGGGCTTATCAATCTAAGAATCCATACATGACAATGGTATTTTAAAAGAACCCTCCCAAAGTAACTAATATAGCGTAAATATGGATGAAATGAACATGGAAACATATCAGCTCCTGAGCTCCATTTAAAGCCTTTCGATTGGATCCAAGCATGGGTATCAACTATGGTAAATCCTTACCTAAAATTAGGTGAGGCCGCTGCATTCCAAAGACATGATACAAGAAGATAAATGAAAATGGAAAGAGATGTTATATTAAACACATAAGAGAAAGTTACATACTGTGAAATACCAAAGACCAGAATCCTCATTACAGATAGAACTCCTCCTCACTGAGACCCTACGGGCTCTGAGCCTTTACAAAGAAACTTTACAAGATGTATATACAAAATGCCTTTCACTGCACAATTTTTTGATAAAATCTGGAAACCCCACAATGTCTTTCTTCCTCCTTTTTATAGAGGAAGGAGAAGAGAAACTAATAAAAGAAGTAGGTGAAACATTTAATGTGCTTAATTTGAAAAAAATGGTGGAAACATTCGCGCCCATGTTGCTTAATTAATATGCTGAGCTGTAGGTACTCTGAGGCCGGCTCCATGAAGTAAATGTCGTAGGTGCAAATTTCTCCAGGGATAAGACATGAAGAATAAAATATGTAACATCTTGTACCTTCCTGAGAGAAAAATTTATTGAAATTAAACCTGGAGGATATGATTTTTGTGCACTTGTACTCTTTGCCTTCTGAATGCTGAATTGTTATTTAAAATCTTCGGCTCCAGTCGTTGAATTCCTCGCTCTCTGACTGATATTTTTTATCTCCACCATTAATAATTTCATCTACAGGAATCTGCCTCTTGAATGGTTCTTGAAGGTTGGACAGATCTGAGTCCCGCTTCTTTTAATGAAAGTCACGTCGAAGCAACTACCCAGAACCTTCTTCATGAATTTTGCATTTAAAAATCGGTCCTTTGACGCACCCTTGACCTCTGCAATGAGGTCTGTGAGTTATGGTTAACCTCCGGCACTGAAAACCCTACAAAAATCCGCAAACGTGGTAGGAAAATAATGCATGGGAATGCAGACACGGTGGGGACAATGGGGTGGCAACTGCTGCATGGTCGACCAGTAAAAAATGTAGGACGATGATGAGAAATGCAACGTAACAGTGTGGAGCGGGCTTGGAGCAGAAGGCGAACATAATCGTGAAAATGCATTGGAAATGAAGCGACGAGCTTAATATAGACCCATGGTGGCAGAATGCACATGGAGTGAAATGAAGGATAGGTGGTACTATGATAGGGTGACGGGGACAGATGATGTGGAGTGATGACTGTGGGGTTTGGTCAACGGCAGGGTGCATAAATCATAACCGTCCGATTTCGAGGGTAATCTACGGTGAAGAATGCGACTAGAAGCAATGAGGAGGTGGGCCAGGGGCGATGTGGACGGGAGTTAAAAGCTGCACGACTTTGGAAAGCAAGAGCCGTTGGATCGAATGCTTAAGATCGGACGGTTTATATGAATTTCGCTGCACATCTTTTCCTGGGAGATAATGAGCGAAGTAGGGTGGTATTGGGATCGTACTCTGCGACACTTGTCACGCAACGTGTGGAATCACTGGCCCAATGGGGAATACCGCCTGCCCAGCAAAGGTGGTGTGGAATAAACAGGCCAGTTTTCGAGCAGTGGTTGCGGGCGTGGGGACCACCTTAGAAAATAAGACTCCGAGCCATCGATTTATGGGTTAATCGAACGGTCCATGGTGCACGCGACAGACGTATACGCTTAAGCGCCTCTGGGACTTAACCCTTGGTCCTGAGATATGGTTATGCAGACAGTAAAATATAGAGGGCCACGACTAAAGGAGCTAGACCTCTTATTATTTAGGATACGCGCCCGTGACGTTTTCTAAAGCATTTGAGGGGGCGGGATAGGCAACGGTAAGCAAAAATGGATTTCTTAAGCCACGATGGGGGATTTAAAGGGTTCAAGAGGGGTGGATGGCTAAAAATTTTAATGGGGGGTAGACATGGATAACATCGGCTCCATCTGGGGACGACACGTTCATACCTGGACGTGTCGAGAACCTGCAGACCGCCGGATCATCTTTTATGCAGACTCTGCCCTTCAAAACCCTTTCTCTTCATGATTCATTATAACACCCGCATCATTTAGTCAGTAATAAAACAAAAATTAATATACAATATGATACAATCAGGCCACCTCGACCTGAATCAAAATTGGAAGTAGGGCTTCAGAAATTGGTCGTTTACAGGGGCATCCAGCACGTCACCCTGTAAATTCTCCAATATAAACGTATTATTACCTCTCTGCTCCACAATTTTAAAAGGACCAAACCAGAGGGGGTCGAATTTGCCATGCTTTCCTTTTTCTGCCCTTCGGACATCCCATCTGAGCACCAGATCACCAACCTGTAGCTTTTTGTCTTTTGCATGTTGGTCAAATATATGTTTCATTTTCTCCTGATATTCAGTTAATCTCCGATTTACTTGGCCCCGTGTTTCCTCTAATTCCACAAATTGATTTATTCTTCTGACCATATCATCAGGTTCTTCCTGGCCTTCTTGCATGAAACGTGCCACTGGTAAGGCTAGCTACACAGGAAACACTGCTGCTCGTCCATATACCAACTCATATGTAGATTTCCCAGTTCCTTGCTTACTAGTAATTCTATTAGCCCATAGAGAAAACTTCAATTGAGAGTCCCAATTCTTCTGATTTTCATTTATAGTCTTTTTCAAGGCCCTCACTAGAGTTTTGTTGGAGGATTTTTCCAAGCCATTGCCCTGTGGATAGTAGGTTGTGGAGTGATTCAATGTGATATTATACTGTTGGCAGAAATTCACAAATTTTGCAGATTTGAAGGCCTGTGCATTATCAGTCACTATTCTAGCAGGGCAACCAAACCTGGATATGATGTTTTCTTCCATGAATTTTATGATGACAGTGTCAGTAGCATTCCTTGCAGGTATGGCTTCCACCCATTTTGTAAAGTAATCTGTAGCTGTCAATATCCATTTATGTTGTCCACTTGATGGGGGATGTATTTCTCCAATAAAATCTATTCCCCATTGTTGAAATGGCTCATTCACATGAACTGGAATCAGGGGCAGAGCGGCCAACTTCTGTCTCTTAGCAAATTTCTGAAACTTATCACATGCTCTGACCCAATTAAAAACATCTCCAAATAATTTTGGCCAGTAGAAACCAGCCTTTAAGAGTTTATGAGCTGTAGCCCTCTAGCTGTAGTGTCCTCCACAGATTCCTGCATGAAATTCCCTCATTATACTTTCTACTTCATCCTCTGTGAGGCACAATAATAGAATTCCTGAAGGGTCCCTCCAATACAGCTGTCCATTAGCCACTATATACTTTTGGGATTTTAATCTTAATGCTCTATATTTTGCTTTATCACAACTTGGAGGACAGCTGAGTGTCAAAAGATAGTCAACTATTTCTTTGTACCATGGACTAGTAAGATATTTTATATGTGCTTTCTGAGTGGCCATTTCCAGACCTTGCTGCTCTTTCTCTTTCTCAGATTCTCCATTTGCTATCATAGACAAATTTATGCCCAAAGCCTGGTAGTTTGATTCTGATAAGATCCTTGCTAGCTCTTGTCCTTTAATCAGCTTAGTAGGGCGAATATCCAGATCATACTCCTGTATTTTTGCAATCCACCTTCCCCTTTTTCCTTCACTGTCTCCCTGAACAAGGATATCCTTTACAACTGCAGTAGGGACAAATGCAGTAATGTGGGACTGCAAAATGTACATGCGAAATGCTTTGAGGGACATTACTAGGGCATATGCCTATTTCTCTAATATGTTATATTTCAATTCTGCATCATGGAGAACTTCGCTGAAAAAGGCAATAGGCTGCTCATATCCATCTTCATTTTTCTGCAACAAAACTCTAGCTACTGTATGAGGTGAAGCAAATGAAAAGATCATAAAAGTTTTTGTATAATCTGGGCCAGCTAGCACAGGGGCTTCAGCAAATGCATGTTTTATCTTGGTGAATGCCTCCCTAGATTCTAGAGACCATTTTACATCATTGTTCTTTTTCAGCATATCAGTTATATGCCTAACTATCTCAGCATAGTTAGGGATGAATCTTCTCAGAAAATTTATTCGTCCCAAAAACACTTGCACCTCTTTCTTATTTCTGGGGAGAGGAATACTATTTATCACCTCTACTCTTTTAGGATCTATTCTCACCCCATCTTTAGTTACAATATGCCCCAAAAGCTTGCCTCCCTCTAATGTAAATAAAGACTTTTGTGGATTGAGAGAAAGGCCATACCTTCTGCATTTTTCAAAAGTTCCTCGTAAATGCTCAATGTGCTCATTGTCACTTTTTGAAAACACTGTTATATCATCAAGGTACACCACCAGAAATTTATCTTGCTCCCCAACAAAGGCTATTTCCATGGCCCTTTGGAAGGTGGCTCCTGCATTAATTAACCCAAAAGGCATCCTAGCATACATGAATGTTCCCCATGGTGTGGTGAAAGCAGTTTTCTTCTGGTCTTTTGGAATCACAGCTACCTGATTATAACCAGAGAAACCATCCATCATTGACATTCTAGAGGCTCCCACCACTTTCTGCAGGATGTGGTCCATCTTGGGTAGTGGATAATTGTCTTTTAAAGATGCTCTGTTTAAATTCCTGAAATCCACACATAGCCTTATTTCTCCATTTTTCTTTCTGACAGGGACCAAGTTTGCAACCCATTCTGAGTACCTTAACGACATAATTATTTTGGCTTTTAGCAGCTTCTTGATTTCTTTTTCAATGGAGGGAAGCAACAGTGGATTTATCTGTCTAAGCTTCTGCTTATAAGGTTTTGCATCTTCCCTCAGAGGAATTTTATGCTGCATTATACTAATGTCAAAAGTTTTTAGGTCCTGATAGGACCATGCAAACACATCCCTGAATGACTGAAATAATTTCAGGTATTTCTGCTTGTATTCCTCTGGGACCTTCTTGGATAGTTTGACAATTTTGGGCTCAACCTTGGTACCTAGATTCAGATCTTCTACCTGATCTTCTGCTATTACTTTGCTAGGCTGCAACGGGACATCATTCTTGTCAAACAACCTTTCTAGGGGGACCAGTCCTCTAGGGATAACATTTCCTTTCAGCTGCAACACTTTACTTCTTGCCATTTTCTCTTCCCATTTATTTTCTGAAATATCTTCAGCCCCATCCTCTTTATAATCATCAATCTCCATATTAGAGAATTCCCCCACTGTTTCCAGGAATCTCTTCATTTGTTCCTCATCTTCAAATACCTGCCAGTGCTTGGTATTATCTGGGATAGATGGCCTATAACGCACCTCAACTTCATATCTCAAGAGAGGGTTCTGAGGAGGACGAAATGTACTGGCAGCTACAGCTAGAGAATCCGCCATTCTATTTTGCTCCCGGGGCATGAACTGGATATTGAATGCCAAGAAGAAGTTCTCCACCATGTCCCATACTTCATTTCTATAAGCTCTCAGCCGTGGATGTTTAGTTTGACATTGATTTCTGACCTATGTGACCACTAGCTCAAAGTCCCCCAGGACCTTTAAACACTGTATGCCCATGCTCCTAGCTATCTGCAATCCTAACAACAGTGCTTCATATTCAGCCACATTATTAGTAGCTTCGTATTCCAATTTAATAGACAGTGGAATCCATTTTCCTGAAGGAGAGATTAATAATACTCCAGCCCCATTACCTTCTCTTGAATTTTCTCCGTCAAAATGTAGAGTCCATATTCCTGCTTCATGGTTTTCTAAATGCTGCTCAGTCTTGATTTGATAGAATGATGGTTCCTGAGAAAAGTTTTGATCTTCTTCAAGCATAAAACATGAAAAATCTCCTTCTTTGCTGTAGACTGGTGAATTCTCTGAACTGTCAGCCTTAGTCACCATCTTGACAAATCTAGTTTCTCTGTACAAGCTCCTCTCCTGACCACCAAAAATAGGGATAGTGGCATAGGTTAAATCCATCTTGGGTGACCCACCAATTTTTGTTCCCCAGGACCTTGACAACAGCATGCCAAAGCAAGCTGGGATGTCAGCCACCACAATGTCCATTACTACACTTTTTGCTGGAATTTGGGCCAGATTGACCACTAAATATTCAATCATCCCCAAGCATTTAACTCTTTTGGAATCAAATGAATATAGGTCTTTATATGGGCGAGTGATTTGTAATCCTAGTTGTTCCATGACTGCTAGAGGAATAAGATTATGGGAAGCTCCAGAATCTAACATGCAGTTGTGTAAGAGCAGGTCATGAATCACTAGAGACACATAGAAAGGAGGAGTAGAGGGGTCTATCTTCTCGACATGTGGGCCAAACACTACCATGGGTCTTTCTTCTTGGAGGTTGAGGCTGTCTGGAATAATTGGTGCTTCAGGAGGGAACAATAAAGAAGTGACTTGAGATTGATATGTAGGTTGTTTCAATAGTTCAGTCAAAAGGACTGGGATTTTGAATTTCTCGAGTTCTTTTTTCAAATTGAAAGCAGGAGGGGACTTTTATATTACAAATTCTTTTGACTCTTTATTTTCAGTTGAGGGTTTCACTTCTTTTGATACGGACTCAGCATTAGGAGGACTGACTACTTTTGAGAAAGAAGGAATTTGATCATCAGATTGCAAAGGTTTGTTCAGAGGACTAGTACCTTTGTCTGTGACTTTCTTCATCGTTGACTCCTTTTGAGCAGATTCTTCTTTTTGAAGTGGCTCCTCTTCTTGATCTTGAGTCCGAGTCCTCTTCCTTGAATATCTGAGATCATATTTTCTGTTGAAATGTGCTTGCATGAAATCATTAAACTGTTTACAATAATGATCAATTTTTGCATCTTCTGTGTCTCTGATCTCTTCTTCTTCTTCTTGCAATGGACATTCTATTTCATCATTGTTTGAAAAGGAAAGATTTGCATCTTGCAGTTCATAGGCGGCATCTTCAGTGGTATCATCTACTGGACCTTCCAGGTATAATGGGTGTGGCACCTGATCCTGTAGCTCCTTAGCTTCCCTTGGCAATATTTGCAGGGGTGGCTTTCTATACTGAGGATTGTAACCCCTGTTTTGAGCATTATGGAAGTTCTTGGAAGCTGAATTCTTGGTCTCCAATTCAAGCTTGACCAGTTTATTAGAAAGATTCTTAATCATTTTTCTCATTTATTGAATTTTATCTGAATCCTTATCCTGATTAGAAGTAGATACTTCCTCTTTTCCTCTTCTTCTGGTATCTTGTTCAGCTTTCCCTTTTAATTTCCCAGTGGAGGCAAAATTTGCTTCCAACTCAAGAGCATCTGACTGAGCATCATCTAGGGTGGCAGGTTTTCTTTCCCTAAGAGAGAAACCAAAATCTGATTCAAAGACTGCTATGAAAACAACTTTGGCAGCATTCTGATGAGGCTTCATATCAGCAGGGAGGTTTAGATATAACTTATTAAATCTCTTGATAAATTCTGACACCCCTTCATTATGTTTCTTCTTGAGTGTATTGAACTCAATAAGACATTGTCCGTGATCTTTTTTTTCTCCCCATTTTCTGAGAAAATTATTTTCCATATCATCCCAAGTGGTGATGGAACGGTTTCCCAATGTCTTGAACCATTTTTTGGCTTCACCGTCTAGAGATTGCACAAATATTCTTAAGACCACATCTATATGCTCAACGTTAAAGTTCTCTGCAAAAGAGCAAAAAGTCTCAAGATGTTTTTGAGCATCAATTTCATTTTCCCCAGTGAATTTGGGCAATATCTTTAAATAATCCTGGGGCATATCATTTAGCACTTGAGGTAATGCTAGGGGAGCATATTTATTCAGCAGAAAGGCTGGAACATTAGCCATTGGAGGAGGTGGGGGTTGTGCAACAATCTGGTGTACAAATGGAGGAAGAGGAGGAGGTGGGGTATGAATAAGCATAGGAATATATTGTACAGAAGACTGAGGTGTAAATGGGAACAATTCACAATTAACAGCAGAAACTTCGGTTACTTCCTTGACTTCTTCGACCTCAGGAGTAGGGTGAGGTTGAGCTTTAGTTCTAGCACCTCCCCTGGGTGGGCTATCTGAGTAGTAATATGTGTCTCCCACAGTGGAGTCAGGATTTTCTAATGGAACTTCTTGAGAAGAAGATGATGGATAATATTCTATGGAAAACTCAGGGATTTCAGCACGGGCTGATTTCTTTTCTTTCCAACTTCTTCTATGTATAATATTTTCTGGGTCGACATCGAAGGTGTTCTTGAATGTGATGTATCCGACCCCTGATGTGGCGACGAGGAGCTGTGACTACCAATTACATTATCAATAAACACGCGGGAGTCACAAGGTGAGAGATACATGTAACTCTTTTCAACTCTCTGTGCTCACCTGATTCGAGAGTGAATATGATTTGTCGAGGCCCAGGGAAACTGATATTCTTAAATTCGTCCCTGGCAACGGCGGCAGAAAGATGTTGTCGACAATTGTTGTCGCCCCTAGAGACAGCCTAGAGTTGCCATAGACCAGTGCCTAGGACATCTTATCATAACAAGGAGCACATAATAAAGTTAAAATAATCCAAAGGCTCTCCTCGCTATCTCTTGCAAACAAAGGAACAAACCCAATGGTATTTGACCACAGAAATTTCCACAGGGAAAGTGATGTTGTAGAAACAAGATGCAAAGCTCCAACACAAAAGCATCAAAAAATTAAGAGACAATTTACTGTAAAGAGGGCCGATTCAAATAATACGCCATAGAAATCAAATTATCAGAAGGAGTATGGAGTGAAAGAAATATAAGAGGATATTAGTTAACCTTAGTCTGATACCCAGATACACAACAGAACCATGTATGGGCTTATCAATTTAAGAATCCATACATGATAATGGCGTTTTAAAAGCACCCTCCCAAAGCAACTAATATAGCAGAAAGATGGATGAAATGAACATGAAACACTATACCATGCATGAGCCTATTTAAAGCGCTTGACTGATTTAAGTATGGGCATCAACTAGGATGAATCCTTACCAAACCAGTGAGCCACTCGCATTCCAAAACATGATACAAGAAGATAAATGAAATGGAAAGAGATATTGTATTAACACATAAGAGAAGTTTACATACTGTGAGATATCAAAGACCAGAATCCTCTAAAACAGACAGAAATCCTCCTCACTGAGACCCTATGGGCTCTGAGCCTTCATACAAAAGCTTTACAAAATGTATACAAAAATGAATTTCACTGCACAGCTCTCCGATAAAAATATGGAACCTTTACAATGTCTTTCTTCCCCCTTTTATAGAGGAAGGAGAAGAGAAACTAATAAAAGGAGTAGGTGAAACATTTAATTTGCTTAATTTGAACAAAATGGCGGAAACATTCGCGCCCATGTTGCTTAATTAATATGCTGAGCTATAGGTACTTCGAGGCTGGCTCCATGAATTAAATTTTGTAGGTGCAAATTTCTCCGGGGATAAGACATGAAGAATAAAATATGTAACATCTTGTACCTTCCTGAGAGAAAAATCTATTGAAATTAAACCTGGAGGATATGATTTTTGTGCACTTGTACTCTTTTCCTTCTGAATGTTGGATTGTTATTTAAAATCTTCGGCTCCAGATGTTGAATTCCTCGCTCTCTGACTGATATTTTTTATCTGCACCATTAATAATTTCATCTACAGAAATCTGCCTCTTGAATAGTTCCTGAAGGTTGGACAGATCTGAGTTCTGCTTCTTTTAATGAAAGTCGCGTCGAAGCAACTACCCAGAACCTTCTTCATGAATTTTGCATTTAAAAATCGGTCCTTTGATGCACCCTTGACCCCTGCAATGAGGGCTGTGAGTTATGGTTAACCTCCGGCGCTGAAAACCCTACAAAAATCCGCAAACATGTTAGGAAAATAATGCTTGGGAATGCATACACGGTGGGGATAATGGGGTGGCAACTGCTGCATGGTCGACCAGTAAAAATGTAGGACGATGATGAGAAATGCGACGTAACAGTGTGGCGCGGGCTTGAAGGAGAAGGCGAACATAATCGTGAAAATGCGTTGGAAATGAAGCGACGAGCTTAATATAGACCCATGGTGGCGGAATGCACGTGGAGTGAAATGAAGGACAGGTGGTACTATGACAGGATGACGGGAACATATGACGTGGAGTACTGACTGTGGGGTCTGGTCAATAGCAAAGGCGAGTAAATCGTAACCGTCCGATTTCGAGGGTAATCTACGGTGAAGAATGTGACTAGAAGCAATGAGGAGGTGGGCCAGGGGCGATGTGGACGGGAGTTAAAAGCTGCACGACTTTGGAAAGCAAGAGTCGTTTGATCGAATGCTTAAGATCGGACGGTTTATATGAATTTCGCTGCACGTCTTTGCCCAGGAGATAATGCGCGAAATAGGGCAGTATTGGGATCATACTCTGGGACACTTGTCACGCAGCGTGTGGAATCGCTGGCCCAATGGGGAATACCGCTTGCCCAGCAAAGGTGGTGCGGAATAAACAGGCCAGTTTTCGAGCAGTGGTTGCGGGCGTGGGGACCACCTTAGCAAATAAGACTCCGAGCCATCGATTTATGGGTTAATCGAATGGTCCAGGGTGCGCGCAACAGACGTATACGCTTAAGCGCCTCTGGGACTTAACCCTTGGTCCTGAGATATGGTTATGCGGACAGTAAAATATATAGGGCCACGGCTAAAGGAGCTAGACCTCTTATTATTTAGGATACACGCCCGTGACATTTTCTAAAGCATTTGAGGGGGCGGGATAGGCAATGGTAAGAAAAAAATGGATTCTTAAGCTAATATGGGGAACATCAGTTGTCCAAGAGGGGCGATGGCTAAAAATTTTAACGGGGGGTAGACATGGGGACAACGACATTCAAAGGACATTTCTTCGAGGGATGTGATATATTTTTAGGATGATTTTTGGGCTTGATTTTCAAATGACATTTTTTTGAAGGTATTTTGTTTTTAGAGCTTTTGGGCTTAATTTTCAAAGGACATTTTTTTGGATGTATTTTGTTTTTAGAGGATTTCGGGCTTAATTTCCAAAAGACATTTTTTGGACATTTTTGGCTTAATTTCGAAAGGACTCTTTTTAGGCTTAATATTCGAAGGACATTTTTTGGAGGTATTTTTTAAAGTGATATTTTTTTAGAGGCTTTTTGGGCTTAATTTTCGAAGGACATTTTGTGGAGGTATTTTTTAAAGTGTCATTTTTTAAGAAGTTGGGCTTAATTTTCAATGGAAATTTTTTGGAGGTATTTTTGGAAGTGACATTTTTTTAGAGTACGTGTTTTGGGTGGAAATAAATATTTTATAATGATTTTTTAAAATGACTTTTTGTCTAACTTTTTAAATGAAATTTTTTTGCAAGACTTGGAAGGAAATATTTTGAGCTTCATTTCATTTTTAGAAGACATTTTTTTCTTGGATTTTTTAAAGTGTTTTGGATTGAAGTATGTATTTTGTGCAAAATTTTTAAAATGAGTTTTTTTTTTTTTTTTTTAATTAAAAATTTATGATGTTTTTCTTTTTAATTGAGTTTTTGTCTAAATTTTTGAAGGAAAATTTTTGAACTTCATACTCAATTATCATGGGAAATCGAAGGAATTGCAAGATAAAATATGATTGAATAAGAGACCCTGAGGAATGTAGAGAACATGGGAGAGAATATCGCAAAAAAAAGGGAGAAGAAAGTTCAAATATTGAAAGGGAAAATCAACCTCAACTAGAAGTTGAAGCATGTATGTAAATGTAAATATTATAAATTTTATATTTAAAATTTTCCTACTGTAAATTGTGAAGCTTAATTTTTATTTGATGAACTAATTTGAAAATTATTTTGCAATGTAAAGAGAAAGAGATATTCCTCAAAACATTGATGATGAGATAAAAAAATTTGATAGAGAAAGTGAAAGAGATATTGAACCAATGATTGAAGATGGTGAAAATGCAAGAAATTCAAGTGAAGAAATTGAATCACTAGGTATATATATATATATATATATATATATGTTGAACATATGCACGTATTATTGAAATTATACATATTTATTAATTTAGTTATTTGAATATGTAAACTTATTATGTACTATTAACTCGAATATGTACAGATGAAATCAATATCGATGATCAGATGTTAGAAAACGTTGGCACTCACACATGTGGAGATAAAAAAGATGACCATCTTATACGATATCGTGTTAATCGCATTTTTTATTCGTACTTCATAAAGGAAAATATGGTAGTTCAAGCCCAATTGTTGAAAGGTCTCCTAATATTAAGGAAATTAAAAGAAGCTACGACTTTATTGGGTATTCAAAAATCAACGAAAGATAAAAAAATGAAGGAAAATGTGATACAAAAAATAAATAGTGCTATAAATTCAATTAGAAGATCTAGACAGAAAAATGTTTTAGATACACATAGAGGAATACATATGGCAGTGGTTTCATCAAGTACTAAAGAGAATCGCTTGGTAAAATCTATGGCACGAGCATTAGGAACCTCACAAAAAACTTTGCACAAACATCAGGAATTTCGGTTGCAAATAGATGTAAATGATGAACTCGCTTGTTGGAGAGCTATTTGTAGGCAACCATACAAATATAGACTTGGATAATATATTTAAAAAACAATATATAAATATTGGATGAAAAAATCATGTGTTTCACCAAATTCAAGGGATGTGATGCGAAGAAGAATAGCACGAAATCAATACGAAGTACATCGAAAAAATTTCTTAGACACCACTCAGATAGAGTTGTTCAAAAAGTTTAAAGAAGAGAATCATGAAATTGATGTCTCAATCAGTTCTTTTGTGCAACAAATCCATGGTATGTAAAACCTATCTCCGTATGCGACACTTGTGGTTTTCGTTATCATGTGGAATTTCAGTTATATTAGAACACATTCATAATTTTGGTAGAAAATTTTGGAAAGATTCACCTCCTCCTTCCACTTTCCCTGATTTCATATCTCAAATTCTATGTGGAAAAGTAAGCCAAGAATTATTTTACCAAAAGAAATGTGTTGGTGGTAAAAAATGTGATGATTCTGGAAATTTGACTAAATTTGAAAAAAAAAAAATCGTACTGATATAAATGATGAATAATTGTCCAACATGAAAAGGAACTGGAAGAGATATGAATATATCCATACATCGATTTAAGGTTCAAGTGCTAAAAGAATTGATTTACAACAAAAGGAAATTTTTGTGATAGATTTTTTGAGAAAGTTTGAGGCAGAAATTTATAAATACACCAAGCATTCCGATAGAGCTCGATGGCAGGACTTGCAATTCAAAAAATCTCGTGAAGTTTTTCCACCAGGGACCATTTTTTCAGTGATTGATTTTGCAGAAAAATACACATTTGTTCCACAAAAATAAATTTAGAGTGAATACTATCATTCTGACCAAGTCTCCATGCTCGTCCATATTATATATAAACATGCTGAACAAAATTTTGATCATATAGAAAGAACCAGTGAAAATTGGCATGTTATTAAAGAATATCACTTTTATATCAGTGATGATCGTACACATGATACATATTTTGAACAACACTATTTTAGAAAGATTTATGACTCCTTGAAAAGTCGTGGAATAAAATTAAAAGAACATTGGATATGTTCAGATGGATGCACAGGTCAATTCAAATCTTCACGATCATTCTTGTGGTTATGTTTTCTTCATATGAAAACCCGCATTAAACATTGTTGGAATTTCTTTGAGACTGGTCATGGAAAGGGAGAACATGACGGTGCAGGGGCATGCATAAAATGAGCACTCCGAAGATATCAGTTTGACCACTCTGCAAACCAACTTGTGGATGCTAAAGAAGTTGTTAAATGGTGCATCGCTGCACTAAGCTATGAGACTAACCGATCAAGGGACTTACGAAGGTAAATTCAATTTAATTTTTATTGGATTTCCAATTTTAAACAGTGTACATTTATCACAATGATTATCTTTGATGGTATTTTGATATCATATTTATATTCTTCTTTGAATTTTACATATAAGTTTTTTTTGCATATTGGGGTCGAAGATGTAGATAGATCAATTGGAAATGATGTTGAAACAATAAAAGGGACTTGAAAATTGCATTCAATTAAAAAAAAATTGTCCACAAATGTGTTTGCATTGGATAAAAGAAAATATTCTTGTTTTTGTCATGTTTGCATAGACAACATAGAATCCAATGATGTTTGTGAAAACAAAATGTATGTAAAATATTAGCAACATACAGAGCTAAATACAAAGGGTAAAATGTCCATTGCAATGTTTGAAGAAATGCAATCAGAGGAGACTACAATATCATCTGATGGTGATCGAGTTTCTAATCTTGTTAGAGAAGGTAACATTTGAATTTCTTTCAAATGATAGAGATCTAGAAATAGATAATAAAATCAAGAACATGTATGTTAATTTTAAAGTTAATTTTTCATGTTAATTATGATCTAAAATTAAATACATAAGTTTGTTTTATTGTGCAGGAGATGTTTTTGTTGTAATTGAACCTATTATCAACAATGAAAATGTGAAGTATTATTTGATGCGTTGCACTGAACTAAAGATGAAATTATTATATAACTATAATGATCACGGTTTTACATATGACAAAGGGTCTATTATACTGAAAGGTTATTTTTCCACACAAACTAATCAAAGTTTGTATTTTTCTTACTTTTAATACTATGAACCTGATGTCATAAGTTTTCAATATAGTCACTTGGTGTGTGCAGCGTGCATAAAGTTGATAGAAGTTCAATCAAAGAAAAAAACAAAATTAAGAAATGGAAAATGTCAAAAATTGATCATGAACGGATCATTGAAGATGGAATTCCATTGGAATTTTTTTGATTGAACTGCCCAACAATTTCTTCTCTTTGGATTCATGTTTTAGAACTTCCAGAACTCAACTAAAAAGTGAACTGCCTTTTTATGTTATCTGTGCAAGTGTTTGTACATGTAAATTGTTTTTGTACATGCACACGAGTAATTTATACACGCATACACATAAACATGTCTAGATTATCTGGTCTAAATGATTTCATACATTCTCTAGTACAATTTTTCATAATGTCATTATTGCAAAATGTACATATCTGTGTATCTAGCATAGTTGATATAATGAAAATTTAAAGTTTCACGATTTTGTTTTAGATGTATGTGTCTATTAGAAGTAAATTATATAATATTCATTCTTGAATGAAAAATGTGTGGTACGTGTTTTGTAATTTCCAGTTTATTATCAACTGAAAGTAGCTTTTCTATGTGCCTTGATGAAAAATGTGGCACGTACTAGATATATATGTTCTAGAATGCAATTTTAAAATTTTATGATTGTTTGACACATCTAAGAAGACCTAGAATCTTATGATTGTTTTTAGATATATATACATCTATATGTATATTCAAACATGTACTTAAATCATTTCTATGTACATATATTCATGTGAATTTATTTATTTTTGTAAAATGACAACTTGAATTTTAAAACAAAACATTATATCATAATCACATGTCAGATGTAGTTCATCCATCCAAAACTTGAGTTTTAAAAACAAAACGTTATATCACAACATTACTGAACACATGCCGAATGTAGTTCAAATATCCAAAAAAAACTTGAAACATTATATCACAATCACATGCCAAATGTAGTTCAACTATCCAATAAAAACAAAACATTATATCACAATCACATGCCAAATGTAGTTCAACCATCCACTAAAAACAAAACATTATATCACAATCACATGCCAAATGTAGTTCAATCATCCAAAACTTGAGTTTTAAAAACAATTTACATTATATCACACCATTACTTCACATGCCAAATGTAGTTCAAATATTCAATAAAAACAAAACATTATATCACAATCACATGCCAAACGTAGTTCGACTATCCAATAAAAACAAAACATTATATCACAATCACATACCAAATGTATTTCAATCATCCAAAACATGAGTTTTAAAAATAAAGCATTATATCACAACATTACTTCACATGAAAAATGCAGTCCAAACATCCAAAATTTTAGTTTTAAAAACAAAACATTATATCACAACATGTGATCACATGCCAAATGTAGTTCAACTATCCAAAATATGGTTTGTAATTCCATATTTCCATCTAGAGGGATTCATTTTATATTTTTAACGAGTTTATAAAATGACGACTTGAATTTTAAAAACAAAGCATTATATCACAATCACATGTGCCAAATGTAGTTCAACCATCCAAAATATACACATTGTGAAAATGTAATTTGAAATTTCCATTTAGAGATTCATTTTGTGATCACATGCCAAATGTAACTATCCAAGACAAGAGTAAATGTAGTTTAAAACTATATATATATATATATATATATATATATATATATATATATATATATATATATATATAGTGTTACAAGTATGTTATATAAAAAATTAAATTTAAGACTAGACCTATCAAATTTAATGTTGCACACATGTGCATCATCCATCAAATACAGATGGATGTAGTGTCTCTCCCAATAAAGTCACGATCCTCGAGCTATCCTATGAAGCATGGGGAACCTGTACACAATGTGTAAAAACATTAAAATTTAATACATTTTAAAATTGAATGAGAATATAGAACTTCATGTAAAAAAACAAAATGAAAAACAAAAATCATGCAATACCTCATGAGGTTCCCTCTCCATTGTCTTTTGTTGCTCGTCCATTAAAACTTCCTCCACAGGAATATCTTCCACAGTAAACTATACACAATATATATATATATATATATATATATATATATATATATATAGAGAGAGAGAGAGAGAGAGAGAGAGAGAGAGAGAGAGAGAGAGATTAAAAAATTTCAAATGAAAATGCATATATATACACTAATTTTCAATAATATTAAAAAAAGAGTTATACAACTTTTTCAAATAGTTCAAATTGTGTGGATTTTCCTATCTCCATCATACACTCCATCGATAGAGTCCGTGGAGAAAATAAATCATCTCCAGGAACCTAAAATTCAAAAATTTTAAAGTATAAAATAACTCAAGATTTAGATCTCAATTTATAATAAAACTTTTGAACTTCAATTTATAACTTATAACTTAAACATATATTTAAGTGAAAAATTGAATACTTGTGATGGTGGATCTGGCACATCTCCTACGGGTGGCTCCGAAAGAAAATATCCAAAAACCTAAAATTAAAAAAAATTAAAATAACTCACGATCTAGAGATCTCATTATTTAATGGAACTTTTGAGCTAGAATATATAACTTAAAAACATATTTAAAAGTGAAAAATTGTTCTTACTTGTGATGGTGGATTTGGCACATCTCCGAAGGAAGAAGAAGGTACTTCCATCCCAAAAAAATTGGATGGAATCATAATCTGTTAACATTTAATTATATAGACGTGTACATGTGTGCACAATTATTTATTTTAAAAATATGTCATCATGTTTCGATATATATAATAATAGATAAAAAAACATTTGTACATCATCATGTTCACTTAAAAAACACTAACATTTTCCAACATATCTTGATGGTGAGAACCATCTTGATTATGTAAACTAGAGGCTCTAACTGTGATATTAACATCATTTTTGTTCATCAAGCGTGACAACTGCAAATGGTGTTAAAATATATTGATACATTTTTGTTAGATTAATGTATGCAAATAAATGTATGTATATATATGTATTTATTACAAATTGTACATGTGTTAAAATAATCACCCTAACCATTAACCCATACTGTTCCCATGCCCTCTTGCTCATGAATAATTAGGTCCTGCCAACCATTGCGACAATTCTTTGCATATGTTCTGAGGTCTTCAACACTCATATTGTCTATGTCTTCATCTGTATAATACACAAAATTAGCGTCTGCTTTCTCACATGCTCTTTGTCGATTCAGATAAACATCAACTCTACTCAATCCACTATGAACATTTTCAATGATGGCATTCCTTGCTTCTCGACTAATTTGAGAAGTGGCATCCATCTCTTACCACAAATTTTCGACATGAAGAGGTCGACTAACCAATGGTGGGTCAAGGCGAGGCGACTCAGAATCACGCCTAGCGCCCCAACAGTCACACAATTGATCTTTACCAAAACCAAAAAATTCAAAGGGAAGGTCATTATAATTGGGTTTCATTCCCAAAAATAATTCTACATAAAATAATTTTGCAAAATAAAGTAGAACCTCATCGTTCCATACGAGTCTTCCATAGGCAGCAAGGTGTCTATCATACAAATAGCTGGCTATATGAGGGTGCTTGAAATATTGCACCTTTAGCATCTTTCTTTTCAACCCTTCCTTGAAATTAAACATAGACTTGGCCATTTCTATTGTAACTCTTTGTTTAACAACCTCCCATGTATCAGGACCCATCAATGTTTCCTTTATTTTTCTCATCACTTCTACAAAAATATCAGTGGTTGGCCCAAGCTTTAGGTATACATCTATTAGTTCACTTAAAGAGTGAGTAACTATTGCCAAGCTTTGTCGACTCTCAGCAGGGAGATATAAATCCAGGAGATCTCTCTTCAATTTTGAATGAATATTTTGACACCTTTGTAAGGTGCATCGCTGCATGTTTGATTCCCAAGGTATATTGGAAATGTCAGATGGATAAGTCATGGTTGGAGTACAACCTTCTTCTTGAATGACGCATTCTATCCTACTTTTTTTTCAAGCAACATTTGGAGCAACATTTTCACTTTCTACATCAATATATAAAAAAATTTATATTAAAAAAACATGTAAACAAATTTGTACAAACTGAATGAAAATAATATTCATATTGATGGCCACCACGATATCATTGGCTAGCATCTTGCCCACCCTGAGACTGTTGATAACTAGAACAACCACTGAGTGGTTGAGAACCAACATGACCATCTGTTGATTGGCCTCTAAGAGAATGCATATCACCACCTTCATGCAATTTGCCACCACCTATTGATGGCCCTCCAAGGGAATGTGTACCACCACCAACGTCACGAGACGAGAAGGAATCTTCATAAAAAAATATGAATTTACAATAAATTCAAAAATACATTCACACATATAAACACATGTACAGATTCATTTCTTAAATTGCGTGAACCATGGCCATGCTCCATTAATGGGGTAGACACCCTTTTCCTCCTACCTCCTAAAAAATAAAAAATGAAACTTATTAACAACTAATTTAACTCACAAAATTGATCAAAAATCAATTCCATATGTACACACATGTATGTATGGAGATAATGTTATATTTGAATACCATTAACATCCCTCGATCCCTGATCCCCCTCTCTCATAGAGATATGGGATTCTATTGATATTCGTCTTTCATCCTCCATGATATATATGTAGATATATCTACAGTGGAAATTTACAATTATTTTTAAATTACTATTTAAAATAAATTCAAAATAAATTTCAAAAAATTAATGTAAATTAGTGTACACAAATTATGTAAAACACAACTTTCAAAGCACTAATTGATGTGTGAAACTCAATTTAAGCAAAAATTTTATAAAAATGTTAAGTTCACCAAATTGCGCTTTACATGGTGGGAGCACACTTGGTATATAATTGAAAAAAACACATGGTTATTAAAAAATAAGCGTGAAACTCCATTTAAAAAAATATTTGTTGAAGTCCTCACATTTTAATTTTATAAAAATGTAAATTTCACCGAGTTTCAAATGTGAAGTTCACTAAGTTGAAAATGTGAAGTTCACCAAGTTGCGCTTTACATGGTGGGAGCACACTTGGTATATGATTACAAAAAACACATGGTCATTAAAAAAGATGCATTTATAAGTAAAAACACACACACATATCAAATATATGTTACAATTTCCATCAATAAATTTTGAAGGAGAGCATCTCAACACTAATTCATATTTGAGAGATTAACCTTGAATTTTTGAAGAAGAGAATCTCAACACTAATTCATCTTTGAGAGATGAATCTTGAATTGGAATTGCCTCGTATAATACTAATTCATCTATTAATTCATATTTGATAGATGAATCTTGAATTAGCATTGCCCCACACAATATATCACTAGACATATTATTAACATTTTCACAATGTCTTATACTAAAAATTTGAAATTGGCTAATAATATTGCTTTCTTTTCCATGCAGTTATTTTAGTCTATCATTCTTAACTTGGTACATGCCTTTCATCTAGTTGCACACAAGTTCAGAATTGGTGAAAACTACAATTCTATTTGATCCATTCTCCCTAGCTTTTCCCAAGCCTTCTATCAATGCAATATAATATGCCTTGTTGTTTGTTGTTCTTATATGTATATTAATTTTCCTTTGGATGACCTTGCTAGTCACAATAATGCAAAGCACATATGTAATCACTGCTTTCACTAGATTCAAATAGAAAGAAACATCTATGCATAATGCCCATTTTTCAACCATATTTAGTGGGTTTTTTTATCCCTAAAAAAAACAAATTCAATAAAATATATGAAATTGACATTTATTTCAAATGCATGGAAGGAATGACATGTGCATGGTTTTCCTTAAATTTTTCCTTATATTTTATGGGAGAAATCACATCTAGAAATGACATGCCCTAAAGATTTCCTTTCTTAGAGTTTAAGGGAGAAATGACATGTACATGGTTCCAAAAACAAAACAATGAAAAATTATGCCTTAAATTTTATCGAAGAAATGGCATGTACATGGTTATCCTTAAAATTTTCCTTGAGTTTATAAGAGAAATGGGAGAAATAACATCCTTAAAGTTTGCCTTGATTTTATGGGAGAAATGGGAGAAATGACATTTATGTACATGGTTATCCTTAAAGCTTGCCTTAAAATTTATGGGAGAAATGACATAGAAATGACATGTACATGGTTATCCTTAAAGTTTTCCTTGAGTTTATGGGAGAAATGGGAGAAATGACATGTATGTACATGGTTATCCTTAAATGTTTCCTTAATATTTATGGGAGAAATGATAGAAATGACATGTAGGTGCATGGTTATCCTTAAATTTTGCCATAAATTTTATGGGAGAAATGACAGGTACATGGTTCCAAAAACACTAGCAAATGCCTTAAAGTTTATGGGATAAATGGTATGTACATAAATGGATATTACAATGAAGAACTTCAATTTAGATTTGTTCCAGAGATTGACTGTAGGGGAATTTGCTGGATATGTCACCTTTGAGAAAGGATGAGATCCAGAGGCTACCTGGCCCTTTACAAACTCTGCCTTTAGAACTTGTAGAAGTTAACACTCAAAAGAAAGACTAAAATCCTATGGAAGTTCAACCAGTTTATGTTCAGTTTTTAGGCCTTAAAGTTTGCCTTGAATAGTTAATGGAAGAAAGCCTTGATTTTGGGGGAGAAATTACATGTGCATGGTTTTCCTTAAAGTTTTCCTTAAATTTTATGGGAGAAATCACATCTAGAAATGTCATGCATTAAAGTTTGCCTTGCCTATATTTTAAGAGATAAATGATATGTACATGGTTTACCTTAAATTTTGCCTTGATTTTGTGGGATAAATGGCATGTGCATGGTTTAAAGTTTACTTTAAAGTTTATGGAAGGAATGACACATGTATGGGAGAACTGACATGTGCATGGTTTGCTTTAAATTTTTCCTTAAATTTTATGGCAGGAATGACACATGTATGGGAGAAATGACACATGTACATGGTTTTCCTTAAATTTTATGGGAAAAATGACATGTACATGGTTCCAAAAACACTAGCAAATGCTAGAAATGACATGTACATAGGAGAAATGGCATGTATGTACATAAACCCACCTTCACATTTTTACCTTCGTTGTTCTTCCTGTAATATTTATTTTCCTTAAAGTTTTCCTTGAGTTTATGGGAGAAAGCCTTGATTTTGTGGGAGAAATGATGCATGTACATGGTTGCGTTTTTACCTTTTTTGTTATTCCCAGTATATTCATTTTTTTCCTTGAGTTTATGGGAGAAAGCTTTGAGTTTGTGGGAGAAATAACACATGGACATGGTTTGCCTTAAATTTTTCCTTAAAGTTTATTCATTTTCCTTAAATTTTTCCTTTAGTTTATGGGAGAAAGCCTTGAGTTTGTAGGAGAAGTGACACAATAATATGGTTTTCCTTAAATTTTGCCTCAAATTTTATAGGAGAAATTACATAGAAATGACATGTACATGGTTCCAAAAACACTAGAAAATTCCTTAAAGTTTATGGGAGAAATGGCATGTACATAAATGGATATTACGATGAAGAACTTATATTAAGATCTGTTCCAGAGATTGACTATAGGGGCATTTACTAGATATGTCACCTTTGAGAAAGGATGATATCCAAAGGCTACCTGGCCCTTTACAGGCTCTGCCTTTAGAACTTGTAGAAGTTAACACTCAAAAGAGAGACTCAAATCCTATTGAAGTTCAGCCACTTTAGGCTCGGTTTTAGGCCTTCAATTTTTCCTTGAATTAATGGAAGAAAGCCTTGAGTTTATGGGAGAAATGACATGTGCTTGTTTTGCCTTAAATTTTTCCTTAAATTTTATGGTAGAAATCACATCTAAAAATGGAATTCCTTAAATTTTTTCATGCCTAGAGTTTAAGGGAGAAATGACATGTACATGGTTTGCCTTAAATTTTGCTTTATAGTTTATGGGATAAATGAAATTTCCTTATAGTTTATGGGAGAAATGACATAGAAATGACATGCCTTAAAGTTTGCCTAAAATTTTATGGGAGAAATGACACGTGTATGTTATAAATGACACATGTACATGGTTCTTACCTTAAAGTGGTAGTGGTTTGCACTTACTAAAACAACTAGTGGTATTGGTTGATGAAGTTATGTCAAAAGTCACACCTTGATGAGTTTGTGGGAGAAATGACAAGTACATGGTTTGCAAAATTATTTTATGCACTCAGTAAAACAACTAGTGATAGTGGTTGATGAATTTATGTCAAAATTCACACCTTGATGAGTTAGTTTATGGGATAAATGACACATGTACATGGTTTTTTCCTTAAAGTGGTAGTGGTTTTCACTTACTAAAACAACTAGTGGTAGTGGTTTATGAATTTATGTCAAAAGTCCCAACTTGATGAGTTTGTGGGAGAAATGACATGTACATGGTTTGCAAAATTATTTGATGCACTCACTAAAACAACTAGTGGTAGTGGTTGATGAAGTTATGTCAAAAGTCACAACTTGATGAGTTTGTGGGAGAAATAACATGTACATGGTTTGCAAAATTATTGTATGCACTCACTAAAACACCCAGTGGTAATGGTTGATGAAGTTAAGTCAAAAGTCACACCTTGATGAGTTTGATGGACAAATGATATGTACATGGTTTGCAAAATTATTTTATCCACTTACTAAAACAACTAGTGGTAGTGGTTGATGAAGTTATGTCAAAAGTCACACCTTAATGAGTTTGTGGGAGAAATGACATGTACATGGTTTTCCTTAAAATTTAGTTTTCCTTAAAGTTTATGGGAGAAATCTCATATAGAAACCTTTACTTTGACATCTATAAATAGGCTAAGAACATTTAAAAATAATTTTCAACAATCATTAGTTATGTCCTTAATAAGAATTATGATTTAGCACCTAATAGACTGTCTAATAATTTATAATAATGTCAATTTTGGCTTGTATAGTATCATTCATCCTTGATATGTACAAGAATTTTATAACTTGAACATAAACTTACACTATCATCATATCACTATACATAATCTAGATTATTAATATCCATTACATCATAAAACACTCCACTTTTAACATTTTACAAGATTAGGAATAGTAAAGGACAACACTAGGAGAGGAAGCATCATTGAAGGTGTAAATTTAGTACATTAATAAAAAAATAGTTACATCAACATAAATATGAATATAGTGGAAAAGTATCACTAAATCAATGTTTGGTTAATTTTTTTTAAATAGCCAACCTCAAACCTAGTAATTTAATAAACTCAATTAAAATAAAACCACCACATCATCTAGTGAGGTGGCCCTAAAATCTACACATAGAAAATTATGATTGAATTGATAAGTGGAAAGGGGTGAAAAATTATTTTATACACTTACTTAAAAAACTAGTGGTAGTGGTTGATGAAGTTATGTCAAAGGTCACACATATAGCTCTACTCTTTGAGGCATTAGAAAGCTAGCTAGATTAGGAAGCTTCAGTTCAGGAATAAGAAATAAAATCTTAGGTTTTAGCTTAGCAAGAGTATTCAGGAAGATAGGCACTATAACCACAAACAAACACTCTGCTGAAAGACAATGACAATCTAAAAAAGGTATGAGGAAGAAATAGAACACAAATACAACCTACAAACTTAAGATAGAACAGAGTTGTGAGTTGGTGCTCATACGAATAACACAGAGATATTATATCTGTAGAGGTTGAAGGAAATAATAGGGATCTATCGCCCATCATAAAAACAAACACATACAACTCTACCTACTCTTTGAGGCATTAGAAATTTATTCTAGATTAGGAAGCTTCAAATACCAGGAATAAGAAAGAAAATCTTAGGTTTTATCTTAGTAAGGAGTATTTAGGAAGTTGCTAATCGTAACAACAAACAACACTTTGGTTTAAAGACAAAGACGATCTAACAAAGGTTCAAGGAAGCAACAAAACACAAATACAACCTACAAACTTAAGAAAGAACAAAGATGCAAGTTGGTGCTCATAAGAAGAACACAAAGATATTAGAATCGTTGCAGGTTGGAAGGAAAGAATAGAGATATCAACCATCAGAAAGCACATAAAACTCTACACTTTGAGGCATTAGAGAGATAGTTAGATTAGGATGATGATGTAATGGTTGATATAACTATGTTAGTTAGAGATATTAGATCCAGAGGTTGAAGGAATGAATAGAGCTATCAGCCATCGGGAAACACATACAATCCCCTACTTTTCTCGTGCATTAGAAAGCTACCTAGATTAGGATGATGATGTAATGGTTGATATAATTGTGTTAGTCAAGGGAATTGATTGCTTTTTTAAATGAAATTGTAAATTTCCATTATTCAATTTATAGCTATATACAACTAAAATCAATACTTCAACAAAAACTTCTAATGCACAAAATTGGTCAGCTTTTACATTAAAATTTTAGTTATTTTTTTCAATTTATAGTTTTTATATTAAAATTTTAATAGTTTTTCAATTTACAAACTTACGTATAAATAAAACTAATTTTTCATTCCCCGTAGCCGAATCATAGTTTGGTTCATTATAAGGTAAATTGTCTTCCCTATAAGGAATTTTGTTTACTTATATCTCATTCGCATGTCGGTATTTGTGTTCGATGAAAAATTTGATTTCCTATGTTCTATTTTTTTCATGTGAAATAGGTGGAATATATATATCCGGGTTGTTAGGCCTAATCCACAAGGGTATTCCAAATATCGACATATCAATGTGAAAAATGTCATTATAATTTGAATGGGATTTCTTACCATGCTCCGCAACTCCACTCAAGTTGGTTAATGTTTTGACCTAATTGGAGATTCAATTTGATTTCCTAGACATACCAATGAATAGGAAAAATATTGATGTGTCAATTAACGACACCTATAGAGTATTCATGGAAATCATTCTACATATTAATGATACAACTACGCAAATCTTCGATTACACGGATTTCTATGCTCTTTTTTTTGCTCCATTTTCTTTTATAATTTTCCATCCACACATAATCACTAGAATAACATAGGAGGTTTCGAATATCCTAACAAGAAACACTTCTTACAGATGGACTATGAGATTGACCGAAGACAATCAACCACAAACAAACTCTATTCAAGATGCAGTGTTATGTAACCACAAACAACCAAGTTAGAAACAGGTTTTTTCGTCTACCTGGAGATGATGAGACAACGAGGAAGGAGATTTGAACACATGTTATCCGTAATGAGGAGAAGATAGTCAAGATGCAGGTGTTTATCTCAGAACTCCAGGAACAAAAAGACAAAAATTAAAAACACAAAAACGAAGACAAAAAAAGAAAAGACAAAAATAATAAATGTCAAAACTGTTTCTCTCACCTCAAGCCCCCAAATAAATGCAACGAAACAAACATAGATTCGAGATAAGACAGAAAAAACGCAACAACAGAATAAATGTATACGTAGATAACAAACAAGATAGTAACAAGCCCGAAATATGTTTCTGCCTGCGGCTCCGTATAATTATAAGAAATAGTTTGGCCAAATTATTTCCAAAGTTTGGTCGAACTACTGCCTCTACCAAACTTTAATGCCAAGCTTTTCCATCTCTGTTTCAAAAATATATTTACTAACGCTATCATTATGCATTCATGTAAACGGTGGAATGAGTTTGGTCGAATTTTATAAATGTTGGGGTTTAATTGTTGGAAAAATTAATTTTCAGCCTCAAGCCGTAAAATTGTAAATTCCACCTTCATCGTTTTTACCCATATATATATATATATATATATATATATATATATATATATATATATATATATATATATATATATATATATATATATATATATATATATATATATATATATATATATATATATATATATATATATATATATATATATATATATATATATATATATATATATATTTCTATCTCAACTCATGAAACCATTGCCTCATTTAGGATATGAACTAAGCTAACTTGTCAAATCATTATGTGAGTTTGCCATGGTATGATTCCATCAACAAAATCACTTGCTTGCCAAATCATCTATGTCGGCTTTTCCAAGTGCAAAATTCAATGACTGGCTTCCTTAAGAAACCTGCAGGTTTAAATGCAGATATCATTCAAAATAAGTAAATGATGTGAATCCACTTGATTCAAGCATTTATAGATTCCCGCATAAAATAATCCTACTTGTTGTATGTATATAATATACCACTCATTATTTTCAGTAAATGAGTTTCCTTATCCAACTCGTTAGATCTATTCATACCGTTTCCTCATATATTGAGTTGTTTACAGAAACCTCACCTCTGCTGCCCCATCTTCCTCAAGGCATTCTCTACTAGTCGAGTGAAGATACCGTGGCAACCTCCTACCTAAAGGCCTTACCTCCTTCATACAAATTCATCGACATTCTCTTCCTCGAACACCTGATAAAAATATGGCTAGTCCAAGCCCTACTTAAACATGTACTTCCATCCACAACTAATTCTAATGGAAACTCCAAGCTCTATGACATTGTTGACTACAAATCCTTCTTCTTCTCTCTCTTTTCCTCAACAAAAAACCTATCCTCCTATGAAACTAAAAGAAAATTTAAATCTCAATATATATATCTATAACATCATGAAACTATATACTACTCTCACTATCATAAGCGTGTGAAAACTCCACATGTTTCCTTTGGAAGGATAATTTTCCTCTAACTCTGACTCAAAATTCCTAACTAAACATTGTCATATTGGTTGATGGAAAAAAATGACTATAATCAACATTGGGGAGACCAACCAATTAGACCCTTATCTATTTGGGATGCAGGATTTGGATCGGTTAAAGTGTGTCCAATTACCCCCTACTTCTCCTCGCTGATTTGTGAAATTTATAATTGCTTATCAACAAGAATAGGCATCAATCCAGAATCAGAAGGCATGCTTGCAAGATAGAAGTCTTTAAGTGTTGGGCGTGGAGCTCTTAATTTTCATCCTCATTCTGAGGTATTTGTTTCCACCTGGACATCTCAGAATTCAGACAATTCCCTCTCCTACGTGGGGGGACTTGTCCCCTTCACGGGGTCCGAGGGCGGCACTTCCTGGCCTCTGGGTGGTTTGCGGGTAGCGATCCCCCAATCCTGGGGTTTTAAGGGCAGCGCCTCCAGTTTAAAATAGGTGTAAGATTTCCTTGTAACATATTGTAAAACAAACCTATATATTTTAACATATTCGAAAAAAATAAATTTTAAATCAGTCAGATAATAAAGAACCATGTTTTTTTTGTCTCTTATGAATATATAACTCACCCACGCATGTTGGAAAGTTCATCCATCAAAAATTTATCATAGAGGAGATCATAATATTTCCAACTCATAACCAAATTTCATTCCATTATTTCCTCTCTTTTTCTTATGTCTTTCATAAAATGTGAGGTGAAAAATAGTTTATTTGACGAGAAAATAATCATTTCTATGCTTAAAGGTCTTGAACCAAATTAAGCTAATTTCATTGTGATTGAAGATCCCAAAAATCAATTAAATTTCTTTTATTTCCATACTCAAGCTTTAGTTGAGCCACAAAATATGCACCACAATAAGGCTCAAGGTTCAAGAGTGGCTCTCTTATGGAACAACAATGTTTTTCCAAACCTAATAATTTTCCTATGATCATCAAACTATAACATGTTTTTCAATCCATATTACTAATGAATTCTAAATACTACAAGAATATATCATGGTAAAGGTGGTCCTGTGACATCTAAAGCACCAAGAGAGAAAACAAATTTAAAGAGCTTTATGCTTCAAAAACTTGGTTTTGAGATATTTATTAATGAAAGGATTTGGATACCCAAGTTAGAATAACTGGAGATGGCGAATCAATGTCGATGATTTTAATATCTCCCCACATCACCCTTTCTACAGCATCAATATCATATTTACCAACCGTTTCCTTGTTAACATTAACCATTTTAACAATGTTGTGAAACATCTATATCATATTTCACCTTTCTTATACGCTATGGAATTAATGCAAAATATTGATGCATCACTTATATTCCTTAGCATGACATTATTGACATTACTATCCGACTTATGGTATTTATATGCAACTCATCACTCTCACCTACTTCTCTTCACATTTTTTTCCTTTTATGATTATAGCAAGTGCTCATTAATTTCAAGGGTCTTAATATTGTTCCTCCATTTACCTATATGATGATGATGATTCCACCTTACACCTTATATGGCTTTCAAACACATTGAATCAATTTTAATCAATAATATTTGATCAATACAAAATAAATTTGAGCAAGGAAAAGGACCAAATGAATCATTATCATGCAAGAAACAAATGGGATGAAATAAAATAAAGGTCAATTCAATGTCATGGAAAATTGACATAAATCATTAAATACACTACATTAATTAAGGTCAATTCAATTTCATAGAAAATTGATGTAAATCGTTAAATACACTATATCTAATAGCACAAGGAAAACAAAATGTTTAACACTGACCAAAAGAATCGAAAACGAATAAAGAGGTTTCAAAATAAAAAATGGGGAGATTGTAGGTTTGAGTACTTAGAGCTAGTCGAAAGCATCAACATGAAGTCACTTCTAGTAATGAGATTAGTGGAATCTATTTAATGATACCACTTGAAGAAAACTATGATTTTGTTTTTCTATATAGAATATGGTGTGCAACATAAGTACAAAACGTTACTAAGATTTGAATTATCATCATAAGAATGTAAGGGTCAAAGCATGGAGCTCGGTTACACCTTTTGGTGAAATGAGGGCGTATTTTACTCAAAAACAGATGCTCGATCGAGAAATTTTAAGCGCTTGATCGAAAAAAAATTAAGCACTTGATCGGTCTGTTGAGGCGCTTAAAAATAACTGGATCAAGTGTTGAAACAAACTCATGATCGAGTCACTTTCTAACCCAAGTTCACGGCTCTATTGAGCCCTTGAGCCATATGGTTCACCATTAATACCATTAATAAAAGTTCATAAGAGCGATGGAAAGTTAACTTTTTAATGGCTCGATCAAGTCATTGGTTAACCACGTATGCGACTTGATCGAGGGTTACTTTAATGCTCGATCGATAAATTTGGATTTTGAATTTAAGCGCTCGATCAAGCTCTTAAAGTCTTGCAAATTACAGTTTTAGCACCTCTTCTGCAGATTTCTCTGCAACCCCATTTTGTACCATATCAAATTTAGGGCAGATTTTTCCCTTAAGTGGTGGAGTTGATCATGTTGGATTCATGAAAGAATCCTCTATCCAATGGCATATGAATTTGACAATTTCAAATTCATATGATTTTTTTCATTTAATTTCTTTTAAACATATCACTTGAAATTTTTTTGGACACTTTTAAAGAGGCCGAATAAAAAATCAATAACATAAAATATACACAACGAAAAAATTTCAAAACTACTACTATCTTCATTTATGAGTCCTCTTCAAAAGGGTACTCTTGGTTTTCAATTTATTTAAAGAGTTGAAAAAAATCTTAGATATACACGTGTCTCCAAAATGCAATTGACATATTACGTCGCCAACTTCGTAAATAATGAAAAATATAATTTTGAATAAAAAAATAATTTTTTAATATAAAAAACTTAATTCTCTCCATGTAGATCATGCTTATATATATATATCACATTTTAGACTAAATTATGCTACATGAACACACACATACCTCTTAAGTTTTGCAAAAAATTGCAAGAACATATATTGCATTTAATGCAAAATTGAGAGATTATAAGACACTAAATATTTTTGCAAAAAATACCATTAGGACAACAACATAATTCTCCACATATTGTTCTTTAACTCTGAATCAAAATTCACAATGCTTATACGAATTTTGAGGGTTTCAATACGATAAAAGAGGAAAAAATTGAATTTCATTGCCACATTTGGCCCGAAAGTGTAACTCACCTTCATGCATTCACCTATGAGTTATTTGATTTAGTTTATATGATATATATTAATAATCTCGCAAATAATATTAATTTATAAATTTATTTTCACCTTCAAGATAAGAAATTATATCAAAATTTGAAATAGTGCTCCCAACATATTACATTTATGATAAAGGAAAGGGTTTATCTCATATACCTTTCAACTTGATAGAATAAAATTCAACCAATAAAATTTATGAAAAAATTAACTTTAAATTACTCAATTTAAATATATTTTTACAATAATATATATCTTTTTCATTAAATAATTATTTATACAACCCATTCTAACATAAATACAACTTGATGAAACCAAAAAAAAATACATTCTTTTGAATGACCAAAACCCCCATCCTAATTTCTTTGTGGATCACAACATTTTTAATAATTACATTCGAGGCATTTATTTGTGGTCTTGGGGTGAGCAACACTGCTCTGACTCACCAATAAGAAGTTTTCATTTTTCTTCATTCCAACAAATTAAAACTTGCTATGTTTGCTTCTCTTCTTGTTTTGAACGCCTCGAACGTACTTGGTTTCCCCTGGAACTAGGGAAAGAAAAGGTTATCTTTTTCCTACCACACTCGAGGTAAGGTGTTCACTCATGTGTCCGCGGGAGTGAAGTGAGCTGAGGCTTGTTGATTCAGCTTTCCCCCACGCCGTCGTATGTTCCAACCACTAAGCCACCGAGCCGTCATCGTGTTTCGCATAAATCGTTTCGTTGGGAACCAAAACCCGCTGGCCCAAGTGATGTGGCAATATGCCATGAAAACCTGGCTCTTGTGAATCACATTTCCTTTGGTTTTTCTTCACACCTGGATTTGAATTGAGCCATGAAAGGGCCGGGGATAATAACACCATGAAAAATGCCAATTTGCATTTTTCACCATCTAATATCCTTGCCTCGCATTCATTGCAACCGTCCACCTGCACTCTTCGGCCGCTATTCCTACAACCTTATCCTATTTCTTTGATATGGGAGTTCCCAAAGATGGTTGTTTGGCACCGTATTCTTCGCAAACACCTATTAAGCAGAGACTATCCGGGTCAGCCTCATCAATATGGTTTCAACTACCATTTCGGTAGACCTGTAAGAGTCAAGCCATGTATCTTCTGCTCTCTACTTTTATATATCATCTTCTCTCAAGTACATTGCACTCACAATTTGATCAAACTTCTATTTTAATGAGCCGAACAAGTGACTTTGAGATTCCAACAACGACCAACACAAAGAAGAATGTTCGTCTCATTCTTGACTAAAAATCCGCAAGGTGAATGGAACATAGTGAGTGAATCTTTAAAAGATGTTTTCTCATTCTTAAATCAAGAAAATCCATGAGGCAAAATAAATGGCAATAGCAAAGAAATATTAAAGATGTTTCAAGGCAATAACATTCCAACAGAATCCAACCCATAACAAGATGATGTATAGAACAACTAACCAAACTTTCTTCATTCCTTAGAGGAATTTCTAGGTATCAGTATCTATCAATTCAAAGACTTGATTCTCCTACAATACTTTCGTTGTTTCTTTCTGAGGTGTATAGGGCCATGGACATTTCCAAAATGAACCAGCCCATGCCCTCTCCTGTGAAGACATCTTGGTTCCCATGAATATAACAAGTAACTACAATGTTATTTGGTCTTATACATTTATGGAATTGCCTTCACTAAGTACAAGCAAACAAGTTCCAAGGCCTAACAAGAATTTCACAAAACCAAGATTCTCAACCATGGCAAGAACCATTTAGAGACATACAAATAGTATCGTAGGCACAGCGTGTTAATACGCACCCACCCCACTCCGATTCGTGTGATTCTGTTGGTTTCAAGATTGTGTTTTCTTTCATCTTACTTTACCTCATTTTCCTTTGTCCATTGTTATCCTAGACCCAAATTGATCAATGAATTTAGTTAAAATTAATTTTAGAATGATTAACATGACTGACTTGCTAAGTTTTGTGATTTTTGTCATTGTAATGCATTTTGACCGGAACTAGCTGCAGAATGCAGACATTCCGTAGCTAACCGGAAATTCTGCAGCTGTCTTCACGTTTAGGCATGTTCCAGGTGGCCTCTCAAGAAAAACTGCATATGGGTATATTCCACGTCATGTCTACATTGTTCGTTGCTCACCATGAAGGAAAAACCAAATTCTGGATATGGTTTTGGTATGTGGGAACACATTTAGGAAGGCAGACTTCTAATAGGACTGTCTTAGTCCAGATGTCCTTTTCCTTTTTACGTTTCCACTTCAAGAGTCCTAATGTGATTTCGATAAAGAAAGACAATGATCCTGGAATTGTTTCAAGTCTTGTTATGTACATTTGTTATATAAACACTTGGGAAACCGAGAGCTAGGCTAGATTTTGCTCTAGATTTTGCTTAGATTCTGTGCTACATTTCTGAAGACGCAGATTGCTCTGTTCAAGTTATTTCTCCTTTAATGAAGCAGACAGTATTGTTTTGAAAGCATTGATTTGATTTGGAGTTAGATTCCTTCGGTGGTAGAGGGCCCCTGCCTCCTGCACGGTTTTACTTGCGTAATTTAGATAAGTATCTTAGTTGCCTTTACGTTTTGAAGTTTGAATTCGTAGTTGTTTTCATTAGCCACTATAGTTATACTCGTTCTAAAAAATCTTCCAAAAGAAGAAGCTCTTCCAAAATATCACGATAATGAATGGGCAATGGCTATAGTGTTGTAGGATTTAATTGTAATTTATTTTGTTCACTATCACAGTTATACTTGTTCTAAACACTCTTCCAAAAGAAGAAACTCTTCCAAAAAATCCTTATGATGTCTAAAACATGTCTGTGATAATGAATGCTTCAGTTGTGTGTTTGCACTAAGTACCATAGTTGTTCTTGCTCTTAAAACGCTCTTCCAAAAAATCATAATGATGGGTAGGAGATAGCTATGATATCTTAGTTTTTAATTGCTTTCAGTCTTTATGTTTGCATTTGCACTGAATTGTACAGTTAGGATTGTTCTAAGAAACTCTTCCAAAATCCAATCATGATGGACAAACAGACTGTATAATTCCATAGAATAATGCATGATAGCTTAGTTAGGATACTCCGGAGTTTAATTGCACTTAACTCATGCTCAGTTATTTCGTTTTAAGTTTGATAATGACTTGTTAGTTCAGCACTGTTTTAGACTAGTGACATCTTAAGTTCAGTTTTAGCTTAACTCATTGCATTTGCACTCCACATTCAGTTGTCATTCACTGCATATTAGATTACTTCAGTTGTTAAACTTAACAAAACAACCTTCATTATTTACAAACCTCTTCTTGTTCTAAAATCTATAATTGATTCATAACCATATGAACAGAAGACAATATCATTTCAAGGTCTGAAGTAATTTTTCAACTTCCTTATCATCTCACAAACAAACATTTCCTCAAAAGACTATTTTAAAAATCTATAACCTTTGAGTGAAGTGTAGTGTTATCAAACTAAGTTGCAGAATAGAGTTAGGAACTAGTCTTAAAGTAGAGATCTTATGATGGTATCAATGTTTTACTCCAAATATGCTTCAACAAATCTATAATCATGGATAACATGTTGCATCATTATAAGTTAGTTGTTTAACTGTTTAGTTAGGAGAATTTGCATGCTTCGCTGACCATGTCTCAAGCTCTCTCTCAAAATACCTTTGATGAAAGAATTTGACAAGTTGAGTTTATGTTTTGAATCATTTGCTTAAAAGTCATTATCAAGCTTTGTTTTTTCTTAGTCATAGTTTGGATTTGATTCTGTTTCAATATCTGCAATTGCATTTGTCATTTGTCATCAACCAACTAGGCTTCACTCTGTTTTTAATCATTAGCTTCCTTCCACTAGCTTTCTAGTCATTTTCCTTGTGAACATAAAACTACCAAAAGACCAAAAACATCATAAATCATCACAAAGGACCAAAAACATCATAAAACACTAAACACAACGCATTAAGAAACAAACACCTAGGTACATACAGTACACTTCACTTCAGCAGTTTACCAACCCTGGTTGACAATTAAATGAGCTCAATTTAGGAGACTAGATTGAGACCAAACATTTTGGCGCCGTTGTCGGGGAAGTGAAAACTAGGTAACCTTTGTTTCTTAGTATCCAAAAACAATTATATGCGTAGGGAGAGAGATTCAAGGGGAAGATTTATAAGCAGCAGAGGCAGAAGTTTGATTTCTAGAACACCACTTGTTTCATATAGATCCAGAGCTAGTACACCTTCAACTCAGACCCACATTCCATCCTTTACTGATCCTGGACTTCTAGAAGATCTAAGGTCAGATATCCCATTAGAGAAACATTCCACTTCATCCACTGAACCTGCCTTAGAAGAAGATCTAAAGACTCCTGGTAGGGACACAAATCTTTCCACTTCCACAGGAGAGTCAACCATGGCAGAAGAAGGAGGAGGAGGAGTTTTTAATGGAGAACACACACTATTTGGAGGTAGGGGTAGAGGTAGAGGAGAAGGAGGTAGAGGTGCAGATTGAGGAAGAGGTAGAATAGGAAGCTCTTTTGGGTTCCCTATAATTGATGAAGAAACCAATACAACCATGAAAAACATTTCACCCTCTGTCCTTCCAAACTTCTATGGAATTAAAACTGAAGATCCTGAAACCTTCCTATTTGAATTCGAAGTTCTGTGTAGAACTTATGACTACTTACAAGATGCTCAAAAATTGAAATTATTCCCTTCAACTTTGAAAGGAGCAACATTGAAGTGGTTTATGAGTCTGATCAGCAGTTCTATTAGAACATGGGAAGACATGAAGCAGGGATTTCTAGAGAGGTATTTGGATTATTGTATGCCGGTTAATCATAAGGAAGAAGTGTTCAAGATGTTACAAAAAGAAGATGAAAACTTAGAAGATTTGTTGGAAATATTTCATTACAACATCAAAAGAGAAAAAATGGAAAACCTAGACCAAGACACCTTAAAAGCTCTTTTGTTGAAAACAATTAGGGATGAATGGTTGGATATCCTTAACATGATGGGAAAAGGGGATATATCACAGCTCACATTACCTGAAATATCCGAGTTATGTATCAACCTTTCAAGAGGGAAATCTAAAACTGTCAAAGGTCCAAGAGATCCTGCTCTTGCAAGGGCAAGTAAGTCTGCTTCTGGGACAGTAAGTAGATCAGAAATAGGACACATGCTTGATGATTTTAAATTTGATATCTTAGGGAGTCTTAGTGAAAAAATAGACACCCTTAAGATACAAAACAAGCAAAAAGCTGAATCTGATGCCTTGGCAATCTTTTGTCCCAAATGTAGAAAGAAACATGCCTTGAGAGAGTGTCCTTTGGATGTAAAAGTTGTAGAAACCTGTGTCATTTGTTCTGAAAAACATGAGACCAAGAATTGTCCTTCTCTTCCCGGTCTCAAGGCTGTCTTTCAGGAGGAAACTGCTACAGATTTCACAGAGTCTCTCAATTTTTTATCTAGAAGGCCTTGGCAAGGACCTCAGACACAAGGATTCCATGATCAAATGTATAATCAACCTCCACCTTGGAATTCTTGGCAGCAACCTTGGCCTCAATTTCAAAATCAATCTCCAGTTTGGGCACAAGGATCACAAAGTCCCTATGGAAGATACTCCCCATACTATCATTATCCACCATCCTATCCACCATATCCACATTTTTATCCTCAAAATCCTCAACAAAATTTTCCTCAAAATCTTCAACAAAATCCTCAACAACATCATCAAAACCAACCACATCAAAATCAACCACTTCCATTACCATTCCCTCAAAAATCCAATCAATTGCCAACTCAACCCATACCAAACCCCAATAATAAGAACCCTCAGAATACATACATGATAGAAGGACAACAATTTCCAACTTATTTAATTACTCCTCTAGACCTTAGTGATGTTCAACTTAGGTCTCGAAGGATACTTGAGAAGAGGAAACCTTCTGTGATCATACAAGAACAAGATAATTCTGAGGAAGACTCCCTACGGGTTAATAAAATTCTTGAGGAAGATACATCCTTTCAAGACCAAAACATTGAAAAACTGAAACAAAAAGATCCAATAAATCCAACTCCTGTATTAGAGCAACCATCCAAATCTACTTCTATACCTCCCTTTCCGGAAAGATTACAAATTGATAAAGGTGTAGAAAAACAAATCATGCTGCCTAATTATGATTTCTTAGATGAATTGAGAAATGTTTGCATTAAAATTCCATTATTGCAAGCCATCAAGGAAATCCCAATTTTAGCCAAAACAATAAAGGAGTTGAGTATGAAGACAACAAGGAAAAGAATAAGAGAAACCAAGAAAATTCAACTGGTAGGACAAATAGCAGACATTATGATGGGCAATATTTCTATTCCAAAGTATCTTGACCCAGGAAATCCAGTTTTCAAAATTCACATCAATGGAATTGAAATTCAAAACACACTCATTGACTTAGGAGCAGCAATAAATATCATGAGTAGACAAATCATGGACAAACTGAAACTTCCTAATCTTCTCTTTACACCCACACTATTAAAATTAGCAGATAGATCTGTGATCAGACCAGATGGGGTAATAGAAGACATTCCAGTGTCCCTATATTCTTGGGAATACCCTGTGGATTTCATGATCCTAACTCCTAAGAATAATCTAGGAGGCCATCTTGTTATATTAGGAAGACCTTGGTTGGCTACAGCTGATGCTTTTATTAGTTGTAGATCCGGTGATATGTACATCTCTGATGGTAGTTCAACTAAGAAGTTCACTTTATATCCTCCAGCTAGGACAATTACAGATCTAGATGACACTCAATGGATAGAGGATGAGGAAGATTTACAACCTCTCTTCACAATTTCCGAAATTAGTGAAGATAATCAAATTCTGAATACTCTAGAAAACTTTGAATCCTCTCCAGAACACAAACATGAATCATTTCAAGAGGGATCCAATATTGAGTTTTTGTCATCAAGGCAAATGTCTCTTCATTCTATGGATAAATTTGGCAGCTCTACAAGTGAGATATTTCCAGGCAAAACTTTGAATATAAACAAGAACCTAGAAAAATCTCAACAAGAAGAGTTAGTCAAAGTATTACAGAGACATTCTTTTGCATATGCATGGGAATACACTGACATGAAAGGGATAAGTCCCAAGACTTGTACTCATCACATCTATATAGAGGCAAATTGCAAACCAATCAGACAGCCTCAAAGACGGATGAATCCAAATCTTAGGGAAATTGTTAAGGAAGAATTGCAAAAATTGTTAAATGTTAATTTCATCTATCCTATTTCAGATAGTCAGTGGGTTTCTCCTTTGGTAATTGTGCCAAAGAAAAATGAAAAATGGAGGGTGTGTGTTGACTACCGAGAACTGAATAAAGCTACTCTTAAAGACCATTTTCCCTTACCTTTCATAGATCAAGTATTAGATACATTAGCTGGAAAAAAGTACTTTTCATTCCTAGATGGGTTTAGTGGTTACAATCAAATCCAAGTAGCACTTAAAGATCAAGACAAAACCACATTTACCTGTCCTTGGGGTACCTATACTTACCGAGTATTGCCATTTGGATTATGCAATGCACCTGCAACATTCCAAAGGGCAGTATTAGGAATTTTTTCAGATCTAATACATGATTGTGTAGAGGTGTACATGGATGATTTCACAGTTTATAGAAACTCATTTGAAGAAGCTTTAGAAAACTTGGAAAGAATTTTAAAGAGATGTCAGGAAGAAAATCTTTCACTTAGTCATGAAAAATGTTTTATGATGTTTACTAAAGGTATTGTTTTAGGGCATCACATTTCAGGGGATGGGATTAGAGTTGATGAGTCTAAAGTTGAAGTCATATCTAACTTATCTATTCCAAGTTGTCAAAGAGATGTTAGAAGTTTTCTAGGATTTACAGGATATTATCGGAGATTTATAGAAAACTTCACCAAAATAGCATCTCCACTCTTCAAATTACTCACAAAAGATTGTGAATTAAAATGGACTTCTGATTGCCAGTTAGCTTTTGAAACCCTGAAAACCAAAATTTCTGAAGCACCTATATTAAGGGGACCTAACTGGAAGTTACCTTTTCATATCTCGACAGATGCTTCCGATACAGCTCTAGGAGCAGTATTGGGGCAGAAAGACTTGATTCCCTATGCCATCTATTATACCAGTAAAAATTTGACTCCTGCAGAGTTAAACTATACTGTAACTAAAAAAGAGTTTTTAGCTGTTGTTCATGCCATAAACAAATTCAGACACTATATAACAGGCTATGAAACTTTTGTTCACACTGATCATTCTGCAATTAGATACTTAATGAACAAATCAATTACTAATGGAAGAGTCATAAGATGGTTATTTCTCTTACAAGAATTTAACATTACCATTCTAGATAGGCCTGGAAAACAAAACACAGTAGCTGATTTCCTATCTAGACTCCAAAATATCAAAGATGACACTCCAGTTGAAGATCAATTTCCTGATGAATATCTTTTTGCAATTTCTACTCAAACTCCATGGTTTGATGATATTGCTAATTATTTAGTTTCAGGAAAATTTCCTTCAATAATGAATGCAAGGGATAAAAGAAAAATCATTTATGACAGTGCAAAATATTCATGGGTTGTTAATGAGTTGTACAAGACAGGTCCAGATTTGATCATTAGGAGATGTGTTCGTGAAGATGAGATGCCCGAGATTCTCAAAGCATGTCATGATGAACCTTGTGGTGGACACTTTGCTGATAAGAGAACAACCTATAAGATCCTTAATTTAGGATATTATTGGCCATATTTGTTTAAAGATGCTAAAGAGTATGTCAAAAGGTGTGACAGTTGCCAAATGGTAGGGAAACCTTCTCCTTCAGGTGAGATGCCATTACAACCTCAGGTACATATTGAACCTTTTGAAAAATGGGCTTTGGATTTTGTAGGACCTATTAGTCCTCCATCAAGACAAAAGAGATATATATATTAGTTTGCACTGATTATGTTACTAAATGGGTAGAGGCCAAGCCATTACTTTTTGCTAATGAAGCATCTGTAGTTAATTTTCTTTTTGAGGATATTTTTACTCGTTTTGGTGTCCCAAGAGAAATTGTTACAGATCAAGGAGCTCAATTTACATCAAGGTTAGTGGAACAAATGATGGAGAGGTACAAAATCAGGCATAGAAAATCTACTCCTTATCATCCACAAGCAAATGGTCAAGTGGAATCTACTAATAAGGTCATTGAAGGAATCCTAACAAAGACTGCTCATTTACATAGAAGAGATTGGGTAGATAGGCTTCCTGAAGCCTTGTGGGCCTATAGAACTACATGGAGAAACACAACAGGCCATACTCCTTATGAACTTGTTTATGGAAAGCAAGTTTTGTTTCCCATAGAGTTCCAGATTCAAACTTTCAAAATGGAAGTTCAGTTAGGACTTGATTTAACGGAGGCACAAAAGCATAGACTGGAGCAGATTAATGAATTAGATGAGATCAGACAAGATGCAGTTCAGAAAACAAGTCTAGTCCAACAGCAAAGGACTAGATGGCATGACAAGTACATCAAAGAGAATAAATTCAAAGAAGGTGACTGGGCTCTCTTGTTTGATTCAAAATTCAAGGATTTTCAAGGTAAATTTCAAACACATTGGCTTGGGCCATATGAAATTGTTAAAATTTTTGACAATGGAGCAGTAAAAATCAGGACAATAGATGAAGAAGAGGTCACTTTTCTTGTGAATGGTCATAGATTGAAGCTGTATCACAAACCACTCTCAAGAGAAGAATTTGTCAAGAAGTTCCAAGAAAGCAGTGATGTGAAGTTAATGAAGAATAATCTCTCTTCTTCATCAACTTGATTAAATTTTCTGAAGCATTGCTCTAAAAAAACAAAAAAAAAAATTAATAATAATAATAATAATAAAAATAAAGGTATAAACATGAAAACCAATCATTGATTGGCATGTTTATACAGAAAAGATAGGGTGAAAATCAGAGTTTTTCTGACACTCTAACTTTTCCCATTTTGTTTTTGCAAGAAGCTGTTACAAAATCATAAGTTCAGATCCATTGTACTTATGATCCATTTCATTTCATTCCATTCCATTCACTTATCCATCCATACTCCATTTCATTCATTCATTCATACTCTACTTCATTCCATATTTCATTCATCTCATTCCATACTCCATCCATCTCATTTCCATGTCAAAATTTAAAGTTTGATGTCTTGCTACAAATGAATAACAAATGTCATGGATTGCAGGGCAGTTCTTATGTTCTTCCACTCCATTTCATAAACTGAATCCATTCCATTTCATCATCCACTTCATACATATCATGTCGCATCATCCATCTTCATTCATGCCATATAACATCTCACTTATATCCCAAACCACTCCATTCCATGATTGAAATACTCTACAGGTACATTCTGCAGCTTAACAGACATTCTGCAGCTGATCAGACTTTCCGCAGCCAGACAGTCATTCCGCAGCTACAAATCCTGAAGGCACCAATCAGCAGACATTTGAATTGCAACAAAATGATCCAGTGTATCCATGAATAAGAAGAATCAAGAAAGATTATGAAGACTCTTCCAAAGGAGAACAAAGAAGACAAAGACCACAAAAAGTAAATGAAAGCAGAGGTAACAATTTTTCATTATAATGGCATTTCATAAAGTTTAGCATAGTTTTAGTTATGAATCATTCGAAAAGGTTATTTTGATTATTTTTATTGATCATGTCCAAAATACCCTCCACAAACTTTGGATTAAAATCTCTCATTTCAAATTCTATACCCGACATCATTTAAGCGGTTAAAAAGGCTGCAGTGTTTGAATTCCTCACGTCACCCAACCAAATCATTCAATGATGATTTTCTTTTCCGTTGTAAAAATCTCCGCCGTCTTTTCACTCATTAATTCGTTTTCTCCACCTCACTCCATTACCTCATTCCGTAACTACTTCCATCACTCCATTCTGTAGCCAGCACTTCATTCCGCAAACAGAGATATCCTTATCACCGTGAGCAGAGCAAAAGGGTATATCAGTTTGAATATCAAAGCACTATCACCGTGGGCAGAGATTGAGCATTATCACTGTAAACGCAGAGGTATAGCAGTGTGGAATTTGAAGTCATTTGTCACCGAGAGACAGAGGTATAGCAGTGTGGAATTTGAAGCCATTTGTCACCGAGAGACAGAGGTATAGCAGTGTGGAATTTGAAGCCATTATCACCGAGAATCGTGTGGTATAACAATTCGAAGAGAAATTTATTTCAGGCGTAAAGAGACATTTGAAATATCAAGAAGCAATTATAAATTTATTGAACTTCAACCAATGGGTACAAAATACCTGGAAGGATACCCTCAATGTAAAGAAATGTTGCAACAGGTAGGATGGCTACAATTTCTTGAGAAATTTAATGGCTTCCACAAAGATGTCACTAAAACATTTGCAAGGTCATTTAGAGGAGCTGAGGTTGAAGTGGGAGATGTTAAATTCACTGTCACTGAGGTTTTCATTGCAGAAGCAACGGGATTGCTTAGAAATGGAGAGAGATGGTTCAAAAACAGAGAATTCCATAATGAATCATGGAAGCAAATTCTAAAATCACCAGGTATGGATGTCACTGTGTTTAAGAAAGGAATTCCAAGTTCTGCATTGAAAAATAAATGGAGAAACATACTACTTATTCTACAAAAATTTATTACATGTGAGGGTAGATATGGCACATTTTATGTTTACCACATTAGACTGATAATGCATTTTCTGGGGGAAGACTTAAACCTACCCTATTTCTTGCTTCAAAGTTTGAAAAAGATGGCTTCCCGTGTTCAAAGAAGGGTTCAATTTTTAGAGACAACTCTATATCATCATGGCTTGGTTAAAATTTTTATTGAACACCATTTAGCCAAAACAAATTATACTTGGGACAATTTCTTGATAAGAAATCATTTTGAAGAGCCAAAAGAGCCCTCACCTGAACAACAGCCTACAAGAAGAAGCAGAAAATGGAGGGCTTCAAAAATTGAAATTGACAAAACAGTCCAAGAAAGTAGTGAGGAAATCATCTCAGAGAAGTTGACTCAAATCAAGAGACAACTTAAGAAAGAGAAGGTAATCAGGAAATATTCCACAGAGAAAGGAGAGGGATCTTCTCAGCCAAGAAGAAGCCATAGACTAAAGGGGAAACTAAAGAAAAATCAAATCAAACAAACAGGGGTGATAGATATAGAAGATGAGGAAACATCTATTGAAGAAGATGTTGAAGAGGATTTTAATGAAGGAACCCCTGAAATTGACCCTGCTCAGCAAGAAGTTTATGACTATGTTGAAACTTTGGAAAGGAAAGCTTCAGAGAGTAGAGAGAGAACCCCTAGTCCTCCACTGTCCAAAATAGATGTGTTAAGAAGGGATAGGTATGAGCTGGAAATACTTAATAGACACATCAAAAATGAGAATGACATTCTGAAGGAACAAGTCAAACTCAAAACCGATATGAACTCAACCTTATCTCTACATATGGACAAAGTGGAAAAGGCTAATGAAAAGTTGAAAAAGAGGAACAGGAAGCTAATCAGGGCACTTACCAACTTAAGGTTCAAACTTGTCATCAGAAAACCCAGAAGATCTTTAGCTTCCAGGCAAAGGAGAAGGAGAGGATTAGATGTTCTTGCAGAAGCCTCTGAGTTTGTGGAATAAGTTGCATGAGGACATGCAAGAAGACAGCAGTGGGGGTATGTTGAGCCTCAAGATTGTGCTTTCTTTCATCTTACTTTACCTCATTTTCCTTTGTCCATTGTTATCCCAGACCCAATTGATCAATGAATTTAGTTAAAATTACTTTTAGAATGATGAACATGTCTAACTTGCTAAGTTTTGTGATTTTTGTCATTATAATGCATTTTGACCGGAACTAGCTGCAGAATGTAGACATTCCGTAGCTAACTGGCAATTCTGCAGCTGTCTTCACGTTTAGGCATGTTCCAGGTGGCCTCTCAAGAAAAACCGCATATGGGTATATTCCACGTCATGTCTACATTGTTCGTTGCTCACCATGAAGGAAAAACCGAATTCTGGATATGGTTTTGGTACGTGGGAACACATTTAGGAAGGTAGACTTCTAATAGGACTGTCTTAGTCCAGATGTCCTTTTCCTTTTTACGTTGCCACTTCAAGAGTCCTAATGTGATTTCGATAAGGAAAGACAATGATCCTGGAATTGTTGCAAGTCTTGTTATGTACATTTGTTATATAAACACTTGGGAAACCGAGAGCTAGGCTAGATTTTGTTCTAGATTTTTCTTAGATTCTGTGCTACATTTCTGAAGACGCAGAGTGCTCTGTTCAAGTTATTTCACCTTTTAATGAAGCAGACAGTGTTGTTTTGAAAGCGTTGATTTGATTGGAGTTAGATTCCGTCAGGTGGTAGAGGGCCCCTGCCTCTTGCACGGATTTATTTGCGTAATTTAGATAAGTATTCTAGCTGCCTTTACGTTTTTGAAGTTGAATTTGTAGTTGCTTTCATTAGCTACTGTAGTTATACTCATTCTAAAAACTCTTCCAAAAGAAGAAGCTCTTCCAAAAGATTATAATGATGAATGGGAAATGGCTATAGTATTGTAGGATTTAATTGTAATCTCTTTTGTTCACCATCACAGTTATACTTATGCTAAGCACTCTTCCAAAAGAAGAAACTCTTCCAAAAAATCCTTATAATGTCTTAAGCATGATTGTGATCTTGAACGTTTCAGTTGTGTGTTTGCACTAAGTACCATAGATGTTCTTGCTCTTAAAACGCTTTTCCAAAATATCATAATGATGGGTAGGAGATAGCTATGATATCTTAGTTTTTAATTGCTTTCAGTCTTTATGTTTGCATTTGCACTGAATTGTACAGTTAGGATTGTTCTAAGAAACTCTTCCAAAATACCAATCATGATGGACAAAACAGACTGTATAATTCCATAGAATAATGCATGATAGCTTAGTTAGGATACTCCGGAGTCTAATTGCATTTAACTCATGCTCAGTTATTTTGTTTTAAGTTTGATAATGACTTGTTAGTTCAGCACTGTTTTAGATTAGTGACATCTTAAGTTCAGTTTTAGCTTAACTCATTGCATTTGCACTCCACATTCAGTTGTCATTCACTGCATATTAGATTACTTCAGTTGTTAAACTTAACAAAATAGCCTTCATTATTTACAAACCTCTTCTTGTTCTAAAATCTATAATTGATTCATAACCATATGAACAGAAGACAATATCATTTTAAGGCCTGAAGTACTTCTGCAACTTCCTTATCATCTCACAAACAAACATTTCCTCAAAAGACTATTTTAAAAATCTGTAACCTTTGAGTGAAGTGTAGTGTTATCAAACTAAGTTGCAGAATAGAGTTAGGAACTAGTCTTAAAGTAGAAAGCTTATGATGGTATCAATGTTTTACTCCAAATATGCTTCAACAAATCTATAATCATGGATAACATGTTGCATCATTATAAGTTAGTTGTTTAACTGTTTAGTTAGGAGAATTTGCATGCTTAGCTGACCATGTCTCAAGCTCTCTCTCAAAACACCTTTGATGAAAGAATTTGACAAGTTGAGTTTATGTTTTGAATCATTTGCTTAAAATTCATTATCAAGATTTGTCTTTGCTTAGTCATAGTTTGGATTTGATTCTGTTTCAATATCTGCAATTGCATTTTTCATTTTTCATCAACCAATTAGGCTTCACTCTGTTTTTAATCACTAGCTTCCTTCCACTAGCTTTCTAGTCATTTTCCTTGTGAACATAAAACTACCAAAAGACCAAAAACATCATAAAACACTAAACACAACGTATTAAGAAACAAACACCTGTGCACATATAGTGCATACAAGACACTTCACTTCAAGCCTTTTACCAACCCTAGTTGACAATTAAATGAACTCCAATTTAGAGAATCATGGTTAGGTTTAATCAAACAATTTGTTTATCAAATTAATCCCACATATTACTTTTAGAGACTTTTAAATCAAATTCGCATCATATGTGTGGCTTTATTCACTCCCAATGGGTCCTTTGAGTTTGCCTTCCACTTCTCTTTTCTTCTTTGGATGCAACGTGTAGAGTACCTATATTGTTACAAAAAATGACATTTTTGGTGGAAATACGAATAACCACGGCCCAGATTTGTTAAACTAAGTATCTACCTCATTAAAAAGTTTCTCAACAACGATGTTTCCACAAGAAAGTTATTTTTGTTATTTAAATCACATCCCAAATACTCATGCCTGCGTGTTGCTCCCAAAACACACTCCTTTCCAATAAAGAGAGACAAGGAGGGACATTGTACGTAGCAACAACACGGGCCCAAAGCAAAGCCATAATGACTTTTTTTAAGAGAGGGTTATTAGGAGAGTGCCTTGGGTTTTCAAGATCATGATGGCTGATTTACCAAGAGGAGATGGAGCAAGCTTCCCGAGCCATGGTGAGTATATGGGTGGCTAATAAGCTTGGACTTAAGTTTGTTTGCCCTAACTTTCAGTGATTGAAAACAAAGAGGTCATGTGGTTTTTTTGTTTTAAGTGAAATGTGTACAAAAAAAAAATTGTTTTTGGTGGTTTTTCATCTTTTGAGTCTGTTGAACTTGTCAGCTTAACTTAATTTTTCATAAATCTTCCAATTTTTGAAATCGACAATGATCTTGAAGGAGTAGATGTTTAAATTGCAAATAGTTCGTGTTCAAAATTGACATCTCAAACATTGAGAGTAATGCTTATATCAAAAAGGGAAAAAAGTATAGCTTGATTACCCAGTCTCTCAAGTAATGGGATACTATCGTAGGTTCCAACTTTCCATTTGACAATGACAAAGAGATGATGACCATAATCAAGTCCTAAATATGACTATGTTCTTGATTTTGTATATAGAGATATCATTAAGACTTAAAAAGCATAGACAGGAAAAGTTAAAGAGACAAAGGAGAGATTGGAATGTTCTCTCTTAAATCCACATATGTAAAAGAATGAATAAAGATGGCACATTGAAGTTTTCTAACAGTTGTAATTTAACCATAGATTATTTATTCTGATGCTTTTAACGAGCATTACAAAAAGCAGTCTCTCATGTTTAAATTGGACTAGGGTTAGGGAGTGTTGTGATTGACTCCTAATGGTAAATTTTAGGTTGAGTAGATATAATTTTAAATTGTTATTGGGTAATTGTTAACAATGAAAATTATCATTTGATTGAACAAATATGTCATTTATTAATTCACCCCTTAATTTGTATGCGAAGTTCACTGAAGTCTAATTTTTAGTCTCTTATATTTCTAATTACATGTTTCTTGCATGTCCACCTGTACATGCCGATTGTCAATAATAATAATAATAAATTGTAGTATATATCTCTGACCAGGTACCAAAAACTCTTATTGGTGATCTAGGGTGATTCTGACAAATTTTTATAAATCTGGTTGGAAATTCGATCAAGGTCAATTTTCTCACCAGTTCTATTTGTCACAAAATCAATGTTATATGTCTGTTGTAGTGCTAGACATGGTTCCTCAGGAATCAGAAGAGATATAGATAGGAGAGTGGTACATATTAAATTTTGACATGGAGTCAAATAAATGGTCATAGTTTGTTTTTCTGATTTAGTTTTCTGACTATCGGCATTGAAATATGTTATTTTTGTAGTTCACAGAACACAGTCATATCTTTGTATTTACACATCTCATGGAAGAACTCCAACTTGTGGAAGTCAATTCGGAAACATCAATGATCCAGATTTATGCAGGAATGCAACATAATAAACATATAACAATAAATACAAAGATGCAGCGGAAAAATCACTTCATTTCATTAATATCAAAGAACTGAAATTTGCTTACACATAGAATGGAAATAAACTAGCTAGGGTGCTGGTAGCTATCTCTGAGAAGAGATGTGGTGGCTACAAGCCTCTGAACTGCGTTACAATGAGGCTCGAGGGCCTATTTATTATTTAGAAGCAATGGAAAACCCTAAACATCCAAAACCCTAACCCTAGGAGATGAAGCGCCAAAACTATGGGCCCCGTTTGGGTAAATTGGTGTTTCAAGTTCCTAGGGACGTAACTTTGGCATACGATCTCCGTTTGACGCAAATCATACCTCGTTAGAAAGATCTATCTGAGGACTACAAATTTTGAGTGAGAGAAATTTGTCCATGGACCCATGTGGCTCCAATTTTTCCCAAAAAATTTCGTTTAGGGCCTCAAAACGGCTCCGGAAGTTCAGGACCCGAAAAACTGCTAAAAATAGTAAGTTGTGCCGAAAATGAAAAACTGAAAGAGACAATGGTGGGGCCCCAAGTGGAATAGGTGGGTGACCACCAATATCCACGTGAATCATTCCTCCCCCCTTAGGAAGCAATGGTCCCCATTACGTTAAGTTCCTCCATGAGATGAGGAAACTTCTGCTGAACTTGGTCCCTGGTGAACCACTTTCCTTGGTGCGGGAGTTGGCCAGCTTTGACAACCTGATACAATTGGATCTTCTGTTGGCGAGTTTTCTTGATTTTCATGTCCATGATACAATATTTGGTGGCCTGTTCCATGCAGTCTGGGTTTAACTCTGTTGGTGTGAGTTGTTCTGCAATGTCAGAGGTGTCCAGTAGAGGTGGGAAGTAAGGATGAAGGCGGTCCACACTGAATACTGGGTGCAGACCAAGGAATGGTGGAATACTGAGCTCAAAGGAATTGTTACCTACAACCTTGGTGATGGTGTATGACCCGCATTCTGAGCGGTGAAGCTTGCAAGTGGGGTCCGAGGCAACTTTTCCGCAAATGTAGCCACACTTTGTCGCCACCTGGAAGTTGTGGGCACCCGATGTTATAGATCATATACATGTTTCTAGATGCAAGATACTTGTCCACATACAGAACCTATTGGAAGATGTGTCAGCTGCGCCGATGAAGCTACTTGCTTTGTCAACTTCAGACTGGACATGAGCTGAATCGGCCTGAGCAGCTGCAAATGGCATGGCTACGTCAATGAGACATAGTGGCTGGAATCCCAAGCCCACCTGAAAGGGGCTATGGCCGATTGAACTGTGGAGAGCCCGATTATAACTATGTTGTACATAGGGGAGGCTCTCGTCCCATGTGCGTGGATGCTTTGAATTGTACATGTGTAGAATGTGTACAATCATTCTGTTGACGACCTCTGTCTGGCCATCTGTTTGGGGATGGAAAGCTGTGGACTTGGTGAGCTTGGTATCCAACATCGACCAGAGGCTGGACCAAAATGTGCTGAGGAACCTGCTATCCCGATCCGATATGATAGACTGTGGGATCCCAAAGTGCACCCACACTCGTTCAAAGAAGAGTTTAGCAGTGGCTTCTGCTGTGATATTCTTCTTACAGGCCGCCATGATGGCCATCTTCGAGAATCTGTCAACGACCACGAAAACACAGTCATTTCCATTCTTAGTAGAAGGCAGGCCCGATATGTAATCCATGGAGATGGATTCCCACGGTCGACTAGGGGTAGGTAGTGGAGTATATAGGCCTTGCTTCTTGATGGTCGGTTTGGCAATGGCACAAGCAGTGCAGGATCTGATGTGCTTCTCGACATCCTTTCGAAGGTTCAGCCAATAGAAATACTTCTGCAGGATTGCTACTGTTTTCTCGACCCCGAAATGCCCAGCGACTCGACTGTAGTGTGCTTCCCATATCATCTTAGCACGCTCGCTTGAAGGAACACAAAGGTGTCCCAGGTGACATAAAAGTGCATCTTGGAGGTGAAAATTTGGAACTTGCGTGTCCCCCAAGAGTGCCTTGTAAGTGTGGCCGAATTCTGGGTCACTCTCATAGAGAAGCGGCCAATCAGAAGTCTCGTGCCCACAAGAGTTGAGCACGGTGGTGAGCGCCACGATCGTTGGTCGGCTGAGGCAGTCTGCAACATTATTGGTGCTACCCTTCTTGTACTTGATGTTCAAATGAAACTGTTGCAGATATGTGGACCACTTCTGATGGTGATCATTCTACAACTTCCCTTGTGTCTGTATGAACTGCAGGGGCCGGTGGTCTGTGTGGATGATTGTTTCCTTCCCCAAAATGTAATGCTTCCATTGTCGACAGGCTTGCACAATGGAATACATTTCTTTGTCATAGGTGGGATACTTGCGAACTGTCTCAGACAATGTCTCACTGTGATATGCCACTGGATGTCGTTGTTGAGTAAGTACTGCCCCAATAGCATAGTCAGAGGCATCTGTCTCGATCTCAAATGGCTGCTGCAAGTCTGGTAAGGTGAGCACTAGGGCAGAACAGAGGCGATTTTTCAATTCTTTGAACACCTTCTGTTGAGGTTCCAACCAAAAGAATTTTTCTCTTGCTCCTCCTTTGGTGACTTGACTCAAGGGCCAAGTGATATGAGAGAATCCCAACACGAATCTACGGTAGAAATTAGCAAGACCCAGAAAGCTGCGAAGCTCTGTTATAGTGGTTGGGGTTGGCCAATCCCGAATGACTTGGATCTTGGTTGGATCCACATGCACCCCCCTTTCATCAATAATGTATCCCAGATATTGAACCTGGGTCATGCCAAAAGTGCACTTCTCCAAATTGGCACACAAATTATGTTGCCGCAGTGTTTGGAGGACTTGTCGGATGTGGTGAAGGTGCTCTTCCCAAGTCTGGCTGAAGATCAGAATATCATCCAAGTACACCACTACAAATGAGTTGGTGAATGGCCGCAAGATGTCATCCATCATCCTCATGAAGGTGGCGGGAGCATTCGTCAACCCAAAAGGCATGACCAGCCATTCGAAAAAGGCCTTCCTTGGGCTTACGTGGCTTTTTGAAGGCGCCTTTTGTTTCACCTAAGGTTCAATCGGGTACCGGTGATACCTGGCACAAGCTCATCTGTTGAAATATTTCACCGTTTGAGTTGGTCCAAGGTCATAAACCGTGGGACGGCACCTATTCTCGATGTAAGAATCTGTTTCAAGGCCTGTTAGTCAATATTGCAGTCTCCATGTCCCATCCTTCTTCCTCGCACCACATGACGGTTCAGCTGTGGCGGGCGAACTTGGCCTGGATGTAGGACCTTTGCGTGAGTTCCTGACCGCCTCTTGATTTCATCGCTTCCGTAAAAGACCGCTCGATAGATCTGGCCCATTGGGTAGCGACGCATTCCCGTCATATCATAGGTTGCCACCTAACAAAAGCGCAGGAACCCCCGTGGGTGAGGTGAAGATGTCCCCGTACTCCTCCACGACCTTATCCATTTGTTGTCGTCGTGCAGAGGGGCCCTGTCTGGAGGTCGTGGCCACAGTCTTCTTCTTGCCCTGGGGGCGGATCATCAGGAAAACGAATTTCCTGGTTTGGGAAATGAGCTTATTGCATTGTTTTGCAGTAACCAAAGAGATAGTCGTAGGAGGTGGTACCTCTGGTATCCTGTACAACTTATTTCCCAAAGTAATAATAACAGCACGAGGTCGAGACTCATACACATCATGACGCTTCCACAAGTATGGTTGTCCTAATAATACATCAGAAACATCAATAGGAGCAACGTCACATAATACCTCATCCGTGAAGGGCTTGATGCTATAGGGAAGGGGACACTGCCGGCTGACGCGGAGATCTCGTCCTTGGTGAAGCCACCCGATGGTGTATGGATGTGGGTGAGCTGTGGTCGGCAAGCCCAACCGCTTCACGGCGTCTGCTGAAATGAGGTTCTTTTGGCTCCCATTGTCGACAATGAACTGTACAGGGGAGCCCTTTACCCACATCCGGGAGTGGAAGAGACGTTCCTCCTCCTCTGGATCTTCCGGTTCCTCCTTCTGGACCTTTGTAGTGGCAACAGTGGCGTTGGGCTCCGCATCAATAATCTGTTTCCCTTTTTCATTCCCCTTTTCAGGTTCTGATTCGGAGTCGGAGCATGCATCTGACTCAGAAGCCCTCATCTCGGCCACTAGCGACTGCTTGGCCCGACACTCACTTGTGTTGTGAGTGGAGCTCTTATGGAACTCACACCACTTTCCCGTGTCCTTCTTTGGCTTTGCGGTGCTGTTCTTTTCTTATGGCTTTGACGGGTTGTCTTTAGCCACCATGCCTTGGCTCTGTCCTTTGTTCTGCGGTTTGGAAGCACCTTTTCCTTGCTTTTGATTCGCAGATCCAAAGTCTCGCTTCTTCTGTTTGAATTTCTGCTCAATCTTGGCAGCATACCGGTATGCCATACCAAGCGAGGAGATGTCGAGGAACTCCATTTCCTCCTGAATGTATCTGTGTAGACAGCTACGATACTTTAGCACCAGATGTTTCTCTAAATATTTGATACCCAACTTTGTGCGCAGGGTATGGAACAGATTCGTCAGCTCATGCACATCTTGATCCCTTTGTTGTCGCAGCGTGGTCCATTGTATGTACTTGTCCTCATAGCTCCCCACGGGATAGTACTGTTCCTTGACGGCGTCTCGGAAAGAATTCCAAGTTGGTACGGCTGAGAACAAAGAGGGTTCTGTCTGGTCCTTGTTCTCACAGTAGGTTTCCCACCAGTCCTTAACATGGGGGGTAGCTTTGAGGAGTGCAAAAATAATCTTCTCCCGGTCTGAAAAGTCATGAACAGAGAAATATCCTTCTAATAGATTCAACCATCTATCTACTGCATCTGCGTCTATTTGACCCTCAAATATGGGAATGTAAAAATTTACTTGTACCTTAAAGGGAGTCGCACCTGTGAGGAAAGCTGTTGGGATGCATGCACCACCTGGGTGTGGGCTCACTCCACTCATTACTAGTTGATTAGCTAGTTAAACTAATCTCAACCAGCTCAACTAAGTTAAACCGAACACAACTCCACCAACTGTCTCATCAACTCCACCAAACTTCTGCCACTGAAGTCCTAACTGAAGTCAACCATGCATGAGCTCACCAAACCCCTAGGAATAACGTAATTCCTCTATCAGATGCATGAGCCACTTCTGTAGCTCCAACTGAAGTGCTCCAAGAGAGTAAACTGAAGTTTAGAGTCCAAATATTATTAAGGGTAAATAATATTTGACTTTTCTATTTTTAGCTAGGCAGTCTAAAAATAGACTTCGACCTAAATGTCTAAAAATAGAGGTCCATCTATTTTACCAACATGACCAATACTCCAAGAATAGCATACTGCAACTCCCAGACCATGCTCCATATGTCTAAAAATAGACTTTGCGCCAAAAATAGCCTGCGGGCCCACTTAGTGAAGGCGACTTCATTTCACTAAGCTCCATCATCTTGTTGCATTTTCAACACTTCCTCTCAACAAGATATGGATTATCTGCAACCCCTATCTTGCCTCTGTGGTATTCGAATTTTCTCCTGGTGAGCGCCTTCGTCAAGATGGCTCGGTGATCCCGACCTCCGTGGGAACATATGAGCACCACTGACGCGTAGTTTGAGGCAGGCGGTGAAATTTGGACAAGAACCCTGCTCAATGTCAGCTAGTTTGTGTGTAACTTCATGAGAAAGTACTGAGTACTTGTGAGGAGTATTGTACTAAGTTTGTTACATGATTTCTCCATTATAATATACACAATAGCTGCGGGGTTTTCAGCTATAAGCTTTCCCCATACATACTGTGTTAACGTGTATGATGATTTGATGTAGCATTTCACATGACATCCAGCGGAAGAAGACAGTGTTGCAGAATTCAATTGATAGTGTGATCGTGATATCTGCGGCGGATAATTAATATTATTCAAATAAATTTCTACATCTAGAAATTTGCTGAATAATGATTAATTATCCATCGAGACTATCCTGATCACATATCAATTCAAATTCATATGCAACACATAATCTCTTCCACTCAGATCATCACACATGCGGAAATAAAACAAGCGATAGCACATCAATTCATCATACACATTAACAAAGTATGTATGGGGAAAGCTTATAGCTGAAAACCCCGCAGCTATTGTGTATATTATAATGGAGAAATCATGTAACAAACTCAGTACAATACTCCTCACAAGTACTCAGTACTATCTCATGAAGTTACACACAAACTAGCTCAGTTTTGAACAGGTTAATGGTTCAAAACTCACCGCCAATTGCCTTGCCTCTATTGCGCAATCCAGGCCTGTCTATATAGAGATCCAAGGTTCGAATCTCCTTGGCTTGACAGCGCAATCATCATGGGCAATTCCTCCAAGTGTGGTGCAAATCTCATGCACAACTGATGTCGCCACTGATAGTTAACTCCACCCTTTCATCTACCTCTTTCACTGGTCTCCACTGAACTGATCATGCACTGTAGTGAACTGATGTGTTCTTGAGTTGAATAATGAGTTACTAATTAATTAATTAAATAATAATTAATTCACTCCACTCATAACTAATTGATTAGCTAGTTAAACTAATCTCAACTAGTTCAACTAAAATAAACAGAACACAACTCCACTAGTTGTCTCATTAACTCCACCAAACTTCTGCCACTAAAGTCCTAACTGAAGTCAACCATGCATGATGCCATCAAACCCTTGGGAACCACGTGATTCCTCTGTCAGATGCATGAGCCACTTCTGTAGCTCGAACTGAAGTGCTCCAAGAGAGTAAATTGAAGTTTATAGTCCAAATATTATTAAGGGTAAATAATATTTGACTTCCCTATTTTTAGGATAGGCAGTCTAAAAATAGACATCGACCTATAGGTCAAAAAATAGAGGTCCATCTATTTTTACCAACATGACCAATACTCCAAGAATAACATACCGCAACCCCTAGACCATGCTCCATATGTCTAAAAATAGACTTTGCGCCAGAATTTGCCTGCGGGCCCACTTAGTGAAGGCGACTTCATTTCACTAAGCTCCATCATCTTGCTGCATTTTCAACACTCCCTCTCAGCAAGATATGGATTATCTGCAACCCCTATCCTGCCTTTGTGGAATTTGAACTTGCTCCTGGTGAGCGCCTTCATCAGGATGTCGGCATCCCGATCCTCCGTGGGAACATATGAAAGCATCATGATTCTCCGCTGAACACAATCTCTAATATGATGATACCTGATGTCGATGTGTTTGGACCTATCATGAAATACTGGATTAGCCGAGAGTTTAATGCAACTCGTTATCGAAGAGATCACCGTACGCTCCAAATGCAACCTCGAACAATCCCGCGAGATCTTCCTGTTCAAATAACTCCCGCACATGCCTGGCTACCGCCATGTACTTACTTCATTAACCGAAAATACGGATCTCTCGTTTCCCGGGGCTACGCAGAAACTCATTGCCAACCCAATGCTGAAACCTCTATGTGTCTCTTTCGGCTCGTTGGCTCCTCATTCGCATCGTTGAAGCGAAAGCTTTCGTCCATACTCCCCTCGTCTCGTACCATAGACCATATCCTGATGTGCCTATGATATAGCGCAATACATGCTTGCCTGCCTTCCAAAAGAGCTTGGTAGGCTTAACCATAGCTTACGAAAGCTGGTTAACTGCATAGCATATATCGGGTCGTGTATTGACCAGATACATAAGCGACCCCACCAACTGTCGATAGACAGTGGCATCCACTACCTCCGTTGAAGTAGCATCCTCCTTCCTCCAACCACCAGGAAGAGGAGTGTCAACAGGCTTGCAGCCCTGCATGTTGAACCTCTCCAGAATCTCCCGAGCATACTTGCCCTGAGAAACAAACAGTCCTCCACTGCGCTGCCAAATCTCCAATCCCAGGAAATAATGAAGGATGCCCAGGTCCTTCATCTCAAACTCTCGTGCAAGATCCTCCTTGCATGAAAGTATCAACCGCTCATCGCCAGTCAAAATCAGATCATCTACATACAGTACGATGATCAACAGCTTCCCCTCCACCACAATCTGGTACAGGTTTGGATCCGCCTCACTCTTGGAGAATCCAAGCCCGGTGAAGTAGCCGTCTATCCGAGTGTACCAAGCACGAGGTGCTTGCTTCAGCCCGTACAGTGCTCTCTTGAGTCGGCACACATGCGACTCACTGCTGAAGATCTCAAAACCTTCAGGCTGCTCAATGTACACCTCTTCCTCAATAACTCCATTGAGGAACGCAGTCTTCACATCCATCCGATGAATGTGCCACCCCATCTGCGCCGAGAGAGCAAGGATCGTCCGTATGGAAGAGTACCTTGCGACAGGTGCAAAAGTCTCCTCATAGTCAATCCCCTCGATCTGTGAAAAGCCACGGGCGAAAAATCTCGCCTTGTACTTCTCCACACTCCCGTCAGCTGCCTGCTTCACCTTGTAGATCCATCACGAACCCACCACTGATTTCCCAACCAGTCTTGGGACAATCTCCCATGCACTGTTCCTGACGATCGAATCATATTCTTCGATCATGGCATCAACCCATGCGGGTTCCTCCACAGCTTCCTCAAAAGAGGATGGCTCCGTCACAACACATTGACTCACAAGAGCCATGTATCCAGCGTACCGATCTGGTGACTGCCTTTGTCTGCGCTGTGATGTAGGTGGTCCTACAACCTTCTCTGCATCTCGAGCCAGTCGCTCAGCTTCTGTAGTGCGCTTGCGCCCTCTGATGGTTGGCGCCGCATGGGTGGTTTCTTCCACCTCCTGAACTTCCTCTTGTGGCTGATCCACATCCGGAAGCTCCTCCTTAGGAACTAACAGCTCCTCATCTGCATGCAAGTGTAGCTCCCTCTCAAGCGAACACTGCATGGCTTTCTCCTCCTCAAATTTTATATCCCGTCGCACAACAGTCTTGCGACTGTCTGGCACATACACCCGATAGTTGTGAGGTGTATCAGTGTACCCCACAAATATTCCAACTTCAGCAGTTGGATCCAGCTTCCTTCTTGCATCCTTCGTCACATGCATGTAGACAGGAGATCCAAAAATCCACAAATGGGAAATATCAGGCCTCTTGCCAGAATAAGCCTCCTCTGGTGTACTCATGCCAAGAACCTTGTGAGGACAACGGTTCTGCACATACACTGCTGTATTGCATGCCTCAGCCCACAAGTGAAGGGGTAGGCCCTGATAATGCAACATCGCCCGTGCAGCACCCACGATCGTTCTGTTCTTCCGCTCAGCCACCCCGTTCTGCTGTGGGTTATGGGGTGCGATGAGCTCTCTCCGAATCCCTTCTGCGCTGCAGAACTCCTTGAATTCAGCCGAGATGAATTCACCATCGTTATCACTCCTTAGAGCAATCACCTTCTTCCCCGACTCCTTCTCGACCAGTGCTTTAAACTCATAGAACTTCGCGAATGTATCGCTCTTCTTCTGCATGAAGAAGATCCAGCACTTTCGAGAGAAATCATCAACAAAGATCACATAATACTTGTGCTTTGCTGTCGAAGCAACTGAGAAAGGACCACACACGTCTGTGTGAACTCTCTCAAGGATCGTCGTGGCATGACTATCCTTCTCGTGAAAGCTGGCTTTCACATACTTCCCTAAAGTACACCCCTTGCATTGATCTGACTGCGTAAGAGTGCCCTTAGGAAGCCCAGTAGAAATCTGCTACAGAATCTTTAAAGCTCCATGGTGAAGGTGGCCCAATCTCTTGTGCCACAGTTCGCCCTCATCATCCCGGCTCACCACTTCTCCTGCCTTGCATGCCATAGCTGCGCAGTCATCTACCTGCAACTGATAAAGGTTCTGAGTTCGAACCCCTATCTTCCGGGTTTCTCCAGTAGTCTTACTGCGCAGGAAGGCTTTTCCTTCGCTGAAGACCACATCATATCCCTTATCCTCCAACATCGCTACTGAAATCAGGTTCTTCTTCAATCCAGGTACATGCATGACATCCTTCAAGACAAAGGGTTTACCAGACTCCCTCTGAAAGGATATGGTACCGATACCAGTCGCACTGTATCTACCATCATCGCCCATCTCGATGTGCACACCCAAATATTTGTCCTCCAGATCCGAGAACAAATCCCGATCTCCCGTCATATGAAATGACGCACCGCCGTCCAATAACCACGCTGATCCCAACACACTTGAAACCAAGCATGCGATCAGTGAAAATTCAAGCTCGAACTGTGAAGCCAAGGCTTCTCCATCTACAGATCTTCCCGCTTGCTTGTTCTTCTTATTCTTTGGACAATTGGTAGCATAATGTCCATGATCATGGCAGTGAAAACACTTCACTTTCGCCATATCCTGCTTCTTGCCCTTTGCACCAGAATGAGAGGTTTTCTTACCCTTCCCCTTCTTTGCTTTGGCCACCAAAGCGCAATTTTCTTCATCAGCTCCCTTTGATGAAGATCCATCACGAGTAGTCCTCCTTATCTCCTCCTGCATGAGATCCGCCCAAAGGCGCTCCCATCCTGGCAGCTTCTCCCGACCATTGACACTATCTCGATATGAGTGCCAAGCCTTCGGAAGACCAAGGAGAGCCAGGTCGACCATGTCCTCATCTTCGACAGTCACCCCCACACTTCCCAGCTCATCTCTGCATTGAGTGAACTTCGTGAGGTATTTGGCGATACTGTCGCCCTTCTCCATCTTGATGTTCCTGAGCTTATCTTTGAGCACCAGCTTCCTTTGGTCGCTCTTACTCTGGAATAGATCCATCAAAGCTTTCCACATTAAATATGGAGAAGCCTTTCCATGCAGGATGGATACAATATGATCCTTGACGCCCTCCAACAGGATCCTTCGACATTTCGCCATCTTCTTTTGCCATGCTTCGACTTCAGCAGGATCAGTGGGCCTTTGGACATCCGCATCCACGAACTCCTTCAGACCATTATCTTCTAATACTACCTCCATGCGATCCTTCCATGCAACATAATTCGAACTGCCTTCAAGAGCATATTCGAGTCGCAAACCGTTGAAAGACATTTTCAACACTGGCACCAAGAAAACAAAAACTGCTGCAAAATTTCGAATTCCACCTCAAAGCTCAACCGCTCTAGATCTGTGAGAACAAATTATTTCTAGCACAGAGATTGACTGCAAGGGGCATTTACCAGACCTTTCACTTTCCGAAGAAAGATGAATCCGGAGGCTACCTGGCCCGCATGCAGACTCTGTCTACCGAAATAAGTTTGTAATCACCGTGATGATCAATCTCTGCTTCAATAGCTCCGATACCATGTAGAAATTTGCTGAATAATGATTAATTATCCACCGAGACTATCCTGATCACATACAATTCGAATTTATATGCAACACATAATCTCTTCCACTCAGATCATCAAACATGCGAAAATAAAACAAGCGATAACACATCAAATCATCATACACATTAACACAGTATGTATGGGGAAAGCTTATAGCTGAAAACCCCGCAGCTATTGTGTATATTATAATGGAGAAATCATGTAACAAACTCAGTACAATACTCCTCACAAGTACTCAGTATTTTCTCATAAAGTTACACACAATCTAGCTCAGTTTTGAACAGGTTACTGGTTCAAAACTCACCGCCAATTGCCTTGCCTCTATTGCGCAATCCAGGCCTGTCTATATAGAGATCCAAGGTTCGAATCTCCTTGGCTTGACAGTGCAATCATCATGTGAAATTCCTCCAAGTGTGGTGCAAATCTCATGCACAACTGATGTCGCCACCGATAGCTAACTCAACCCTTTCATCTACCTCTTTCACTGGTCTCCACTGAACTGATCATGCACTGTAGTGAACTGATGTGTTCTTGAGTTGAATAATGAGTTACTAATTAATGAATTAAATAATATTTAATTCACTCCACTCATAACTAGTTGATTAGCTAGTTAAACTAATCTCAACTAGTTCAACTAAATTAAACCGAACACAACTCCACTAGCTGTCTCATTAACTCCACCAAACTTCTGCCACTGAAGTCCTAACTGAATTCAACCATGCATGTGCCATCAAACCCTTGGGAATCACGTGATTCCTCTGTCAGATGCATGAGCCACTTCTGTAGCTCGAACTGAAGTGCTCCAAGAGAGTAAACTGTTGTTTAGAGTCCAAATATTATTAAGGGTAAATAATATTTGACTTCCCTATTTTTAGGATAGGCAGTCTAAAAATAGACTTCAACCTATAGGTCCAAAAATAGAGGTCCATCTATTTTTACCAACATGACCAATACTCCAAGAATAACTCCAACAAGTAATCCCTGACATTTGAAGTATGTCTAAAAATGTGACATAGTCTAAAATAGAGACTTTGCGCCTTAATTTGCCTGCGAGCCCACTTAAGGAAGGCGACTTCATTTCACTAAGCTCCATCATCTTGCCGCATTTTCAATAAAAATGCCATTGGCATGATCTCGAGCAGCATCATCGCGTTCCGTTTTTTGAGGGCCTCCTCGAGCAATATTTGATAGATATCCTCGCTCCCTCATCTTTATTTTCATCCCGCATGGGCGTCCGTCAGGGTTTGCGAGGCTGATCTCGCAAAGGTTCCACCAGCTCGAGCCCTAACTTCTTATACCCCGACCTCGTTGGGGAAATGAAAAGAAGGATTGAGAAAAAAACAGACCGCTTTGATACCACTGATCCAGATTTATGCAAGAACACAACAGAATAAACATATAACCATAAATACAAAGATGCAGCGGAATAAATCACTTCATTTCATTAATATCAAAGAACTGAAATTTGCTTACAAACAAAATGGAAATAAACTAGCTAGGGTGTTGGTAGCTATCTTTGAGAAGAGATCTGGTGGCTATATGCCTCTAAACTGAGTTAAAATGAGGCTCGAGGGACTATTTATTATTTAGAAACAATGGAAAACCATAAACATCCAAAACCCTAACCCTAGGAGATGAAGCGCCAAAACTATGGGCCCCGTTTGGGTAAATTGGTGTTTCAACTTCCCAAGGACGTAACTTTGGCATACAATCTCCGTTTGATGCAAATCATACCTCATTAGAAATATCTATTCGAGGACTACAAATTTTGAGTGGGTCCATGGACCCATGTTGCTCCCAGTTTTCCCAAAAAAAGTCGTTTAGGGCCTCAAAACAACTCCAGAAGTTCAGGACCCGAAAAACTGCTAAAAATAGTAACTTGTGCTGAAACTGAAAAACTGAAAGAGACAATGGTGCGGATCCAAGTGGAATAGGTGGGTGACCACCAATATCCACTTGGATCAATCAAAGAGGTCCACATAGCTTAAAAATGGTTCAAGTAGCTCATGCAACATTTTAAGTGGCTGTGAGGCATTTGATGGAAGAAACAATTGGGAGGATTTTACGCTGCTACATTCTAATGGAACATACAAGCTTCCTAACACCTTGAAGGATTGCTCATCTCCAAAGACATCTCAGACTCTAAATTTGTGTGCCAATATTGAAGATACATGGGTTCGAATTCGTTTAAAGGCATAGGACCATATATTTTTTCCCTTTATGCAAGCTGATAGTTCCACTTCCAACACATATGGAGGAGCATGTATAGGTTTAAGCAATGAATCTACCTGTTATTGCTATCTTTGAAATGGTGAGTTCACTTAGTCCTTAAATTTTAGAAAAAATAAATCAAAAACATTTTTTATTTTACTTGATAACGATATTGCAATTATTTTAATTAAAAGAAACTAATAAAAAAAATTGAATTTATTATTATTTTTAATAATCAAAAGTTTTGCTTTTTTGTTTTTTTCCTTTTTTTTAACTACTATATTAGTACCCTTGATAAAAAATAGTATCATAGTTTCTAGATAAAAAGTAGTATCACAATACTCTTGATAAACTCATATGAATGAAATATTGAAATTAAATTAAACAAAATTCAAGTGTTTTTTTCATTCAATTATATCTTGTTTAATAAAATTAAAAGAATTTTCGTTTTAGTAGTTTGGTAAACCATTTGTTTCTCTATCTATGTAAATTCACTTCTCCTAAAACATGTTGTAACTAATCCATTTATAACACATGAAATAATTGTATTTTTTGAAATTATTGATTTAAAAAAAAAATTAATTCAACACACTTTAAAGGATAGTAATGATAATAATTAACCACTTAAAATTTAAAATAGAAAATTAGATCAATATTTAAGAAAATCAGATCTTAAATTGAAAATAAAATACAAATATTACATGATCGCAACAGTCCAGTCTTGACATGGGCAAACCAATGGTGCAGATACCCGACTCTCAACTCTCTCAATGTAAGTAGCTCAAACTCAACTGCACCCGAAGTGGAATCCCACCATTAAAACAAAGACAATTGAAAATACCACCATTGCCAATCATGCAGAAGTTCGAATTGGGAAACCACATTTGTGTCTGTTTCATGAAAACATTAAACCTAGAGATGCCCAGTGTGTTGTATGGGATTCCCACAATAATATGAAATAGAAAACTCTGATAGATAATGATCGCCAATCATCTGAGGCTTGATTTCGATCTTATTGAATTTCTTCTTATTGTATACACCAATAATGCTCCCAATCATTTTGGGAAAAATAATCATGTTAGGGAGGTGGGTTTTAATTAGCTTTGGTTTCTCACCTGCAGGTGCTTCCGATTTCTTTTTATGGGGCTTCTTGATCAAGGCCATTTGTTGCCTCTTCAAAACTAGCGGAAATATTCTTAGAGCACGAGCATGGGACTCCCAAAACAATTGAATTAAAATTAGCCTCCCTTGGATTGTATTCCATTTTCCATATATTTTGTTATTTTGTTTCATAATCTCCCCACTTCTACTCTTCTCCTATAAAAATTTTGGCATTCCTTTGCACCTCTTGGTGCAATTGCTAGTGTAGTAGCTCTCGCATGCCATTCAATAAAATACATTAGGATGTGATAAATACATTAGGAATCACATCCGAGTTGTTTTTTTCTTTTTCAAGGATCTAATCAGATTTGATTTCATTAAAGGGCTCATTTATGTGATAGTTTGACTAGGCTTATATTCAAAGTGTTATCTCACATGATTTTTTCAAGTGAAGCATTGAGTCTTGTGTTCCCATAAATGGTTTTGTTTCTTATAATTTGGTTGCTTTACAGGCCATCCAATTAATTCATTTACAAGTTACATTCGATTTAGTTTTTTCATGGATCACATCAATTTGTTGCTTTACATTCCATCCAATTTAATTTATTTATAAAACAAAGGAGTAAGACATTTACAGTAATATAATAGTAACAACTTTTTATGATGATGATTATCGTCTGTTAAGATAAAAGACAATATACAAATAACATAAATTTATAATCACAAAGTAACACAAATTCGTTCATAATTAAATAGAATATTTCATTACAAAACATTCAATATGGTATATACTAATTAAAATTGGGACCAGGTGTGATTAATAGTAATCCCACCCTCCAAATCTATCCATTGTCATCCGATGACCACCCATTTCCTAGAGGCAGTGGCTAGGCTGGCGGTTCAGGATTGCAGTTTTCACTGAAGGAAAATTGATACATGTGCTAATTGGGCACTGCCCCTGTCACGTATGGATTCGAAGATTGAAACTGAAATGACTGTGATGGATTCTGGGTGTTTTGCGTTGACGTGGTAGCATAGATGGAGTAGGATTCATTGTAATTGAAAGCCAACTATGAGATTGACACAGGGATTCTGGGGTTGGAGGAGTTGTGGGTACTCTGCTGCTCGGGGACTACCTGGAGGGAGCATGAAGGCTCCATATAGGAAGGGACTGTGTTGGCATCTGACATGCCATGGCTCAGAAATATCTCCATAAATATACTGTCACTCTGAAGTGGGCTGGAAGAGGAACCAAAATTGGGCATAGGCGATTGTTGTTCCACGTCAACAAGTGACAATGGATCTCGCTCTGGGCACGGTAATACCTTGGAAGGATGAGTCACATTCTTGTATGTCCGCCACAACACCCAATCGTCCAACTGACACAACAACTGAAGCTGTGATCAATTAACCACACAACAATGCCCTAAATACCAAAGGTTATCAACTTCATAAGCTAAACAATTCAAATCTCTATACAAAAAAATATTATATTTCCAGAAAATAACTCTAGTGTGGTAAAATATATCATCATTTTCTTGTTAATTGACAAATAAAAAAATGTTTCTGAGTAAATACTAATTATGTGGTGTTTTTTTTTTCCTTGTAATTTGAAGCATTGTTGTGTCTATTGTAGATTAAGGGCATTCTTCTAATCTTCCTTTCAAGAGAAGGTCAAACATTTTGACCTCTTGATTTCAAATTTGGGATAATTTTAAAATTTACACTTAAGGTAAATTTAAGAATCATTTAATTTCAAATTCTGAAATATTTCTAGAATTTACAATTAATATACATTTAAAAATTATTTGATAACAAATTTTATTTGAAAATATAATTTATTATTATTTAAAATTTATTTATCAAATTTTAATTAAATAAATAAATTTACAAGTTTGTTTAACTTTTTATAAATTAATCCAGTGTTTGAACATGAAATTTTCATTAAACCAATGAAAATTAAACCAATGGATGCGCGCTGCTTGAAGGCTATGGAGCGGATTACAAGGGCAAGCCGGAGAAGACGCTTCTCCGGCGAGATTCATCCTCTGTGAAAAATTTCTCGATTCAAGTTGCGCGCCAAAGCGAGGTTGCGTGGATGAACATTTCGGTTATCAAAAACGAGAACGGAAACGGTTATCAAAATTGAATTCAATTACGTATGATTCAGACTGGAATATAGATTTCCAAATGGTTGGGTTTAATTCTGTGCAGAGCAGAGCCCAAGGGAGGAAAACGAATAACATTAGGAAGCAACTGTTGGCACTTGACATGGTTGAAACCACGACGTTTCCCAGCGACGGAGCCGTGAAGGCAAAGCATTCTCTGGTGTAAACTATTATATCGCATATAATCTTTGTGGTATATTTTTAGCTTGTGTTCTTTAAGACGCCGGAATCATTGTTTCTTTTATTGACAAATGCAATCGTGAATCATGTTTTGACGAGTAGAAATTCATTTTGATTCCGAATACTATTTCACGAGTAATTTTTTCACTAGAAATAAAATATTTTAAAGAAAGATTCAACGAGGCAACAAGATAATTTTCCGTATAATTTAATCGTCAGTTTACAGTGATGTTGCAAAGATTTGTTTCATAATGACTGAATTTCCAGTGAGATTAGAGTAAGATTTCCTGATAGCCATCAATACTGATGGTTGGCATATAATGTGGTTGGTTGGATGATCTCTACCCAACAAAAACTAAACATGCCATGTGAAATGATAGACATTGGAAGATTCTTTACTATGTCTATTTACGATACGATGTGAAATGATCAAGATGTAAATATTCTTTATTATATAGATTTATTTGTACTTATAAACAAATATATGGTACATGTTTAGTATCAATTATTAAAAATTATATTAAATTCTTCGTTTCTTTTATATTAAAATTCTTTGTTTTAAAAATGATAATTTATTAAATTATGTTAAAATACATTATTCTAAAAATAAAAATTTATTATAACATAAATTAAATAATTAATAAATATCTTAAAACACTTATTTCTCTCTATATATAACAGATTCTTAAAATTAGAGAAATATTAAAAACAAAATATTTATCTTAATTTTATTTGAATAATAATTATTTATAAGCAGTCATATATAAAGATTCTTCAATTATTAAAATACATTTTAGTTTATCATAAACATTTTAAATTTGTAAAAAAAAATCTTGTAATATTATGAATCAAGATCATACTTTATTAATAAAATACGAAATGAAAGAGATAAATACTCTTTATTATATATACATATTTTTTTTATTATTATTACATATTATTTTATTTGTATAAATCAAATATAATGTAAATGTATCTCAACATTTATCAATAATATAAAGACTATGTATCTAAATTAATTACATTATTATTATATAAATTAAATGGCTAGAACATATTAATAGCCATAATCTATATGAAGCATTAAAACTCTTTTTTTTAGTATATTATAAATTACTAAAATTAAAAATCCCATAAAAATTAACTAAATTGTAAAGTAAGTATTATTATTAGGATTATTAATCATAAAAAAAGTTAATATATGAGTAAACATATATACATTTTAAAAATACATATAAGTAAATTACCCCACTTTACATGAATAATCTTAGTTTATAGAGAGGCTATATTGTGGGCCAATTTCATGACTTCTCAATACCATAATCTTATAAAATCATAACTCTTTTTAGATGACAAGAAATTTTAACCCCTACTTAGAGCAAGGAGATCCCTACCAATACATAGTTACTCCACCACCGACCATTGTCAACCCTTTTGTTTTGGAGCCAATAGCTGTCATTAAACCAATGGATGCGCACTGCTTGTTTTAGAAGGCTATGGAGCAGATTACAGGGGCAAGCCAGAGAAGACGCTTCTCCGGCGAGATTCATCATCTGTGAACAATTTCTCCAACGGTCGGTCGAGGATTCAAGTTGCGCGCCAAAGCGAGGTTGTGTGGATGAAAATTTCGGTTATCAAAAGCGAGAACGGAAATGGTTTTCTTCAGCACGACGAGTGGAGGCGGCTGGATAACAAGAAGTGGTTTCATAACGAAACTGTTGCTACAGCCGCTAGGCATTTCAAAACCGTTCCTGCACATATTCCATCATACTACCCTCAGATAGCAGGCGGCAAGGGACTCTACCACCAAGATGGGATTCTGCAAAACAACCTAGGATTATACGGCAAGAATGACTTCACAGCTGTTTCGTCAAATCCAACGGTTTTTGCGTCATGCCCTTATTCGTTACAGTAAGCGGCAGCCGCGGCGCTATCTTCAACAGCAGATGCAGAATCAATATCTGAGCAGCATGCACATCAAACCTCAGCAATCCCAACCCTATGTGATGTCGAGGGCTTTTGCGAATGCAATTTTGGCCTCCGGTCATGGTCACATGGCAGCAGGCAACGGAACCGGTAATTATAATTCCAATTCTACAGTTTGTGAGCAGTGCTGGCAGGCGAAGGAGAGGCATGTTCCATTCCATTGCTGTGTGTATGATGCGGTCACATCAGGCTTCAAGGGACCATCTCCCGCCGGTGCAATCAAGAAACCTGTGAAAGTCGTTGCATGAGCTTGGGTGACCCTTTTTATTTTTTTGGCCCGTTTTTATTTTGTTCTTTTACCTGCTAAGATAGAAATGGCGTCTGTGTTGGTCTTTTGTTTTTTTTGGGGGCTGATTGATTTGAGACGCATGATTATTCTATGTAAATTTATTCAAGCCTCAAGAGAGACTATAGTCGATTCATAGCTACTAGCTAGATTGAGAAAGGCAAAGGAAAAATCTGGTCTAGATACACACACACACACACACACACACATATATATATATATATTTTATTTATGTACAGTCATATATACACACATATTGAGATAGAGAAGCGAACACATATTGAGATAGACAAACGAATAGGTCAGCTCTCAAGTTTTTGAGACTTAATAGTGATGGTCTGGTTTATCGTTCGCCTTTTTTGGCCGAAGAAGAAAATTTTGTAAAAACTTTGGCAGCTACTGTCGTGGGTAGTTGCACATAATTGTTTGAGGAGTTTGATGCGTCTCCTCCTAGGAAATTTTGTTAGCAAGGAATAATTTATGCACCCTACACTATTTACCTGATTGATATACTATATAAAATATTTCCTTGTGAGTTCAGATATGTCCTTCAAAACTTAAAACACTTATGCAATGAAGACAATATATATGGTTTAATACCACCAAATATCCTTGATGATGTCATTAATGTGACAAGCACCATTTACATGATAATGATATTTAATAAAATACAAGACCATTACCTAATTAAAATCTCGAAGTGGTTGCTATCAAGGTTGGTATTGTACTAATATAGTTAGGCGAATCCACTTACTTTTTTTTAAGGGTATTTCCAAATAAAAATAAATACACATATATCAAAAGGAAAATAATACCACCAAATAAAATATATACTGTGAAGGTGTACCCAGTTAGGGCTTTTTTCTTTCAAAGCATTAATACTTTCACTAAGCTTTAGATGCCTTATATGAACAAAACAAAATCATAGGGAACCGTAGGAAGATTGTTTCATCTGAGTAGAAATTCATAGGGGAACCCGTAGGAAGATTGTTGTATCGTTGAAAATTTGAAAATATTTTACTAATTGGAGGATGCTGTTTTGCTTAAATAGACAACACAACTTTTCCCCCTAAAAAAATCTAAAATCAATTTAGATTTGAGGAAAATTAAGTGAAATTGCGAAGAGATTGTATAATTGGGAGAAAAGTTGTGGAAAACAATGGTATGGGTAGATGTGCTGCACTACTTCAATTATAAATTGGTGATAAATTGCAGAAAAAAAACATGGTTGTCTATATCTGTATAAGGCAAGAAATGGTTCGAAAGGTAAATTAGGGAAAATATAATTGAACAAGAAATATCAATGGAAAATCCTTTTGATTCAAACGTCTCTCTCAAAAAATGGTAATTACCAAATCTAAATATGTCTCAATTTTTTTGGATATTTTCGGCAAACTAATGTCAAATTTAGCAAGTGATAGTCAAATTTAACAAACCATGGTCCATCTTAACATATTTCCAGAATTATGAAAATAAGTAATCAAATTCCAAATTTATAATGCCTATTATTTATAAACATTCATTTTAAATTTTCATGTTCATAAATATTTAATATAAATTTTACAATGAGATAATGCCACCTGAATTTGTCAAGGCAGGACAAAGTTATGAAAATTGCTAAATATATATATATATATTTTTAAACTCCCTTTGTATTAAAGTATTTAAATTTTGTTTGGTTTAATTTTTGTATGGTGCACACAATACAATATAGGGACCTGTAGATTACAAGTTGATTTAACAACAATTTAATCATGACAAACAATAAAATAATTTGGATATGGAGACCTATATATTACAAGTTGATTTAAACAATTTAAAGAGTTTATTAAAAAAAAATAGTTAGCTATTAGTATATTTAAGTTTTTTATTAACCTTGCCACTAATTTGTGAAGGAAGCATGCCCCAATTGCATTTCACAGTAGAAGTACTTATCTATGAGAGAATAGTATATAACCTCGAACATTGAAGGGTTTTTGGTCAATCTTTTAATGTGCCAGCAATGTAATGCTTACACCAGCTTTGAGTCATCTTGAATATTATGCCAACTTAATGTAAGGCATAAATAATGAAATAATTAATTTACTATTTTTAATTTTTTTAGAATGTTTCAAAATCTCTAATCATCTATCAAATAAACCATTAATTTATTAAATTTTAAGAATATTTCAAACTTTAAATTTTAAGAATATTTCAGAATCTAATTAATTCATTAAATTTTTAGAATATTTCAAAATTTATACTAAAAATTTAAACAATCAATTTATTTAAATTTTTAAATATTTCAAAATCTATATAAATTAAGCAAACAATTTATTAAATTTTTTGAATATTTCTAAATTTCACTAAATCCCAACCATATCCTTGTTTGTGAATTGACTCTGTTATATTTGGTTTTTCCTGGGGTGAAAATTTATATTCAATTGTTCCGTGTTTGTGTGTTTAGAGTGTGGTTTTAACCACGATTATCATTTCAGGTTATAAATGGTAAATTCAAAATTTGATTCTTCCAACAAAGTTGAAACATTTTACGATATGGTTTTTGACTCATAAAAATGACTTCCCCAAGCTTCCGCTAAACTCTAATTTATTCTAATTTTTTTTAATGGTCTCACCGCTAATTTCAAATATATTTTTTTTTCAGAGAGAAAAAAACGCTGTATTATATACTCCTTCCATATTCAGAGATGTATACGATATGGTTGTTGACTCATAAAAATGACTTCTCCCAAGCTGCGGCTAAACTCTAATTTATTCTAATTTATTTTAATGATCTAACCGCTAATCTCAAATATATTAATATGACTTAAAGGAGCTCTAATCCATTCACGCCTTCCTATCCATATGACCCATAAACATTTAAAAATAAATAAATAAATAAATAAACCTGGTCCAAATTAAATTTCATTTAACAAGAAAATAAATATAACAATTTTATTTAATCGATTGTATTTTTCCATTCCATTTATAAAACAAGCACATGATTCTGATACATATGAAATCATGTAATTCGTGAAGGTCTCCACTCTTATTTGAAATTATGCTGAAAAAATGAATCTCAAAGTGGCGAGTTGGGTTGTTGCTGTCACATTCCAATCCCTTCAGGCTTCAATCAGCCAAGCAGGAGCACCGAGCCGTCCAAAACTCAGACTTAGCCATTCAATCAGCCACGCAGGAGCACCGAGCCGTCCAAAACTCAGACTTAGCCCTTCAATCGGCCACACAGGAGCATTTCAAAGAAAAACTTCAAAATTCAAATCTGCCCTCAGCATTCATCTCCAGTTCCACTAAGGTAGAAACTAATTAATCAGATAGTAGATATGCATTAAATTTTTCATATCAGTGGTATACCACTTGGATTAATTTTGCAAATTTGCTCTGGGCATCCATTAATGGTAGGTAGTAAAGTAGTATATCATTTGGATTCATTTTGCAGATTTGAATATCTTTGACATGCATGGGCTAAGCTGGGCGTCCATTAATGATAGGTAGTAAGTACTAGGCGATGGGTAGAGAGACCCTGAGAATTTAAATCACCTTCACTCCTTTTTTTTCAGAATCTCATGAAATATATAACTTATACAGGTATTATAGATTTTTACTGGAAACATATAGGCTATATAGGTATTATAGATTTTTACGGTTTAGTTTTGAAAGTGGACGTCATTTTGAAATACCACTCTTGCTCTCCAAAACAAGCCTTCGCTAAAATCCAGTCAACACATATACTTCTAGTTAGAAAAATATCTCTTAAGAAAAAATTTCATTCACGTGAATGTAGTTAAATGGTTCGGTGGAAAGGTTTAATTTCCATAAGTTAATAAAAGTTGACACAATTGCCATGCCGAACAAAAATGTTTCAAATTAAATGTTTGTAACCAATCATATATTCCATTTCTTGGCAATTCTATGTTATTCTTCATAATATAGCTTTAGCTAATAAAAATTGACACATTTGCTATGCCAACTTGTGGTCCCACAAGTTCAAGGCAGCCGAGGAGACTTTAGCACCTCACATAATAAGAAAGACACGGATTGATATTAGTAAAATTACTCAATATATATTACAGTATCAATTATTATATTAATGCAATATTCAATGGTAATTGAGATTTTCTATTTGAAAGTTTATTTATTATCATTTTTTGGTTGGTTTAAAATGTTTCAAATTAAATGTTTGTGTTCACAATTCATCAATGATATATTCTATTTTTGGCAATTTTATGTTATTCTTCACAATATAGTTTTGGCTAATAAAAGTTGAGACATTTGCCATGCCAACTTGTGGGCCAACAAGTTCAAGGGAGCCTTTTTTAGGAGACTTTGGCACCTCATACACTAAAGAAGATACAGGTTGATATTAGTAAAATTACTAAATAAATATTATAGTAGTAATTATTATATTACTACAATATTTTATAGTAATTGAGATTTTCTATTTGAAAGTTTGTTTATTATAATTATTTGTTGGCTCTAGGTAAGGTGTAAAGATAAAGTAATTTTTATTACAAAGAAAAAATTTATGTTATGAATTTAAGGGTTTTATTTAAAGTGTCAAGTTTCATTATTTTTTTTGTTGTATGGTATTGTAATGTTTCACATGTATTGTTTTGGCTAGCAACCAACACTTTAGTCTATTTAAGCTATGCATTTTTGTTTAGGGTGCACCCATAACTCAATCTTAAATTATTAGTAAGTTTATTTTCTCAGTCAACTCTACTTGGTAGCAAAGGATCATGTCCAACCATGCCTTTTCTTGCCACGTCAATACATTACAACACAAACACTTATGCATGTGCCACGGATGGAACCATTTTCAACTAGGTATATATCTTAGCCTCATTCATTCAAAAAAATATTAAAATGGAAAGGAATACCTCAGAAAGAGAGAAATTGGAATTTTACATGGCATCTTACTTGTTGCATGCCTTGTGTGTTAGGTGTAAGTTCGAGGCATTGGTATGGATATGGAGTTCCAATCAATACATTCCACCTATACATATATACTATAGAAATTTATGGGACATAAGATAGAGAGGGATGTATGATTAAATCGCTGAACACTTCATCTCGATAATATATCAGAGACTTTTCGACACAGAGCCTCCCACTATGTCGAAAAAAGAGAGGGAATCCTTGTAGGATATTGAATATTAGTTCAACCTTGGAGATGCTACATACATCAAGGTATTTTTTGCACATAAAAATCCTCAACAATTACCTATTTTCATCGTGGAAAGTGGTAATGCAAGAAGTAGCATACCAACTTACTACAGGATTGACTAGCTCATTGGTGAAATACAAGAAAGCTTCATGGCCTACATTTCCTTTAAATTTTGAATCCTATTGTATTATACATTTCAAGGATGCAAAGCAGGAAGACGAATATTTGGAATACTTTAGGTTTGGTGAACTGAGTTTTCATAGATATGATCCAAAAGACATTTCCACCAAACATTATAAAGCAATCAATTATAGTTGGGAATATGATTTACTTGTTTTTTAATATGAAGAGAAGGTAAAGCATTTCTTCAATGTTTCCAAAGCCTTATAATAATCTCAAGGGATTTCCACCACTCATCCTTTAAACAACCTTGAACATTCAAAGGGAGACTCATAAGAGAGCATGAAGCTAGACGAAAGGAGAGCTACGTTGAACAGAAAATAGGAGCAAGAGCTCATGAGATAAAGATTAAAGAAGCAAAGGGCCAAGTGGGAAGCCATGAAATATGTAGAATAGGAGGTAAAGAAGAAGAAATTCTAAGTAGGAGCGATGAAAATCAAGAGGAAGAGGAGATGAAGAAAAGAGAGGAAGAAGAAAGAGAAAATTAAGAAGAATGGAAGAAGAAAAGACAAGAAGCAACAAAGAATAAGAATCCATGAAGAAAAGGGAGTAGGAATAGAATAAGAGTCAAAAAGAGGAAAGGAAAATAAAATAAGAAGAAAAAGTTAAGAAGAGAGAACAAGAGTTGGCTAAGCAGCTAGAAGAGGAACTCATCGCCAAAGAACCCAATCGAAAAGAAGAAGAAGAAACCATGTTAAACAAATTTTCTATTAGAATAAATTATACCCTCTTTGGATGTCCAGCCTCCCACACCTATTATTGGAGGAAACATTGCAATTCATGAAATAGGTATTATCTTTGAATAAGAAGAGCAAGTACTAGATCTCTCACACTTTAGATTTGATCGATTCAAGAATAAGATATATTAAGAGAGGTGAAAGAATTTAGCAAGAGCTACAAAGAATCCCACGTCAATTACCAATGGGAGGGCCATAGTGGTCGACACTGTAGTTAAACTAGTTTTCAAGGCTTCTACCACATCTGTATTCTTTATTTCCATTGCACATAATGTAGAGCGATTGGTAGAAAAAATGAAGGAGTTAAAAGAGAATTTGGAAAGGACCCAGTGGGAAAATGATAGGTTGTGTGATGAGAACCATGCCCTTTCAAGATCAAGTTCACACAAAGATGATTTCAAGTAAATAATCTTGGAGGGGAAAATGGTAGTAGAAAAATTCATGAAGTCAATTTACAAAGGAATGATCACCATTCACAAAACAATATCTCCATTTTCAGAATTGAAAGATGATACGAAAGGAAGAGGAACATTGATAAAGCAGGCCTTATTAGCTATAAAGTACCTCTTTGAATGGAGAAAATAATATCTAGATGCACTAGAAATGCTTCAAAGGAAAGATAAAATGAGCATTGATAGGGACAAGGCAAGAATCAGAATGTCAATGCAATCACATGAAAATTTGACCAAAGATATGACTAGGATGGTAAATGTGTATCAAAGAAATTATAGCGAAATTTAATATTTCATTAAGGAATACAAAATACCCTATATTGGTGCAATAGGATAAATAAGACCGGAAGGGGAGACTTGGAAGGAGGTCTAGCAGAGTTTATATTCAAGGAAACATGCAAGTGGTTAAGAAAACTTGGAATCTAGAAGGAATAAATCGTACAACCTATTGTAGGACCAAAAAAGTTGCACACTAAACTCTTTGGGCTGTCATATCGGATACGGCGAGACATGAGGATCCTATTGTTGGATGTTATAGTGTCGAATGACATTTGAAAGAAAATTGTCGAAGAAGGTCAAATCCATCACTTTTGAATACAAGGCGTGGTATACACACTTGAAACAATAGGTACGCATTGAAGCCCCTAATATCACTATCACGGGTTTGGTTCCATGAAGGAATCTTGTCTTTTGAATTTCCTTGTAATTTGTAAATAAAGTTATTTTCAAATTAGAATTATATTAGAATTTAGAAATAAAAGTTATTTAAAAATTAGAGGCCATAAAGAAGGTAAAGAGTCACTAGGGAAGTTGAAAGGTCACCTCATTCTGTATAAGTATGCCCTCATGGCTACTGATATCTGAACTTCGATTTTGAACTCCATTTTAAGCACCTTATATAGGAAAACGTATACATCCTTTTGAGAAATTAAGTTGTAGCTTATTAATTCCACTTAGATTTCATGGATGCTTTTTATAATGGTGATTTATACATTTCAACATAATATAGAGAATTGAATTTAACCGAGGCAACAATTTCATGGATGTATTGTTGAGCATTGCGGGAAAATATCCATTAAAAAGATCAATAAAGTAACTGGAATGTCGTTGCAGGAAATCGAACTCTACAAATGCGTGGATCAACATTTCATTGCGTTGAGCAAGACCATGAATTCAATATGTAAATGATTTTATAAGTTGTGTATTGGCTAGCGTAAATCTAACATTGGGCGTCATGAAGGAGTGACCAAAGAAGGGAGAGTCATGAATTGACATTTATGGATAGAAACATTGAATAGTAGAGCAAGTGAATTATTTCATAGTGAAAGAGGAATCACACCTTGTAAATATAAAGGGTTGTAATCAATTTCTTTCGGAAATCGTTTCCATAAGTGCAAATGCGGTGAGTTGAATACAATAAGCACATTTCTATTGAAGAAATAAAGGCAAGAGAAGAGTGACCAAGGCATGTTCAGATCAAAGAGTTCAAACTTGTGTTGAATGGAAAAAATATTTGGGGATTTGATTTATTGGGAATCAAGAGCATTATAAAACCCAAGCAGTGAAATGCTAATTTGAGTCTGCATGAAATCACTGGAGTGGAGGCAGTTTGTGTGAACCATTGGATTGGTGAGACTTATATTATTTTATTAACTGAGAAAGGATCATTTGCGTGAAATCACTGGAGTGGAGGCAGTTTCTGTGATCCATTGGAGTGGTGAGAATTATATTATTTTATTAACTGAGAAAGGATCGTTTGGATGGAGTGTGGTAATGCACTCAAAATTTTAATGGTATGGAGTATTGGGTCAACGAATAGTTGTCGTGACTTACAACTTTGAGATTCCTAAATGCAAAACTGTTGACAATGTCCAGAACGAAAGGATTGAGTGTGTTGAAAGTGGGGAGAGTAGCCTGATTTTGGCCAACTCCAAAAGAAACGTGAGTAAAGACATTGAAATAAATCATAGTTACCAAGTTTGAATTCGAATACAGATTCAAATTTGAATCAATATGATAGAAATTGGAATAGAAAATTTTCAAGTTGATAAAAAATTGAATATATACATCTTAAATATTTAGATATATATACTTTTCTTCATGTCGAAACAATGTTTTTTTTGTATTTGTTTCTCTATTCATTTCTAAATTTAAATCATTTCTAACCATTTTAGTTAATATAAACAATTTTAGAACTATAATTAATTAAGAAAAATCACATTTGTCTTTTTTCTTCAAAATATCTCTTGTTTTTATTTAAAATTGTTTAGTAAAGATAGATATTAAACAAATAAATACTATTAACTTATTTATTTGGATTCCTTATAAATATATTTTAAAAAATTAATTATTTTCTATAGAATTTGCTCACCTTTACAGTGGAGGGTCAAATATTTCAGAAATTCACCAGGGCTAAAATTCTTTCTTTTCCGATTTTCTCGAATTTCTAAATCATGTCTGGTAATACCAAAATTGAAAAATGGAAAATTTACCCATTAACAATTAGTTAACATTTGTACACAGCATTATGTTGGCATCGATTTAGTGCTTAGGGGAACTGTGTTTAGAAAACACATACATGTCGATAAACAATGAACTTATTTTTTTGTTGTCCACCAAAAAATAAACTATGCTATGAAATTAATCTACCCAAGTGTGAACCGAATGTCCATGGAATGTTTGTACCTAACTTCGAATTAGCGTATTAATCGCCAAACCAATTAAAACACCTGAATTTTCGATTTTTTTTTTTCAATTCGACTGAATTTGGTAACTAAATAAATTACAAAAATTTGAGTAGGATCTTGTGCGAGAACTGTCAATTTTTTAGCATCAATGCTGAGAAGAGTGTGAGGTGTGTGGAGATTTAAGAGTTATTTATAATGTAGAGAGGGGTTTGGATAATGAGGAAATAATGTTGTGGAAGAGTGTGCCAACAAATTTAAGGAGCATGCTATAAACAAGTATCACATAATCAATACATGGAAAATGTATTATGTGACATCAAAATTTATAGTAATTAGGAGGAAGATATATATGCATGGAATTTGTGGGAATTTTATAGAGTTAATAATTCTACGAGGAAAACAATTTTCTTTTTCCTTCATCAAAGTTTGAAAAAAAAACCAATGTAACTACTACTTAACTCTTGACCATCCATTACCTGATGAATAGCTATAGATTAAAATTTATGAATATATATCATTTTATTCAAATTTATGTTGAGTTATTGTAATATGTTTTTTCTGAACATTGGCACCAATAACAAGCTACACATGTTTTTTCTGTATTTCCATATTCTCTTGGATAAGTAAATTTCTTGATCATGCTAATAAAATCTTCTTTGATCACCCAATTATGTGCTTAATTTAAAAACAAACCAATATTTTTTTTAACATTGTCTAAAAAAATGATTAAAATAAATAATAACAAAGAACCTTTCTTTTTTGTCTTTCTGAATATATAACTCACTCACTTGAGGTTGGAAATTTCATCCATCCAAAAGTGAGCATAGAGGAGATCATAATATTTCCAACCTATAACCAAATACCCCATTCCACATTCATTTTTGTCTTTCATAAAATGTGAGGTGAAAATAGTTCGTTTGACAAGAAAAAAGAGAGAGGCATTTCTATGCTTCAAAATTAGTTAATTGCATTGCGATTGAAGATCCCAAAAAAATCAATTGAACTTCGTTTATTTCCATACTCAATTCAGTTGAACTACAAAAATATGCACCAAGCCTCAAGGTTCAAGAGTGGCTCTCACATGGAACACTCTTTTTCCAATTCTAATAATTTTCTCATGATCATCATTTATGGAATATGTTTTTCAATCCATATTACTAATGCATTCTAAAAAATTTCATAAAAGGCCATTATATCATGGTAAAGGTGGTCCTAGACATCTAAAGCACCAAGAGAGAAAAACACCTTTTATAGTTAGTATCATGCTTCAAAACTTGGACATGAGATATTTATTAGTCTGAAAGGATTTAGATAACCATGGAATAACCTTGAGATGTCATCTCAATGCTTATGATTTTAATTTCTCCCATATCACCTTTTCATATATCACACTTTCCATATTTACCAATCAGGCTTCCCCGTTAACATTAACCATTTTTTTAACATTGTTGTGAAACATCTATATGTGCCTTCACCTTCTTACACACCATAGAATTAATGCCAAATCTTGGATTCATAACTTATATTCCCTTAGCATGCCATTTTTATTATTACTATCTGGAATTATGGCATTAATATGCAACCTTACTCACTCCTCAATCTACTTTTCTTAGCATTTTTTCCTTTTATGATTGTAGTAAGTGCTTATTAGTTTCAAGGTCTTAACATTGTTCATGCTTGTGAATCTTACAACTTATATGGCATTCAAACACACTCAATCAATTTTAATCAATAATATTTGATCAATACACAATAAATTTGAGCAAGGAAAAGGACTAAATGAATCATTATCATGCAATAAACAAATGGGATTTAATAAAATAAAGGTCTCAAGGGAAATTGACATAAATCATTAAATACACTACATTAAGTAAGGTCAATTTAGTCTCATAAAAAATTGATGTAAATCATTAAATACTCTATATTTAATAGCAGGGAAAAGAGAGCCTCAACATTGACCAAAAGAAGCAAAAACAAATAAAGGTGTTTCAAATTAAAAAATTAGGAGAGTGTAATCTTGAGAACTTAGGGTTAGCTGAAAGCATCAACATGAGGTCACTTCCACTAATGACATTAGTGGAATCTATTTAATGATACCACTTGAAGAAAATTATGATTTTATTTCTCTATATAAAATATGGTGTTCAATATAGGTACAAATCAATACTAAGGTTTGAATTATCATCATAATAATGTGAGTGACAAAGAATGGAGTTGGGTTACACCTTTTGGTGAAATGAGGTCGTGTTTTACTGAAAAATTGATGCTCGATCGAGCAATTTTAAGCGCTTAATTGAGCAATTTTTAAGCGCTCGATCGACTTGTTGAGGCGCTTAAAAATAATTCGATCGACCGTTGAAACAAACTCTCGATCGAGCTACTTTATAACCTGAGTTAACAGCTCGATTGAGCCCTTGAGCCGTATGGTTCACCATTAATACCATTAATAAAAGTTCGTAAGGGCGATGGAAAGTTAGTTTTTTAATGCCTCAATCGAACCGTTGGTTAACCACATATGTCGCTCGATTGAGGGTTACTTTAACATTAGATCAAGCAATTTGGATTATGAATTTAACTGCTTGATCAAGCGTTTAAAGCGCTCGATCTAGCTCTTGAAGTCCTAAAAATTACAGTTTTAGCACCTCTTCTACATATTTCTCTCCAACCCCATTTTGTACCCTATCTGATTTAGGGCAGAATCTGTCCTTAAGTGGTGGAGTTGATCATTATGGATTCATGAAATAATCCTCTATACAAGGGCATGTGAATTTGACACTTTCGAATTCATATGATATTTTTCATCTAATTTCTTTTAAACATAACACTTTAAATTTTTTGGACAGTTTCAAAGGGGCTGAATAAAAAATCAATAACATAAAATATACACAATGAAAAAATTTCAAAAATACCACTATCTTCTTTTATGTGTCCTCTTCAAAAGGGTACTCTTGGTTTTTCAATTTATTTAAAGAGCTGAAAAAAATCTTACATATACACGTGTCTCCAAAATGCAATTGAAATATTACTTTTCCAACTTCGAAAAATAATAAAAAATATAATTTTGCATTAAAAATATTTTTTTAATATGAAAAACTTATTTCACTCTGTGTAGATCATGCTCATATATATATATATATATATATATATATATATATATATATATATATATATATATATATATATATATTTATATATATATATATATATATATATATATATATATATATATATATATATATATATATATATATATATATATATATATATATATATATATATATATATATATATATTACACATTTTAGACAAATTCAGGATACATGAAAAACCTCATGCCTCCTCTTAAATTTTGCAAAAATTTACAAAAACATATATTGCAATTAATGGAAATTTGAGACATTATACAACACTAATTTTTTTAACAAAAAATATCATTTGGACAATATAATTCTCTACATATTGCGTTTTAACTCTCAATCAAATTTCATAATTCTTATATAAATTGTAAGTAATACAATTCAATAAATAAAAAAATTTGAAATTTCATACTTTGACCCTTTAACATCCCAAATCTAAGCATTCTCTATAAAATATATTAATAAATTTACAAATAATAGTCATTTCTAATTTTAAAAGAGAAATCAAAGCTTTCTATATAAAATATGTTAATAAATTTACAAATAATAGTCCTTTCTAATTTTAAAGTAGAAATTATATAAAAGTTGGAATAGTGCTCCAACATATTACATTTATGACGAAGGAAAATGGTTTATCTCATATACTTCAACTTGAGTGCGTAAAATTCAACGAATCAAATTATTAAAAATTAATAAAAAATAAAAAAAAATAAAAAAATAATACAACCCAATTATAAATTATTTAAAAAAAAAAACATAGATATCGACTTAATCTAAATTAAAATAGAACTTGATGAAAAAATAATAATAATACATTATTTTGAATGACCAAATCCCCTATCTTAATTTCGTATTGGATCACGATATTGTAATAACTTAGTAGCTTTGCATGCCATTCAATCAAGTACATTTAGGAATCACATCCGAATTGTTTTTTCTTTTTCAAGGATCACATCACATTTGATTTCATTAAAGGACTCATTTATGTGATAGTTTGACTAGGTTTATTCAAAGTGTTATCTCGCATGATTTGTTCAAGTGAGGCATTAAGTCTCGCGTTACCATAAATGGTTTTGTTTCTTATAATTTGGTTGCTTTACATGCCATCCCATTTAATAAATTTACAGGTCATATACGATTTAGTTTTTCCAAGGATCACATCAATTTGTTGCTTTACATGCCATCCAATTTAATTCCTTTACAAATTCCTTTACAAAGCAAAGGAGTAAGATAGTTATAGTAACAAAGTGGTATAATAGTAACAAATGTTTATGATGATGGTGGTTACCATTCATTAAGACAATTCTTTTACAAAAGGAGTAAGATAGTTACAAAGTGGTATAATAGCAACAAATGTTTATGATGATGGTGGTTACTATTCAGTGAGATAAAAAACAGTATAAGAATAATATAAATTTATAATCACAAAGTAATACAAACTCATAATTAAATAAAATATTTCATTACAAAGCATTTAATATTGTATATACTAAATAAAATTGCGACGACGTGTGATTAACAGTGATCCTATCATCTAAAGTTATCCATTGTCACCTGATGACCACTCGTTTCCTGGAGGCAGTAACCAGGGTGGCGGTTCATGGTTGCAATTTTCGCTGAAGGGCAATTGATACATGTGTTGGTTGGGTACTGCCCCTGCTACGTATGAATTCCAAGATTGAAACTGTAATGACTGTGATGGATTTTGGGTGTTTTGAGTTGACGTGGCAGCATAGATGGAGGAGGCTTCGTCATAATTGAAAGCCAGTTCCGACATTGACACAAAGCTTCTGGGGTTGGAGGAGTTGAGGGTACTCTGTTGTTCGGGGACCACCTGGAGGGAGGATGAAGGCTCCATATAGAAAGGGTTGGCATTGGCATTTGATGTGTCATGGTTGAGAAAGCTCTCGATAAACGGACTGTGACTCTGAAGCAGCCTGGAAGAGGAACCGAAACTGGGCATCGTCAATTTTTGTTGCACGTCAACAGGTGACAACGGGTCCTGCTCTGGGCACAATAATACCTTGGAAAGATGAGTCACTTTCTTGTATATCCGGCACAACACCCAATTGTCCAACTAAAACAACAAAAGTTGTGATCAATTAACCGCACAAAAATACCCTAAATAACAAAGGTTAACAACTTCATAAGCTGAAAAATTCAAAACTCTATACAACATATTATCATTATTTTTCAGAAAATAACTATAATCTGGTAAAATCTACCAATATTTTCTTGTTAATTGATAAATAAAAAAATGGTTCTCAGTAAATATTAATTATGTGATGTTTTTGTTTTTCCTTGTAATTTGAAGCATTGTTATGTCTATTGCAGATTAAGGACATTCTTTTAATCTGACTTTGAAAGTCTTGATTTCAATTTTGGAATATTTTTTAAATTTACAATTAACATAAATTTAAGAATCATAAATTTGATTTCAAACTGTGAGATATTTCTAGAATTTACAATCAACATAAATTTAAAAATTATTTGATAACAATTTTTATTTGAAAATATAATTTTTTATTATTTAAAATGTATTTAATCAATTTTTAAGTAAAAAAATTATTTAAAAACTCTTTTAACTTCTTATTATTTAATTCATTGTTTGAACACTAATTAATGTTTTATTAATTAATTTGATAATTTGGAAATGAGATTAGATTTGCATTTATATAATATAGAGTTGATTGAGATAGTTGTTATTATTATTATTACTATTATTATAATTGTTTTTAATGTAGATAAGGTAAATTAAAGTTTAAATTATTAATTTTATACCGAAAGTACCTTAACAATACACATAGTGGCTAATTAATCTATGCTTTAAGCCCATTTGAGTAGGCTAAAGCTAATTAATCTACACTCTAAGCTCATTTGAGTAGGCTAAATAGTGTATGTCCTAAATTCATTAGGCTAGGCTAAATAGTGTATGTCCTAAATTCATTAGGCTAGGCTAAATGGTGTATGTCATACACTAGAAAATATTTGGGGATTAAAATTGGAACGATTCAAGTAAGTGGGTGCTTAGCTCGAGTGGTAGGGATGCCATCTCATCTACTCAGGTTTTAGTCCTTGGAGACATGGCCTCTCATAGTAAAGTTGGAAGGATAGGCGTTTGGTCTCCAGACATCTCGACATCTCGATTAACTAAGAGTATCTCGATTCTAGGCTAAACTATGAGTTTTTGATATATCTCGCTTGCAGGTTGTTGCATATATATGGGGCGATTCTAGGCTAAACTATGAGTTTTTTTATATATGTGGCTTGCAGTTTGTTGCATATATATGAAGTGATTCTAGGCTAAACTATGAGTTTCTGATATATGTCGCTTGCAGGTTGTTTCATATATTTAGAGAAATTGCATATATTGGGGAAGTTGCATATATCTGGGGTGATTTTAGGATAAACTACGAGTTTCTGATATATGTGGTTTGTAAATTGTTGCATATATATAGGGAGGTTGCTACTTTCCCATTAAATTTTTTGTTAAAAACTATATATTGGATCTATCCAAACCCATGAGACTAGTCACGAATCAGAAATAATAACGTAGGTAGGAAATTACCCTCAACTAACTCTATCCCAAATCTAGTAAATGAGATACCAATTGTTTAACCTAATTAGTATTATTTGACAATAATTACTTTAGTCTCAAAAGTATATGATAATTCCCACTCTATCCATATCCAAAACCCTTTATAAAAAAAAACGAGTCTGTATATTATTTTGATCTAAAAAAAACTGACCCCACAAATTTTATAATTTTTTTTAATAAATTTAATAATATTAATTAGTTTATTAAAAATATTTAATAAATAAAGATATTTTTATGTGAATCGCAAAATTGTATTTTTAATCCTCGAACAGGAATCAAAGTCAACACGGTCTACTTTACTTACCCGCATAAATCCTTTTCCGTCAGTGTATTCTGCGAGACGATATTCGTGCATGATCCAGTTGGTCTTGATGCCCTTCAGAGGCCTCCCCTTGTAAAAAACCAGCGATTTCTTCACGCCCACTTTCTGCGACGAAGTGCTACCAACGATGGGCTTATCTGTTCCCGTGGCTTTCCAGTACCCAGACCCGGCGGATCTGTTCGGCCGCAGTCCGTTGGGATATTTCCGGTCCCTCGGGCTGAAGAAATACCACTCTTGCTCTCCAAAACAAGCCCTCGCTGAAATCCAGTCAACACATATACTTACAGTTAGAAAAATATCTCATAAGAAAGAAAAAATTTCATTCGCGTGGATGTAGTTTAATGGTTTAATTTCCATACGTTTTATGGTCTAATCTGTAAGACTATATATATATTAGAGTGGTCTAATCTTGAGGAAGTCTATATATATTAGAGTGGTCAAATCTAAAGTAAGACTATATATATAATAGAGTGATCTAATCTCAAGCAAAACTATATATGTAAGCAAGTAAAACTATATATACATGTGCTCCAAATACGATTTCTAACAATAGAATAAAATTAACAAACACCCATATAAACTCTCAGGTTAGAATGGATAAACTCACCGGGCAAATCCCAGGGATCGTGCTTGTACAGGTCAATCTCTGCAATAATTGAGGCAGGGAGAGGCGAGGAGGTGACCTTCTTTTTCAGGTAATGGATGAGCAGCTCCTCATCCGTGGGATGAAATCTGAAGCCTGGAGGCAATTGCGGCAGCACCTGGTTGTGGAATTCCGCTCCCTCCATCATCATCAATGGCAAATATTGTGCGGGAGCAGCGTCCCTCTTTCTTTTATGGCCGCAGCCCGCCGGATCCTTCCAAACCCATCAGTCTCCTCCCTCCCACAGCACAGAATCCCGCGCCACTGGCCCTTTGACACCTGCCTTGACAAGTCGGATGACAGGGAAAGCACCATGGTATCTAGCAAAGCTTTACAAATAACCAATGCCACAGAAGCCATGGGCACATTCATTCATTCGTTCACTCCGAGGTGAGTACAATCTGCTGTGAAGGGTAAAGCGGAATATGCGGTGTGGAGGTCTATGTTGTGGGTGGCAAATTAACACGTCTGCTCATGCACTGTGGATGGCGATTGCTATTTACTTTCACTGTCCATTCCATTCCACTCGTTGCCTTCTCATACTCAGTATGTTCAAGAATCCAATCACAACTGTACGTGGGTTTTCTCTGATTTGAATGGCCATGGTGATAAATAAATATCTCAACTTCTTGAGGTACGAAAATGTTTCAAATTAAATTAAATGTGTGTGTTCACACTTAACTAATGACATGTTCCATTTTTGGCAATTTTATGTTATTCTTCGTAATATGGATTTAGCTAATAAAAGTGGACATTGCCGTGCCAAACGAAAATGTTTCAAATTAAATGTTTGTGGTCACACTTAACCAATCACATATTCCATTTTTGGAAATTTTATGTTATTCTTCATCATATAGGTTTAGCTAATAATATAAAAGTTGACAGATTTCCCATGCCAACTTGTGGTCCAACAAGTTCAATGAGCCTTTCTAGGAGACTTTGGGACCTCATACAATAAGAAAGACACAGATTGATATTAGTAAAATTACAGTACCAATTATTATATTACTATAATATTAGATGGTTATTGACATTTTCTATTTTAAAGTTTATTTATTATATTTTTTGGTTGGTTCAAGGTATAGTGCAAAAATACGATAATTTTCATTACAAAGAAAAACTTCAATTTTCATTACAAAGAAAAACTTTATGTTATGAATTAAAGGGTTTTATTTAGAGTGTTAAGTTTCATTATCTTTTTGTTGTATGGTATTGTAATGTTTCATATGTATTGTTATGGCTAGCAACTAACACCTTATTCTATTTAAGTTATGCCTCTTTGTTTAGGGTGCACTCAAAACTCAATCTTGAGTTGTTAGCAATCAACTTTTTTACTTGGTAGCAAAAGTTCATGTCCAATCATGACATTTCCTGCTACGTCAATACATCACAACACAAACACTTACACTTAATAACTTAATAGCTCAAGCATAAAAATTCACGTAGCATACAACACATATAGATAATAGCACCGTCTATAACTCCTCGATTGCACAATCTATTCTCAGTATGTTCAAGAATCCAATCACAAGTGTACGCGAGTTTTTTCTGATTTGTATGGCGATGGTGATAAATAAATATGTCAAGTGGTGGTTGAGGTACGAAAATGTTTCAAATTAAATGTGTTTTCACACTTAACTAATGACATATTCCATTTTTGGAAATTTTATGTTATTCTTCATAATATGGTTTTAGCAAATAAAAGTTGACACAATTGCCATGCCAAACGAAAATATTTCAAATTAGATGTTTGTATTCACACTTAACCAATGACATATTCTATTTTTTGCCATTTTATGTTATTCTTCATAATATAGTTTTAGCTAATAAAAATTAACACATTTGCCATGTCAACTTGTGGTCCAAAATGTTAAAGGGAGCCTTTCTAGGAGACTTTGGCACCTCATACAATAAGAAAGACACGGATTGATGTTAGTAAAATTACTAACTAAATATTACAGTATCAATTAAATTATATTACTGCAATATTTGATGGTAAGTTAGATTTTTTATTTGAAAGTTTATTTATTATTATTTTTGGTTGGTTTAAAATATGGTGCAAAAATAAAGTAATTTTCATTACAAAGAAAAACATTATGTTATGAATTTAAGGGTTTTATTTAAAGTGTTAAGTTTCATTATTTTGTTGTTGTATGGTATTGTAATGTTTCACATGCATTATTATGGCTAGTGACTAACATCTTATTCTATTTAAGCTATGTATTTTTGTTTAGGGTGCACCCAAAACTCAATCTTGAGTTATTAGCAAGTCAATTTGCTCACTCAACTCTTCTACTTGATAGCAAAGTTTCATGTCCAATCGTGACATTTCATGTCCAATCGTGACATTTCCTGCCACATCAATACATCACAACACAAACACTTACACTTCACAACTTAATAGCTCAAGCATAAAAATTCAAGTAGCATGCAACACATATAGGCAATGGCACCGTGTATAACTCCTCGATTGCACAATCTAATGCATAACACTTGTATAAAATTTATTATACAAAATGCTTACAATGCAACATGTTTACAAGAAGGGGAGCACTTAAGTCTATCTCCCTATCACGAGCCTATGTCTCCACTACACATGGTTAGCTCAACCTACGACACTACCCTTATGCCCTTGTCCAAGATTTATGCAATCCAAACTAGCTTTTCGTAGTTCTTCAATATGCTTGTCTTTCCCTGTACTTTCTTGTTTGACTTCCTTGCAAAAGTCATTATGTTCTCTAGCTTATCCATCCTTCCATTATATATATTATTTCACTCATTTCTTCATTTGGTTTGACTTTGTAAAGGATTTTTTTGGGCTTAAGTACTATTTTTGGCTTAACATTCAAAGGAAATTTCTTGGAGGTATGTGATATATTGTTTGGATGTTTTTTGGGCTTAATTTTCAAATGACATTTTTTTGAGGGTATTTTGTTTTTAGAGATTTTGGGCTTAATTTTCAAAAGACATTTTTTTGGATGTATTTTGTTTTTAGATATTTTTGGGCTTAATTTCCAAAAGACATTTTTTGGACTTTTTTGGGCTTAATTTCAAAAGTACTCTTTTTAGGCTTAATATTCAAAGGACATTTTTTGGAGGTATTTTTTAAAGTGATATTTTTTTAGAGGCTTTTTGGGCTTAATTTTCAAAGGAAATTTTTTGGAGGTATTTTTTAAAGTCGCATTCTTTAAGAAGTTGGGCTTAATTTTCAATGGAAATTTTTTGGAGGTATCTTTTGAAGTGACATTTTTTTAGAGTATGTGTTTTGGGTGGAGGTAAATCTTTTATAATGATCTTTTAAAATGAGTTTTTGTCTAACATTTTAAATGGAATTTTTTTGCAGGAACTAGAAGGAAATATTTTGAGCTTCATTTCATTTTTAGAAGACCTTTTTTCTCGGATTTTTTAAAGTAAGTGTTTTGGATTGAAGTATGTATTTTGTGCAAAATTTTTACAATGAGTTTTTTTAAATTAAAACTTTTGTGATGTTTTTTTTAATTGAGTTTTTGTCTAAAATTTTGAACGAAATTTTTTGAACTTCATACTCAATTATCATGGGAAATCGAAGGAATTGCAAGAGAAAACATGATTGAACAAGAGACCCCGAGGAACGTAGAGAAAATGGGAGAGAATATTGCAAAAAAAAGAGGGAAGAACGTTCAAATATTGAAAGGGAAAATCAACCTCAACTAGAAGTTGAAGCAGGTATGTAAATGTAAATATTATAAATTTGATATTTAAAATTTTCCTAGTGTAAATTGTGAAGTTTAATTTTTATTTGATGAACTAATTTGAAAATTATTTAGCAATGTAAACAAAGAAAGAGATTCTGCAAAAAATTGATGATGAGATACAAAATTTTGAAAGAGAAAGTGAAAGAGATATTGAACCTATGATTAAATATGGTGAAAATGTTGAAAGAAATTCAAGTGAAGAAATTGAATCACCAAGTATATATATATATATACATATATATATATATACATACATATATATATATATACATATATATATATATATTGAACACATGCACGTATTATTGAAATCATACATATTTATTAATTTAGTTATTTATTGAATATGTAAACTTATTATGTACTATTAATTCGAATATGTACATATGAAATCAATATTGATGATGAGATGTTAGAAAATGTTGACACTGAAAAATATGGAGATAAAAAGTTGACCATCTTATACGATATCCTGTTAATCACATTTTTGATTCGTACTTCATAAAGGAAAATGTGGCAGTTCAAGCCCAACTGTTGAAAGGTCTCCTAACATTAAGGAAATTAAAAGAAGCTATGACTTTATTGGGTATTCAAAAATCAAGAAAAAATAAAAAAATGAAGGAAAATGTGATACAAATTATAAATATGCTATAACTTCAATTAGAAGATCTAGACAAAAAAATGTTTCAGATGCACGTAGAGAAGTACATATGGCAGTGTTTTCATCAAGTACTAAAGAGAATCACTTGGAAAAATCTATGGCATGATCATTAGGAACCTCATGAAAAACTTTGCACAAACATCGAAAATTTCAGTTGCAAATAGATGTAAATGATGAACTCCCTTGTTGGAGAGCTATTTGTAGGAAACCATACAAAGATAGACTTGGAGAATATGTTAATATATATATATTGGATGAAAAATTCATGTGTTTTTCCAAATTAAAGGTATGTGATGTGAAGAAGAATAACATGAAATCAATATGAAGTACATCCAAAACATTTCTTGGACACCACTCAGATGGAGTTGTTCAACAAGTTCAAAGAAAAGAATCGTGAAATTGATGTCTCAATTAGTGCTTTTATTCAACAAAACCCATGATATGTAAAACCTGTCACTGTACGCGACACTTGTTGTTGTCGTTATCATGTGGAATTTCAGTTATATTATGACGCATTCCTTAATTTTGGTAGAGCATTTTGGAAAGATTAACCTCCTCCTTCCACTATCCATGATTTCATGTCTCAAATTATATGTGGAAGAGAAAGCCATGAATTATTTTACCAAAAGAAATGTGTTGGTGGAAAAAAATGCGATGGTTGTGGAAATTGGACTAAATTTCAAAACAAATATCGTACTGATATAAATGATCAATAATTTTCCAACATGAAAGTGAAATGTAAGAGATATGAATATATCCATACATTGATTCAAGGTTCAAGTGCTAAAATAATTGATTTACAAGAAGAAGAAATTTTTGTGATAAATTTTTTGAGAAAGTTTGAGGCAAAAATTTATAAATACACCAAGCATTCCAAAAGAGCTTAATGAAAGGACTTGCAATTCAAAAAATTCCGTGATTTTTTTCCACCAGGGACCATTTTGTTAGTGATTGATTTTGCGGAAAACTACACATTTGTTCCACAAAAGGAAATTCAAAGTGAATACTATCATTCTGACCAAGTCTCTATGCTCGTCCATATTCTATATAGGCATGCTGAACTAAATGTTGATAATATAGAAAGCACCAGTGAAAATTGGCATGCTATTAAAGAATATCACTTTTATATTAGTGACGATTGTACACATGATACATATTTTGTACAAAACTATTTTGGAAATATTTATGGCTCCTTGAAAACTCGTGGAATAAAATTCAATGAACATCGGATATGGTCAGATGGATGTGCAGGTCAATTCAAACCTTCACGATCATTCTTGTAGTTGTGTTGTCTTCATATGAAAACCCACATTAAACATTGTTGCAATTTCTTTGATACTGGTCATGGAAAAGGAGAACATGACAGTGTAGGGGCATGCATAAAACGATCACTTCGAAGATATCAAATGTACCACTCTACAAACCATCTTGTGGACGCTAAAGAAGTTTTTCAATGGTGCATCGCTGCACTAAGCCATGAGACTAACCGATCAAGGGAAGTGCAAAGGTACATTCAATTTAATTTTTATTGGATTTCCAATTTTAAATAGTGTAAATTTATCACAGTGACTATCTTTGATGGTATTTTGATATCATATTTATATTCTTCTTTGAATTTTCGATATAGGTTTTTTTGGCATATTGGGGTCGATGATGTAGATAGATCGATTGGAAATGATGTTGAAACAATAAAAGGGACTTTAAAAATGCATTAAATTAAAACAAAGTTGTCCACAAATGTGTTTGCATTGGATAAAATAAAATATTATTGTTTTTGTCATTTTTTCATAAACAACACAAAATCTAACGATGTTTGTGAAAACAAAATGTATGTAAAATATTGAAAACATACAGAGCTAAATACAAAGGGGAAAATGTCTGTTGCAATGTTTGAAGAAATTCAATCAGAGGAGACTAAAATATCATCTAATGGTGATTGAGTTTCTAATCTTGTTAGAGAAGGTAAAATTTGAATTTCTTTCAAATGATAAAGATCTAGAAATAGATAATAAAATCAAGTACATGTATGCTAATTTTAAAGTTAATTTTTCATGTTAATTATGATCTAAATTTAAATACAAAAGTTTGTTTTATTGTGCAGGAGATGCTTTTGTTGTAATTGTACCTATTATCAACAATGAAATTGTGAAGTATTATTTGATGTGTTGCACTAAACGAAAAATGAAATTATTAGAAAACTATAATGATCACGGGTTTACATATGAAAGAGGGTCTATAATACTAAAAGGTTATTTTTTCAGACAAACTAATAAAAGTGGGTATTTTGTTTACTTTGAATTATGAACCCGATGTCATAAGTTTTCAATATAGTCACTTGGTGTGTGCAACATGCACAAAGTTGATAGAAATTCAATCAAAGAAAAAAACAATAATTAAGAAATAGAAAATGTCCAAAACCGATCATGAACGGATCATTGAAGATGGAATTCCATTGGAATTTTTTTGATTGAACTTCCCAACAATTTCTTCTTTTTGGATTCATGTTTTAGAACTTCTAAAACTCAACTAAAAATTGAACTTCCTTTTTATGTTATCTGTGCAAGTGTTTGCACATGTAGATTGTTTTGGTACATGCACACGAGTAATTTATACACGTTTGCACATACACATGTCTAGATTATTTGGTCTAAATGACTTCATACATTATCTAGTACAACTTGGCATAATATCATTATTGCAAAATGTACATATATGTGTATCTAGTATAGTTAATATAATGCAAATTTGAAGTTTCACGATTTTGTTTTAGATGTGCGTGTCTATTAGAAGTAAATTATATAATATTCATTCTTGAATGAAAAATGTGTGGTACACGTTTTGTAATTTCCAGTTTACTATCAACTGAAAGTAGCTTTTCTATGTGCATTGATGAAAAATGTTGTACGTACTCGATATATATGTTCTCGAATGCAATTTTAAAATTTTATGATTGTTTGACACATCTAAGAAGACCTAGAATCTTATGATTGTTTTTAGATATATATATACATCAATATGTATATGCAAACATGTACTTAAATAATTTCTATGTACATATATTCATGTGAACTTTTTTTTGTTTGTAAAATGACAACTTGAATTAAAAAAAAAAAAAATTATATCAAAATCATATGCCAAATGTAATTCATCCATCCAAAACATGAGTTTTAAAAACAAAACATTATATCACAACATTACTGAACACATGCCGAATGTAGTTCAACTATCCAAAAAAAATTGAAACATTATATCACAATCACATGCCAAATGTTGCTCAATAGATCCAAAACTTGTGTTTTAAAAGCAAAACATTATATCACAACATTAATTCACATGCAAAATGTAGGTCAACCATCCAAAACTTGAGTTTTAAAAGAAAAACAAATTATATCACAACATTACTTCACATGCCAAATGTAGTTCAACTATCCACTAAAAACAAAACATTATATCACAATAACATGCCAAATGTAGTTCAATCATCTAAAACTTGAGTTTTAAAAATAATTTACATTATATCACAACATTACCTCACATGCCAAATGTAGTTCAAATATTCAATAAAAACAAAACATTATATCACAATCACATGCCAAATGTAGTTCAACCATCCAAAACTTGAGTTTTAAAAACAAAACATTATATCACAACATGTGATCACATGCCAAATGTAGTTCGACTATCCAAAATATGGTTTGTAATTCGATATTTCGATCTAGAGAGATTCATTTTATATTTTTAACAAGTTTATAAAATGACAACTTGAATTTTAAAAACAAAGAATTATATCACAATCACATGTGCCAAATGTAGTTCAACCATCCAAAATATACAAATTGTGAAAATGTAATTTGAAATTTCCATTTAGACATTCATTTTGTGATCACATGCAAAATGTAACTATCCAAGACAAGAGTAAATGTAGTTTAAAACACACACACACACACACACACACACACACACACAAACATATAGTGCTACAAGTATGTTATATAGAAAAGTAAATATATGACTGCATCTAGATAAAACTATATATAAAAAAGTAAATTTAAGACTAGATCTATCAAATATAATGTTGCACACATGTGCATCATCAATCAAATATAGATGGATGTAGTGTCTCTCTCGACAAAGTCAAAATCCTCGAGCTATCCTATGAAGCATGGGGAACTTGTACACAATGTGTAAAAACAGTAAAATTTAATACATTTTAAAATTGAATGAGAAAATAGAACTTCATGTAATAAAACAAAATGAAAATAAAAATACATGCAATACCTCATGAGGTTCCCTCTCCATTGTCTTTTGTTCGTCTTCCATTAAAACTTCCTCCACAAGAACATCTTCCATATTAAACTGTACAATATAAATGTACAAGTATATATATATATTTCAAATGAAAATGCATATATATATATATATATATATATATATATATATATTAATAATAATAATAATTTTAAATAATATTAAAAAAATTTTAGACAACTTGTTCAAATGGTTCAAATGGTGTGGATGCTCCTATCTCAATCATACACTCCATTGCTAGAGTCCGTGGAGAAAAGAAATCATCTCAAGAAACCTAAAATTCAAAATTTTTAAAAGTATAAAGTAAATCAAGATTTAGATCTCAATTTATAATAAAACTTTTGAACTTCAATTTATAACTTATAACTTAAACATATATTTAAGTGAAAATTGAATACTTGTGATGGTGGATCTGGCACATCTCCTAAGGGTGACTCCAAAAGAAAATCTCCAAAAACCTAAAATTTAAAAAAATTAAAATAACTCATGATCTAGAGATCTCATTATTTAATGGAACTTTTGAGATGGAATATATAACTTAAAAACATTTTGAAAGTGAAAAAATGTTCATACTTGTGATGGTGGATTTGGCACATCTCCCAAGGAAAAATAAGGTATCGCCATCCCAAAAAAATCAAACGGAGTCATAATCTGTTAACATTTTATTATATATACATTTACATGTTTGCACACTTATTTATTTTAAAAATATGTCATCATGTTTCAATATATATCATAATAAATAAAAAAAAACATTTGTACATCATCATATTCACTTAAAAAACACTGACATTTTCCAACATATCTTGATGGTGAGAACCATCTTGATTGTGTGAACCATAGGCTCTAACTGTGATATTAACATAATCTTTGTTCATCAAGTGTGATAATTGCAAATGGTGTTAACATATATTGATACATTTTTGTTAGATTAATGTATACAAGTAAATGTATGTATATATATGTATTTGTTAAAATAATCACCCTAACCATTAACACAAACCGTTCCCATGCCCTTTTGCTCATGAATAACTAGGTCCTACCAACCATTGTGAAAATTCTTTGGATATGTTCTGAGATCTTCAACACTCATATTGTCTATCTCTTCATCTATATAATACACAAAATTAGTGCATGCATTATCATGTGCTCTTTGTCAATTCAGATAAACATCAACTCTACCCAATCCACTCTGAACATTTTCAATGATGGCATCCCTTTCTTCTCGACTAATTTGAGAATTGGCATCCATCTCTAACCGCAAAGTTTCGACACAAAGAGGTCGACTAAACAATGGTGGCTAAGGGCGAGGCAACTTAACATCACGCCTAGCACTCCTACAGTCACGTAATCGACCTTTCCTAGAACCAAAAGATTCAGAGGGGAGGTCATTATAATTGGGTTTCATTCCCAAAAAGAATTATGCATTAAATAATTTTGAAAAATAAAGCATAACCTCGTCATTCCATGGGAGTCTTCCATAGGCAGCAAGTTGCCTATCATACAAATAGCCAGCTATATGAGGGTTCTTGAAATATTTCACCTTTAGCATCTTTATTTTTAGCCCTTCTTTGAAATTAAACATAGACCTAGACATTTCTCTTGTAACTCTTTGTTTAACAACCTCCCATGTATCGGGACCCATCAATGTTTCCTTTATTTTTCTCATCACTTCTACAAAAGCATCAGTGGTTGGCCTAAGCTTTAGGTACACATCTAATAGTTCGCTTAAAGAGTAAGTAATTATTACCAAGCTTTGTCGACTCTCAGCAGGAAGAGTCAAATCCAGGATATCTTTGTTCAATTTTGAATGAATATTTTGACACCTTTCTAAGGTGCATTGCTGCATGTTTGATTCCCAAGGTATATTGGAAATTTCAGACGGATAAGTCGTGGTTGGAGTAAAACCTTCTTCTTGAATGACACATTTTGTTCTACGTCTTTTTCGAGCAACATTTGGAGCAACATTTGTACCCTCTGCATCAATATATAAAATTTCATGTATTAAAAAAACATGTAAACAAATTTGTACAAATTGAATGAAAATAATATTCAGATTGATGGACACCTTGATATAGTTGGCTAGCATCTTGCACACCCTGAGACAGTTGAGAACCAGAATGACCACTGATTGGTTGAGAACCAACATGGCCATCCATTGATTGGCCTCTGAGGGAATGCATATCACCACCTTCACGTAATTCGCCACCACCTATTGATGGCCCTCCAAGGGAATGTGTACCACCACCAACCTCATGAGATGAGAGGGAAGCTTCATAAGAAAATATGAATTTATATTTAATTCAAAAATACATTCATACATATAAATACATGTACATATTCATTGATTAAATTGCATGAACCATGGCCACGTGAACCATGGCCATGCTCCATTGATGGAGTAGACACCTTTGTCCTACTACCTCCTAAAAAATAAAAAATAAAACTTATTAGCAACTAATTTAACTCACAAAATTGATAAAAAATCAATTCCATATGTACACACATCTATGTATGGAGATAAGATTATATTTAAATACCATGAACATCCCTCGATCCATGATCCCCCTCTCTCGTAGAGATGTGGGATTCTATTGATCTTCGTCTTTCATCCTCCATGATATATATGGATATATCTACAATGGACATTTAAAATTATTTTTAAATTACTATTTAAAATAGATTCAAAAGAAATTTCAAAAAATTAATGTAATTTAGTGTACACAAATTATGTAGAATACAACTTTCAAATCACTAATTGATGTGTGAAGCTCAATTTAAGAAATCTTTTTATAAAAATGTTAAGTTCACCAAGTTGCGCTTTACATGGTGAGAGCACACTTGGTATATAATTGAAAAAGCACATGATCATTAAAAAATACGCATTTATAAGTAAAAAACACATACATATCAAAGATATGTTACAAATTCCATTAATAAATTTTGAAGGAGAGAGTCTCAACACTTATTCATCTTTGAGAGATGAATCTTGAATTTTTGAAGAAGAGCTTCTCAACACTAATTCATCTATGAGAGATGAATCTTGAATTGGTATTTCCCCATATAATATTAATTTATCTATTAATTCATCTTTGATAGATGAATCTTGAATTGGCATTTCCCCACACAATAGAGCAACAGATATCTTATTAACATTTGTACAATGTCTTACTCTAAGAAATTGAAATTGGCTAACAATATTGTTTTCTTTTCCATATAGTTGTTTTAGCCTCTCATTCTTAACTTGGTACACGTCTTTCATCTAGTTGCACATAAGTTCAAAATTGGTGAAAACTACAATTCCATTTGATCCATACTCCCTAGTTGTTCGCAAGCTTTCTATCAATGCAATATAATATGCCTCGTTGTTTGTTGTTCATCCTAATATATTCATTTTCCTTTGGAGGACCTTGTTAGTCGTAATAATTCAAAGTACATAGGTAATCACTGCTTTCCCTAGCTTGGGATAGCAAGAAACATCTATGCATAATTTCCATTTTTCAACCATATTTAGTGGGTTTTTTTTATCCCTGAAAAAAATAAATTCAATAAAATATATTAAATTAACATTTATTGCAAATGCATGGGAGAAATGGCATGTTCATGAGAGAAATGACATGTGCATGGTTTGCCTTAAATTTTTCCTTAAATTTTATGGGAGAATTCACATATAGAAATGAGATACCTTAAAGATTGCCTTGCCAAGTGTTTAAGGGAAAAATGACATGTAAATGGTTCCAAAAACACTAGCAAAATATGCCTTAAATTTTTTTAGAGAAATGACAGGTACATGGTTCCAAAAACAATAGCAAATTATGCCTCAAAGTTTATCGAAGAAATGACATGTACATGGTTATCCTTAAAGTTTGCCTTGAGTTTATGGGATAAATGGGAGAAATAGAATGCATGTACATGGTTATCCTTAAATTTTTATTTAAAATTTATGGGAGAAATAACATAGAAATGAAATGTACATGGTTCCAAAAACACTAGCAAATGCCTTAAATTTTATGGGAGAAATGGCATGTATAGAAATGGATATTAAAATGAAGAACTTCTATAGATATGTTCTATAGATTGACTATAGGGGAATTTACTGGATATGTCACCTTTAATAAAGAATTAGATCCAGAGGTTACTTGGGTGTTTACAGACTCTGCTTTTAGAACTTGTAGAAGTTAACACTCAACAGACAAACTAAAATCCTATGGAAGTTCAACCACTTTAGGTTCAGTTTTTAGGCCTTAAAGTTTTCCTTGAATTAATGGGAAAAAGCCTTGAGTTTGGGGGATCCTATCCTATGGAAGTTCAACGAATTTAGGTTCAGTTTTTAGGCCTTAAATTTTTCCTTGAATTAATGGGAGAAAGCCTTGAGAAATGACACATGCCTTAAAGTTTGCCTAAAAGTTTATGGGAGAAATGACACATGTATGGGAGAAATAACACATGTACACGGTTTGCCTTAAAGTGGTAGTGGTTTATGGATATTAAAATGAATAAATTATATTTATATTTGTTCTAGAGATTGATTGTAGGGGCATTTACTGGATATGTCAACTTTGAGAAAATATGAGATCCAGAGGCTACCTGGCCCTTTATAGACTCTACCTTTAGAATTTGTAGAAGTTAACACTCAATAGAGAGACTAAAATCCTATGGAAGTTCAACCACTTAAGGTTCGGTTTTTAGGCCTTCAATTTTGCCTTGAATTAATGGGAGAAAGCCTTTAGTTTGTGGGATCCTATGGAATTTTAGCCAATTTAGGTTCAATTTTTAGGCCTTAATGTTTTCCTTGAATTAATGGGAGAAATGACATACATGCATGGTTTGCCTTAAATTTTATGGGAGAAATCACATCTAGAAATGATATGCCTTAAAGTTTTCCTTAAAGTGCGTGGGAGAAATTACATCTTGAAATGGCATGCCTTAAAGTTTATCTTTCCTAAAGTTTAAGAGAGAAATGACATGTAGATGGTTTGTCTTAAAGTTTGCCTTGTAGTTTATGGCAGAAATGACATGGAAATGCCAGAGAAATGACATAGAAATGACACAACCCTTAAAGTTTTCCTTATAGTTTATGGGAGAAATGGCATTGCCTTATAGTTTATGGGAGAAATGACATAGAAATGACAAGATTTAAAATTTTACTTTCCTAGAGTTTAAGAGATAAATTCCATGTACATGGTTTTCCTTAAAGTTTGCCTTATAGTTTATGAGATAAATGACATTGCCTTATAGTTTATGGGGAAAATGACATATATAAATGACAGAGAAATGACATATAGAAATGACATGTTTTTCCTTAAAGTGTGTGAGAGAAATGTCATGTACATGGTTTGCAATTTTATTTTATGCACTTACTAAAATTTATGGGAGAAATGGGATAAATGATATGTATGTACATGGTTTTCCTTAAAGTTTGCCTTAAATTTTGTGGGAGAAATCACATAGAAATGACATGTAAATGGTTTCAAAAACACTAGAAAATACCTTAAAGTTTATGGGAGAAATGGCATGTACAGAAATGGATATTACAATGAAGGACTTCTATTCAGATCTGTTCCAGAGATTGACTGTAGGGGAATTTACTGGATATGTTACCTTTGAGAAAAGATGAGATCCATAGGCTACTTGGCCCTTTATAGACTCTGCACTTAAGACTTATAGAAGCTAATAGAGAAATGACATAAAGAAATGGCATGTTTTTCCTTAAATTTTGCCTTAAAGTGTGTGGAAGAAATGTCATGTACATGGTTTGAAAAATTATTTTATCCACTTACTAAAATTTATGGGAGAAATGGGAGAAATGACATGTATGTATATGGTTTGCCTTAAAGTTTGCCTTAAATTTTATGAGAGAAATGACATAGAAATGACATGTACATGATTCCAAAAACGCTAGCAAATACCTTAAAGTTTATGGGAGAAATGGGATGTATAGAAATGGATATTACAATGAAGAACTTCTATTTAGATATGTTCCAGAGATTGACTATAGGGGAATTTACTGGATATGTCACCTTTGAGAAAATATGAGATCCAAAGGCTACCTGGCCCTTTACAGACTCTGCCTTTAGAACTTGTAGAAGTTAACAGTCAACAGACAGACTAAAATCCCATGGAAGTTCAAAATCCTATGGAAGTTTAGCTACTTTAGGTTCAATTTTTTGGCCTTAAATTTTGCCTTGAATTTATGGGAGAAAGCTTTTAGGTTGTGGAAGAAATGGCATGTGTGTAGTTTTCCTTAAAGTTTTCCTTAAAGTTTATGGGAGAAATCACATCTAGAAATGACATGCCTTAAAGTTTGCCTTGCCTAGGGTTTAAGAGAGGAATGACATGTAGATGGTTTGCCTTAAAGTTTTCCTTATTGTGTATTGGAGAAATGACATAGAAATGACAGAGAAATGACACATGCCTTAAAGTTTTCCTAAAAGTTTGTGGGAGAAATGAAACATGTATGGGAGAAATGACATTGCCTTATAGTTTATGGGAGAAATGACACATGCCTTAAAATTTTCCTAAAATTTTGTGGGAGAAATGATACATGTATGGGAGAAATGACACATGTAGACGGTTTGCCTTAAAGTGGTAGTGGTTGATTAAGTTATGTCAAAAGTCACACCTTGATGAGTTTGTGGGAGAAATGACATGTACATGGTTTAAAAAATTATTTTATGCACTTACTAAAACAACTAGTGGTTGTGGTTGATGAAGCTATGTCAAAAGTCACGCCTTATGAGTTTGTGGGAGAAATGACATGTACATGGTTTGAAAAATTATTTTATGCAAGTTTACTAAAACAACTAGTGGTAGTGTTTGACGATGTTATGTCAAAAGTCACACCTTGATGAATTTGTGGTAGAAATGACATGTAAAAGGTTTGCCTTAGAGTTTAGTTTTCCTTGAATTTTATGGGAGAAAACACATCTAGAAACCTTTACTTTGACATCTATAAATAGGCTAAGAAAATTAAAAAAGAATTTTCAACTTGCATTAGTTATTTCCTTGATAAGTATGATTTAGCACCTAACATATTGCTTAATAATTTATAATAATGTTATTTTGTTTATGCACTTACTAAAACAACTAGTGGTAATGGTTGATGAAGTTATGTCAAAAGTCACACCTTGATGAGTTTAACTAGTGGTAGTGGTTCATGAGGTTAAGTCAAAAGTCACACCTTGATGAGTTTGTCGGAGAAAAGTAAATTAAAGTTTAACATTTTATTAGAAAAGTAAATGAAAACACTAGGAGAGGAAGCATCATGGACACTGTAAAATTTAATTTAATCATTTAAATTTTATAATTTAATGTCAATTTTTGGCTTGTAATATCATTTATCATTCATCCTTGATATACATACAATAATTTTACAACTTGAGCATCCCTACAAACTATCATCATATCACTACATACATAATCTAGATTAGTAATATCCATTACATCATAAAACACTCCACTTTTAACATTTTACAAGATCAGAAAAGTAAATGAAAACACTAGGAGAGGAAGCATAATGGAAGGTGTAAATTTAGGTAAATTAATAAAAAATAGTTAGCATCAACATAAATATGAATATAGTGGAAAAGTATCACTAAATCAATGTTTGGTTAATTTTTTTTAAATATCCAACCTCAATCCTAGTAATTTAATCGTCTCAATTACAATAAAACCACCACATCATCTAGTGAGGTGGGCCTAAAATCTACACATAGAAACTTATGATTGAATTAATAAGTGGAAAGGGGTGAAAAATTATTTTATACACTTACTTAAACAACTAGCGGTAGTGGTTGATGAAGTTATGTCAAAAGTAACACATATAGCTCTACTCTTTGAGACATTAGAAAGCTTGCTAGATTAGGAAGCTTCAGTTTAGGAATAAGAAATAGAAGCTTAGGTTTTAGCTTAGCAAGGAATATTCAGGAAGATAGGCATTATAACCACAAACAAAAAATCTGATGAAATACAAAGACAATCTAACAAAGGTCTAAGGAACAAACATAACATAAATAAAACCTGCAAGCTTAAGAAATAACAGAGCTGTGAGTTGGTGCTCATAAGAAGAACACAGAGATATTATATCTGCAGAGGTTGAAGGAAAGAACGGAGCTATCAGAAATCAGGAAAATAAACACATATAACTCTACTATACTCTTTGAGGCATTAGAAACTTAGCTAGATTAGGAAGCTTCAGCTCAGGAATAAGAAAGAAAAGATTAGGTTTTAGCTTAACAAGGAGTGTTGGGCTAGAATTGTGAATTACGGATAAATCATGCTTCCCTAGATGAGTGCTAGTCTAGAACAATAGGTGAAAGACTATACGACTATTTATCCTAACTAAGAACAGATACACAGAGAAGATTATAAGATTATTTGTGATCCAAGCGCTTCTAAATGGCTCCTTCTGTCGCTTCTGTTGCAACTTCAAATTCAAGTGGTTTGTGTGAAATGCTTCCTGCAAGAAAGAACACTGAAACAGCAGAAGATGCAATAATATAGATATCTATTCAAGTTAGTTTGCTAAATCAGTAAATCATAAACCATACACATCAACTAAGATCTTACAATATGAAAATCAATGCCAATACAGATGCATATAGGGAAAAATAAATAGTATTCTTTATTGATGATAGAAGGAGAGGTTACAACCAAATGACTGATTTGAAGTGACCCTTACAAAAATGTTCTCAAGCCTCATAACAGTATAAATCTCTCCAACTGCAACTACACAAATCTAGCTCTCAATTGAAAATTCTCCAAAATTTCTCTACTCAAATTCTTCCTTCTCAAGCACTTAGATCTGTGCTCAATTTATAGATGAAATGTATTTTGTTTTGCAATCAATTAATTTCCAATAATAGGAAAGACATTTTTCCATTCATGTAGATGTCAAATGGACACATGGATTTGAAGCTTGACACATGTGAACTCTTCTAGAAGGCACTGGCCAAGTGGAGATTATGGAACAATGAGAATTTCGCTCCCAATGTGACCAATGCACTTGTGAATGTCGGGAAGTGCTTTGCACAGTAGCCTTGCATGGGGATACCTGCATATGCAATGCACTTAGGCCCCTTAGAGCTTGTGTTGGTGAGCTCGCATATGCTATATAGTAAGCTTAAAACCTTGGAAACCTTTGCTTGATAAAAGTCTTGCTTGATTTGTTTTGTTTCTTGTCTTAGGGCATGTAGCAACTGAAATGATAGGGAATGATAGATCCTTGATCATTGGTCCTGGAGATGATGTCCAGTTAACCAGGTCATTGGGAATGGTGCCCAAATTGACCTATAACAATTGCCCCCTAAAGCATGAGATCCAAATAATAAAAACATTTGATTGAGATTCTTTACACTGTGATGAGCCTGGAAATGAAGCGGAGTGGTCACCTGCATCAATATTACAATACATTACATCACGATATATCCTATTTGATCATAATTACTGAGGGTAGGCATTCCCATGTTCAGCACATAAAACAATCTAATAACATGTACATAATTCAGAAAGTCATCTTCATTGGAATGTTTCCCAAATGCAGACATGCTTATAGATATAGGCCCATGTTTGGATGACAATCTGTATGTAAGGTTGTAGTGTCCCATTTTTCCTAGTATATTTTTGTCACTCCTATTAAGTGTTATTTTTGATGAGTTATATATATATGGAATATTTATCACTAGATTGAGGAATAACATTTTATATACATGATTGTATTTCCTCTTTATGTTTATGTATGTCATAGTGATCACTGGATTGGGTAACAATGTTTTATATCCATAGTTTATGTATGGAAAATTGACCATTGGTTTGGGAAAAATGTTTTATATAGTTGTATTTTCACTTATGTGTGGTATATTTGATTATGTGTTTTATATGATGTTATGCATATGTCTCTCTTTTTGCATCTGAATTGTGTATCAGGTGTATGACATGGATGGAGATCCTGGATTGAGACACATAGACCCATGGATGCTCATAGTTATGTGGAAAAAAATGGTTAAATTATGATTTCCGGATGATACATGACTTGCATGATTATATATATGTCTAACATTGTACTGACCAGGATGTGGTAGGGGACCTGATCATTTTCCAACAAGGATAAATGATTGTGGAAGTCATGCACCATTCAAGGTAAAATGTGGTTAAGTTAATTTCATTATGAAATTCATATGATTCCTTTGATCTATGATATTGTGATGTCTGCAGGTCTTCGAACAAGGCCTTACCAATGAACCATCAAATGGGTAAAAGCTCACAATCGGTACCATAAGGAGAAACACGGAGTTTCAAAGCACAGTAGATGAGAAAGCAAGGAAATTAGGGTGTGGAGTCATAAATCCAAGAATATAAAGAAGTGGCGTATTTTATATTTAGGGTGTGAAGTCCTAAATATTTAAAAAGATCAAGTTATGGAATCTTAGATCTTTGGAGTAGATTAGGGCGCGGAGTCCTCAATCTAATAAGGCATGGAGATGCATGAAATAGAGGTGCAAAATCCCTATTCTCCGAAAGAAAAATACCACTCATGGATAAATTTCCTTAAATATAATCTCAATCTGAAAATTTTGGAATGACTTTCTAAAAATAGAAAGTCATGTCTAGCATCTCAAGCATGACTTCCCAAAAATATTAAATCTCCTTGCATAAATTGGTAATCAAGCATAGTTGAAGGAAATTAAATTAACTTATCTTTAATCAATCCTAATAGTTCAATATTGACTTAATCCTCAATATTATTAGTATTATCATTATCTTTTATGAGACTATGATATTTTATTAAAAGGGAATTACAAATTAACTTTATCTATGCAAACCTATCTCTTTCATGACTCTCATGGCTCTATGTAACTCTCTATATTTTAAATATTACATTGCACTCTCTTTTGTGAACTCATCAAGGAATGGCATATTCCTCTTACACTCTCTTTAATGCATATGTTACACTCTCCTTAAATAAGGCATGCATACCTCTCCTTAATGGCAGAAGTTACACTCCTCTAAATGGAATACAATGCATGCATATTACTCCTCATTTCTGACAAGAATTGGTTTCTCCTCCTATATATGAGTCTCATGTATTCTCACTTGGGAGAGGAGGGTGATGCCAAGAGTGGAAGAGACTTGAGAAAGGTTGTGAGAGGGAGAGATATGGAGAGTATCAAATTTCTTCCAAAAAAATTTGGATTCCTTACTAATCTACTAAGTATCTATTGAGGTTGAACATGAGTGGTATTTAGAGGAAGTGAAAACTATATTCCTGAGTTTTTGCCTTGCATCTCTCTCTCTCTACTGTTGTATTTTGGTACTGGTTGTGAGCTTTTGCATCTCGGGGGTTCCAAGGGGAGAATTTCTTCCTGGATATGGTTGGGAGGAAAACCGAGTGGTTCATGATGAATTGGTAAGGATATTGGCGTTGGAGCATACTCTTATTGGAGCTAAAGCATACATCCATCCTCTTGGAGTTGTACAAATTCACTGTCAGGTATGTGGGTCAAATTATGTTATGTATTTTTGTAGTTTATTTCATAGCTTTTTCTTGTTTGGTTGTTTGTTGAAACTTACTTGTATATGAAGTGTTGCACACCAAAATTGAGGAAATTTTGTAATGATTGTAGAAGTATTTTCTTGTATAGTGTTGAATCGATTGAAAGAAATTCATAATGGATGAATCTTGTAGGTTTTCATGAATTAGATGAAAATATTTTAATGGCTTAAATTCTGTTCTCCTCCTCTTTTTACAGCTCTAGATAAGTTTTCATACTATGTGTTTGATAGAAGTCATAAATGAGATTGTAGGATTCTTGGGTTGTTGTTGTTTTCAAGAATTGCATTTCTGGGCATCCCTGTTGCGATCCAGCTCCACTTCAGGGGGTATCCATGCCCATCGGCCATTTCACCCTGACTTTGATTTCAAAAATCAAGTTTTCGGACATCGATTCCCAAATCTGCTTTGTTTTGCAGATTTGTTGTTGCATGTAGGAACCGCTTGTTGTTTTGTTTTGTTGTTTGGTTCTTTTTATATTGGATCTTCCTGATAATTTATACTGATGAATATGATATAGGATAACCACTTGGAAATTGTGTTTAAAGTCTAAATGGTTAATAATTTGAAAATTTAAATAACCTTATGGCAACTTTTTTTATGACTGCCAACTGTTTGTCAAAATTCTCCAATGGCTGTACCTTACAACATTGTGAGCTACGTTTAAAATTCCTAAATATTTATATTCATTGGTATAGATTCAAAAATGAATATGGTTGATAGTCTACTAATATTTTAAGTTCAATTATTGACACTACTTACAAAAAAAAAATGAATTCATGTTATTTTGGATTCATGTTAGCTAATTGTTGTGAAAACACCTTAAAGAGATAATGGTTGTAAATGTTTGACAAAATGCCTCAATGGCTATACATTTCATACTTGTAAATTGGTTTTCATAATGTTCAATAGTTTCATCTAATTACGTTTATGAGCCGTCCATAAAACAAAAAGGCTTAAGTTAATTTAATATTTGCAAACAAGGTGTTTCTAGTGTAATAAATCCATTGAGTTAAAGGGTCTTGCTGAAAAGTAAAAATTGGGGTAAGTAATCTGTTGCAATATTAGCTCACATATGAATTCATAATTATGGGATTCCAAACCTATATAATTTGAATTATCCTTTTAAGAAAATAATTCATAAGCATGTTATTAGTCACTCTTGAACACATTTAATTACAACGGAATTAACAATTAGCTTATTGTAAATTGTGGTTCATAAAGGTTGACATTTATTCATCCCACTAAATAATTTATATTTTAAAGGTAATTTTAGTCTTGAGAAGCAAGTATTATGGTTGTATGTTTTGGATCTTGATAAACCTTGAACTTTGTAGCTTTGAAGATAAGTTGGTAGAATTTAGAGTGTAGTGTAAAGGACACCAATAACTTCTATGTCCTACAATATATATATATATATATATATATATATCGAATTTTGATTTAATATAATATTTCTCTATAATAATTATGGTAGATAAGGTGGGACCTTACATATGGTATCAGAGCACAAGTTCAAAACTCTAGGACCTAGGGCATGCCTGCTAATAATCAAAGCTAAGTACCTTATTTACTTACCTAATATTTTTTTGGTTAGGTTAAGTAATCATGGAGAGAGCATCAAGGAGGAGGAAGGAAGTCTCATATCCACCTCCCCAAGCCAAAGAATCTGAACAAATATCCATTAGGGAAGTAAAGGATATGATGTTATCTTTCCAAAAGATGAATGAAGTATTGATTAATAGGGTTGGGGGAAATCCTTCAGTGCCTGGTTCTTCATCTCAAGCAGAAAGGCAAGAAATACCATTTGATGGAGATGTACAAAGAGAGTTGGAAAAAGTTAAGCTTCCTATCTTTAAGGGTACCAAAAAAGGGGAGGTAGCAGAAGCTTGGTTGGAAAACATGTGCCTATGTTTTGAGATGTGGAACTATTCTAGCAACCAAAAGGAAAAGTTAGCTATTTAACAACTTAAGGAGAGTGCACTATTATGGTGGAAAAACTTAGAGTCCCAATTGGGGTACTCCATGTCTACCTCGACATGGGAACGATTTGAAGATAAATTTCGAGCAAAGTACCTTTCTGTTGAATACTTGGAGAGGAATTTGAATGAGTTCCATGATCTTAAACAAAGAACTAAGACAATCCTTGAATATGAGGCACGATTCATGGAATTTATTAGATATGCCACCCATCTAAATACCGAAGCCCTCAAGGTAAATTTTTTTTTGTATGGGTTGAATCCTATTATAAAGGAGAAGTTGTGCATTTTGAGGCCTACTACATTGCATGAGGTAGTGCAACAAGCAATTATAGCTAAGGAAGAATTGTTGGGCAACAAAGGCGGGGATAAAACCACAAATCTATCATTAAATTGGAAACATCCTCGAGGGGGAGGCCAATATGTAAGACATAATTCAGGTGGTTCACATCATCAGGGATTCCAAAAGAATCATACTTTTAAGAACCAAGGAAATAATTCAAGGCAAAAACTTCAGCAAAGTAGTGCTTGCACTCAAGAAACACCTAATAAAAGGGTTAAATTTATGAAAGCTGCTCCCACTAATGGATGTTGGACTTGTGGAGGACCTCATTATGAGAGAGATTTCCCTACAAAGAAGACTGAAGCACAATTAGTGCAGGAACAAGCCACTGTTAGAGATATGGGTAGGGCCCATAGGATTTATGCAGTGTTGCAAAATCGCCAAGTCGAGCATCAATCTACTGTACTTGAAGCATCTGGTAAGCTAAATGGTATGAATGTTACTATTTTGATTGATCCTGGTGCAACTAAAATTTTCATTTCTCCTAATTCTTTATTGAAATATAAATTAGTGGAAATAGAGAAAGATGATTTTGATCACATTGAGATGGCCTCAGGATGATCTCAAAAGGTTGAATGCTTAGTGAAAGAGTGCTCTTTAGACCTAGGAGTGTGTGTCACACATGTGAATATTTATGTGATGCCACTTGGTCACTATGATGTGATAATTGGGATGGATTGGCTTGAATCCCACTGGTCTGTGCTCGATTGTCAAAGCAAAAACCTTCAGTTTTTGAGTGATGAGGGTCAATCTAGGGTTCTCAATGGGAAAAGAAGATCTGTTTCCTTAAGAATTATCTCATTCTTGCAGAAGAAGCGAAGTCTTAGAAAAAAATGTTAAATGTATGCTATAATGAAAAATATCCTTTCCTTTCAGAATTATCTGATGTCTTTCCAGAGGATTTTCCTAGTTCACCTCCAAAGCATGAGATTGACTTCTCCATTGAGCTTAAGCCCAGTATTGAACCTATATCCAAAGCTCTCTATTGAATGTCTATTGTTGAACTTTGTGAGCTGCAAGTGCAACTTCAAGAGGTATTGGATCGGGGTATGATTAGACCTAGTGTTTCACCTTGGGAGCTCTTGTGATATTTGTAAAGAAGAAGGATGGATCCCTTCGGCTCTGTGTTGATTACATGCAATTGAATCGAGTAACTATTCAAAATCAATATCCTTTGCCTTGCATTGATGATCTATTTGATCAAATGAAGGGAGCCACTGTATTCTCCAAGATCGATCTTCGATCAGGATATCATCAACTTAGAGTTAAAGAAGAGGATATTTCCAAAACTTCTTTTCGAACTCATTTTGGGCATTATGAATTCGTGGTTGTTCCCTTTGGGTTATCTAATGCCCCAGGAGTTTTTATGAGTCTGATGAATGGTATATTTCAGAAGTACTTGGACAAATTTGTACAAGTGTTCCCTGATGACATCCTAATCTATTCAAATTCCCCCAAAGAGCATGAGAAACAACTTAGAGTGGTATTGCAATGCTTAAGAGAAAATAAGCTTTATGAAAAAATGTCCAAATGCTCTTTTTTTCAATCAAAGATCCATTATCTTGGACACATTATCTCCAATGAAGGAATTTCAGTTGACCCAGCAAATATCGATGCAATTTCAGGATGTCCAACACCCTCTAATGCACATTAAGTGCATAGTTTCATGGGTATGGCAGGATACTATCGGAGATTTGTGGAAGGGTTTTCAAGCATAGCTAGCCCAATCACTTCATTGCTTAGGAAGGGACAGTGATTTAAGTGGAGAGATGAGTGTGAGAAAGCTTTTTCCAAGCTCAAGCAATGTTTGAATACAACTCCGATACTGAAGGTTACAGATATGGATAGACCATTTATAGTATGTACAGATGAGTCAAAAGGTGGATTGGGTGCCATTTTATGAAAAAAGGGTAGGGTGATTTGAAATGCCTCTAGGAAGTTAAGGCCTCATGAAGAAAACTATGCAACCCATTATCTAGAACTAGCAGCCATAGTTCATGCCTTGCGACTTTGGAGACATTATCTGGTGGGAAGGAAATTTGAATTGAAAACAGATCATAGAGGTTTGCAACATATATTTACTCAATGTGATATTAATGCTAGACAGAGAAGGTGGTCAGAACTCCTAAGTGAATATGATTTTGACATAACTTACATCAAGGCTACATAGAGGTTTGCAACATATATTTACTCAATGTGATCTTAATGCTAGACAGAGAAGGTGGTCAGAACTCCTAAGTGAATATGATTTTGACATAACTTACATCAAGGGTACATTGAACAAAGTAGCTGATGCACTTAGTCGAAGGCCACACATATTTTCAGTAACTCCACTAAATATTGATTTACAGGAGCGCATCTTGAGGGCACAAAATGTAGATGATTGGTGTAAGGAGGTTAAAGTTTCTCTTTGTGGGGAGGAGGCTACTAAAATCAAGGTAGAAGGCTATTCTTGTGATGATGATGGAATGGTGAGATTTATGCAAAGAATTGTAGTCCCAGATCAAGATGGGCTTCGTGAGTTCATTTTTCAAGAAGCTCACTGTGTAGTATATATGGCTCACCCGAGAATCCAAAAGATGTATGCTGATTTAAAGAAAAATTTCTTTTGGACAGGCATGAAGAAGGATGTAGCAAATTTTGTGGCAAAGTGTTTGGAATGTTAGATAGTTAAAGCAGAGCATGGTCATCCAGCAGGATTGTTGCCGCTGCATAACATTCCTGATTCCAAATGGGAAGAAATATCTATGGACTTTATTGTTGAATTACCTGAAACAACCAAAAGGCAAAACTCCATTTCAGTGGTGGTGGATAAGCATACTAAGAGTGCCCATTTTATACCTGTTAGAGATACTTATAAAGCAACTAAAATAGCACAAGTATTTATAAGTGATATCATTAGACTTCATGGTTTTCCGAAGAAAATCATATCAAACAGGGGCTCTATATTCACAGGAATATTTTGGACTAGTTTCCAGGAAGCTCTTCAGACATAATTAAATTTTAGTACAACTCATCATCCAAAAACTGATGGTCAAACTGAAAGAGTAAATCAAGTGTTGGAGGACATGCTTAGAATGTATGTAATGTATCAACAATCTAAGTGGGAAGGTTATCTTCCTCTTGTGGAGTTTTCTTACAATAACAGTTATCACTGATCTCTTGGTATGGCCCCTTATGAGCTATTGTATGGAAGACCATGCAGAACACCTTTAAGTTGGGATAGATTAGAGGAAACAATCTAGGTAGGTCCTGAAATTATTTAGGAAATGGAAGAACAGGTGTGTCGTATAAGACAAAGATTAAACGAGGCACAAGATAGACAGAAGAGCTATGCTAATATACATAGAATTGATCGTAGTTTTAAAGAAGGGGAATTTGTTTTTCTTCGAGTAAAACCTAAGAAAAGCTCTATTAGATTTGGGAAAGGATCTAAGCTCTCTCCTTGTTTTGTTGGGCCATTTGAGATCATCGAAAGGATAGGACCTGTGGCATATCATCTTGCTCTACCACCAGTTTTTCATCGCATGCATGATGTATTTCATATTTCAGTGTTGCGTAAGTATGTTCATGATCCTTCTCACATTTAGATTGGCATCAATTACATGTAACAGGTGATGGGACTCTGAAGGCAGAGCCAGTTTGCATTTTGTACCATCGCACTCGACAGCTCAGACGTCGTATGGTGGAACAAGTAAAGGTCCAATGGGACCCATACAATCCTACTTCTGCCACTTAGGAAGATGCATCTTCTATGCATCTGGAGTTTCCTTTTTTTTTTAATCAAACTTTGAGCCAAGTTTACTCTAAGAGGGGGAGTATGTAGTGTCCTATTTTTCCTAGTATATTTTTGTCACTTCTATTAAGGGTTATGTTTGATGAGTTACATATATATGGAATATTGATCACTAGATTGAGGAATAACGTTTTATATACATGATTGTATTTCCTCTTTATGTTTATGTATGTCATAGTGATCACTGGATTGGGTAACAATGTTTTATATCCATAGTTTATGTATGGAAGATTGACCATTGGTTTGGGAAAAACGTTTTATATAGTTGTATTTTCCCTTATGTGTGGTATATTTGATTATGTGTTTTATATGATGTTATGCATATGTATCTCTTTTTGCATCTGACTTGTGTATCAGGTGTATGACATGGATGGGGATCCTAGATTGAGACACATAGACCCATGGATGCTCATGGTTATGTCGAAAAAAAGGTGAAATTATGATTTATGGATGATACATGACTTGCATGATTATATATATGTCTAACATTGTACTGAGTATGATGTGGTAGGGGACTTGATCATTTTCCAACAAGGATAAATGACTGTGGAAGTCATTTCTTCAAAACCTGAATGACTGTGTAAGTCATGCACCATTCATGGTAAAATGTGGTTAAGTTAATTTCATTATGAAATTCATATGATTCCTTTGATCTATGAGATTGTGATGTGTGCAGGTCTTTGAACAAGGCCTTACCAATGAACCATCAAATGGGTAAAAGCTCACAATCAGTACCATAAGGAGAAACGAAGGGTTTCAAAGCACAATATATGAGAAAGCATGGAAATTAGGGTGTGGAGTCATAAATCCAAGAATATAAAGATGTGGAGTCTTTTATATTTTGGGTGCGGAGTCCTAAATATTTAAAAAGATCAAGTTATGGAATCTTAGATCATTGGAGTAGATCAGGGCGCGAAGTCCTCAATATACTAAGGCACGAAGATGTATGAAATAGGGGTGTGGAATCCCTATTCTCCGAAAGAAAAATACCACTCATGGATAAATTTCCTTAAATAGAATCTCAATTTGACAATTTTGGAATGACTTTCTAAAAATAGAAAGTCATGTCTAGCATCTCAAGCATGAATTTCCAAAAATAGTAAATCTCCTTGCATAAATTGGTAATCAAGCATAATTGAAGGAAATTAAATCAACTTATCTTTAATCAATCCTAATAGTTAAATATTGACTTAATCCTCAATATTATTAGTATTATCATTATCTTTTATGAGACTATGATATTTTATTAAAAGGGAATTACAAATTAACTTTATCTGTTCAATCAATTCACACCTATCTCTTTCATGACTCTTATGGCTCTATTTAACTCTCTTTATTTTAAATATTACGTTGCACTCTCTTTTATGCACTCATCAAGGAATGGCATATTCCTCTTACACCCATTAAATATATGTCATAAAATATTCCTCTTACACTCTCTTTAATGCATATGTTACACTCTCCTTAAATAAGGCATGCATACCTCTCCTTAATGGCATAAGTTACACTCCTCTAAATGGAATACATTGCATGCATATTACTCCTCCTTTATGACAAGAATTGGTTTCTCCTCCTATATATGAGTCTCATGTATTCTCACTTGGGAGAGGAGGGTGATGCCAAGAGTGGAAGAGACTTGAGGAAGGTTTTGAGAGGGAGAGATATGGAGAGTATTGAATTTCTTCCAAAAAAAATCTGGATTCATTACTAATCTACTAAGTATCTATTGAGGTTGAACATGAATGGTATTTAGAGGAAGTGAAAACTATCTTCCTGAGTTTTTTCCTTGCATCTCTCTCTCTCTAGTATCTATTGAGGTTGAACATGAGTGGTATTTAGAGGAAGTGAAAGCTATCTTCCTGAGTTTTTGCCTTGCATCTCTCTCTCTCTACTGTTGTGTTGTGGTACTAGTTGTGAGTTTTTACAACTCGGGGGTTCTAGGGGGAGAAGTTCTTCCTGGATATGGTTGGGAGGAAAACCAGGTGGTTCAGGATGAGTTGGTAAGGATATTGGCGTTGGAGCATACTCTTATTGGAGCTGGAGCATACATCCATCCTCTTGGAGTTGTGAAAATTCACTGTCATGTATGTGGGTCAAATTATATTATGTATTTTTGTAGTTTATTTCATATCTTTTTCTTGTTTGGTTGTTTGCTGAAACTTACATGTATATGAAGTGTTGCACACCAAATGTGAGGAAATTTCGTAATTATTGTAGAAGTATTTTCTTATATAGTGTTGAATCGATTGAAAGAAATTCCTAATGGATGAATCTTTTATTATGTCATGAATTAGATGAAAATGTTTCAATGGCTTAAATTATTTTCTCCTCCTCTCTTTACAGCTCTAGATAAGTTTTCATACTATGTGTTTGTTAGAAGTCATAAATGAGATTGTAGAATTCTTGGGTTGTTGTTGTTTTCAAGAATTGCATTTCTCGGCATCCTTGTTGCGATTCAACTCCACTTTAGGGGATATCTGTACCAATAGACCATTTCAACCTGAATTTGATTTCAAAAATTAAGTTTTCAGACATCGAGTCCCAAATCTACTCTATTCTGCATATTTGTTGTTGCATGTAGGAACCACTTGTTGTTTTTTTTTGCTGTCTGGTTCTTTTTATATTGGATCTGCTTGATAATTTATACTTATGAATTTGATATAGGCTAACCAGTTGGAAATTTTGTTTAAAGTCTAAATTGTTAATAATTTGAAAATTTAAATAACCTTATGGCAACTTGTTTTATGACTGCCAACTGTTTGTCAAAATTCCCCAATGGCTGTACCTTACAACATTGTGAGCTATGTTTAAAATTCCTAAATATTTATATTCATTGGTATAGATTCAAAAATGAATATGGTTGATAGTATAATAATATATTAAGTTCAACTATTGACACTAACAAAAAAAAAAATGAAATCATGTAATTTTGGATTCATGTTAGCTAATTGTTGTGAAAACACCATAAAGAGAAAATGGTTGTAAGTGTTTGAAAAAATGCATCAATGGCTGTACATTTCATACTTGTAAATTGGTTTTCATAATGTTCAATGGTTGCATCTAATTACGTTTATGAACCGTCCATAAAACAAAAAGGCTTAAGTTAATTTAAGATTTGCAATCAAGGTGTTTTTAGTGTAATAACTCCATTGAGTTAAAGGGTCTTCCTGAAAAGTCAAAATTGGGTAAGTAATTTGTTGCAATATTAGCTCACATACGAATTCCTAATTATGGGATGCCAACCCTATATAATTTGAACTATCCTTTTAAGAAAATAATTCATAAGCATGTTATTAGTCACTCTTGAACACATTTAATTACAACGAAATTAAAAATTAGCTTATTGTAAGTTGTGGTTCATAAAGGTTGATATTTATTCATCCCACTAAACAATTTATATTTTAAAGGTGATTTTAGTCTTGAGAAGCAAGTATTATGGTTGTATGTTTTGGATCTTGATAAACCTTGAACTTTGTAGCTTTCAAGATAAGTTGGTATAATTTAGGGTGTAGTGTAAAGGACACCAATAACTTCTATGTCCTACAAAAAATAAATAAATAAATAAATAAATAAATAAAAATAAATCGCATTTTGATTTAATACAATATTTCTCTATAATAATTATGGTAGGTTGCTAATTATGGGATGCCAACCCTATATAATTTGAATTATCCTTTTAAGAAAATAATTCATAAGCATGTTATTAGTCACTCTTGAACACAATTAATTACAACGGAATTAACAATTAGCTTATTGTAAATTGTGGTTCATAAAGGTTGACATTTATTCATCCCACTAAATAATTTATATTTTAGAGGTGATTTTAGTCTTGAGAAGCAAGTATTATGGTTGTATGTTTTGGATCTTGATAAACCTTGAAATTTGTAGCTTTGAAGATAAGTTGGTAGAATTTAGGGTGTAGTGTAAAGGACACCAATAACTTCTATGTCCTACAATATATATATATATATATATATATATATATATATATATATATATATATATATATATATATATATATATATATATATATATATATATATATATATATATATCGCATTTTGATTTAATATAATATTTCTCTATAATAATTATGGTAGGTAAGGTGTGACCTTATAAATATCACCGTACAGATGATGTGTACAACAATCCTGAAATCGCAGCCGGATGGCTGAAACTAGATCTAGGGTCTTCTTATCTCGTTCACTCGATAATTCAGGTACAATTATAGCCATGCGAATATATGATTTGTAGTCGAACATGGAAAGACATCATTTGATTACCAGCCAATGATGTGAACTGTTAACAAACGCGAGAGAACCACCATTAATGAAAATGGCCCTCAAGGTACTGCAGTACATTTCGTAAGGCGTGAATAGATGAATTGATTTCGAATGCCAAACAAAATATTTCGGTCAAAGGTCTAGAAGCGAGGATCTTGTCGATGCTGTAACAAGCGTCATGGTACTAGAATTTGATGTTTCTAAGTGAAATTCCTGGATATTGATTTGTCTTCGATAGGAAGTCACCTTATTTCAATACTGGAGTTACTGATTTTGGAGACAAGGGTATGACTTGATATAGCAATTTTCAGGGATGATGCTCATGAAAATGAAGGTTTATGAGTATTGTAGAAGGATGAGTTCTTAATCACTGCATGAATTCTCTTGAACATATCGGTGACACTATGATGATTTGGCAGCATTGACCCAAAACCGAAGTGAAGGTATGATGAACCATAGGTGTGAATGAACCGTCAAGATGATTACCCAACCCAAACAGTCATGGACATGGAGTGAAAGAAGTGTCATGTTCAAGAGTGACTTGCTACCAAAAAGAAACTTTGCTCACTTTTCCCAAATTTTCCCCGGTCATTTGTCGACCAGTACCTCTTTATTTTTTAACAAGCCTGAGGAGGATAACATTTTCTTGATCTATAATTCAACCCTTCGGGAAAATAAAGTATCGCTATTTAATAATTTAATGAGTTTAGCAATGAATTAAACTCGATTCTTGCCATGATCGACAAGCCTGTCGCTATTTTATGTTTTTACAAGATTAACGACAGTGATAGCCTAGTCCTTTTTCATATTTAGAGAGTCTGAAAAAGAGGATGAAAGAGAACTCCAAAAGTGCTTTTTCGTAAATTTGTCACTCAGATCCGAAAAAGTGTAAAATAATATTTGAGAGAACATCTTTGGTCATGTTTAACCAAGGTATTCCTTTTTTGTAAATAATCTATCTCAGCTCGGAAAAGGGTTAAACTTATACTGTTTAGATATCAATTCATTTACTTTAACGAGCTCGAAAAGACAAGTGCCCGGCAATATTTTCATATTATCCAAGTTTGAAAAGAGCTAAAAGAAGACTCAAGGGGTTCCTTTTTCACTGTTATCGAAGCTTGAAAAAGAGATAAAAGTGTGCTTCAAATCCTTTTTCATTTTTAACAAAGCTCGAAAAATAAGGAGAAAAAGTATGCTTTGTGACCAACTCATTCTTTGAATCAATCTACACGACTAATATGTTCATAAGTTGTATTTCCTATTCAGAACAACATCAAATGGATTAAAAATACATGTTTCATGATAAAAGCATAATAAAACTATAGTCATAGCAATAAATTTAACTTGCAAACAATTAAATGACTACTAAAAGTAGTTTCACTATTCATTTTTATCATTCCATAGTCACCATTTGCATTTTGGAGCTCTGAACCTGATTTTTCCCCCGAACTTCAGTCGTTGATTATGGCCATTTCTGTGGATGGATTTCATCGTCGTTTGATCCAGGTTAGTAACATGAACCTCCTCTTCCCTTTGGTATTCATTTCATTTCCATTCTCTGCATATTTTAAGGGTTTTAAGACCCCTAGGGTAAATTTTACCCAAAATGAGGGCAACACACCCCTGAATGTCGAAACCTGCGTTGCATAACATGTGCAGTGAAGGGTACCTGCATATGAAATGCACTGTTTCAGCCCAGGGAGTGCGTTGGGCACAGTTCAAGTTTTTAGTTTTCATTTTGTGCCCAAAATTTGCCTAGTTTTTTGTAATGAATGGAATCTAATGGATCTTATGATTATATTTCAGGTTTCCATTGGATTATAATGATGATTACATGGAGGGAAATAGAACATGAAGAACAAGATATGATTTCCTTGAATGATCCGGGTACTGTAAGAGCCCTAAGATATTGTGGACTACTTAAGTACTTAAAATTGTCGGGAATGAGGCAACAAATAGAACTCTTGGAGTTCTTAGTTTGAGCATGGGATCTAGCGATAGAGGCATTTCACATTAAGAACAAAGTGGTTCCAATAAAAATTGAGGACATGTATTTTCTGACACGTTTGTCAAGGAGAGGTTTGCTCATTTCTCTCATAGGGTCTACCGTTGGAGGAGAGACAATGAGGGATTATTCTATGTAGTATTGCTATCCAGGGGTAGAACCTAGCAAATATGGGAAAATAAACATCCGAGATGTCAGGGATTTGCCTTTGAGAACCATCCTTTTCACGATCGCTAAACTTGCTGGCACCATTACACTACATGTAGCGAACAAATTGTATATGCAGTATGCGCTAGAGTGCTTAGAGCCAATAGTCTTCAACTGGTCTGAAGCTGTTCTATCTCAGATAAAGGAACAATTGAACAAAGCAAAGGGAAGAAGGAAGAAAGATTTCAGTTATGGTTCAATCCTTATCTCCTTCACTTTGGAACGGATTCCACTGATGCAGCCACAACATGTAACACTGGATATATCTAGTCCTAGAGATCCTCAAATTTGGAGATGGGTAGATCTCATGGGTCGGCATGCAGGCCAATTGACCGTTGTGTTCTCTACTACATTCTTCGCCTGGTTCCGGCGATATATTATCGCCATCGATGAGTACGCATACGCAGGTGTCGACTTTTGAGAAGATCCAAATCTAGTATTACCAGAAGGCGCTCAGTGGGGTGCAATAGGTAAGAATTATTTGACCATGTTTTTTTATTTTTCTAAGGTTTATACAATTTTTTTTGTGTTTTGATTTCTTTCCAAGACTTAAATAAATGTTTCATGTAATGCAGATATCGGTCGTGTTCAACCAGTAGAGGAATCAGAGCATGAAGCAAATGCGCCAGTAGAGAGGGTTGTTAGGAGATCAGTCCTTCAGGACCTTGATATGGCTGAGACTCTAGCTGAGCTTCAACAACACATAGAGGGTTTGACCTTTAGAATTTCAGATTTTCGAGTTGAAGAGTTACTCATGCGATTGCAGCGACACACTATTGGGGTTCCTAACCATTGGATGCGGTTGCTCTGTAGGATTGCTAGATCTATAGCATGTTACCATGAGCACCACTAATTTACTTGTGAAATTTTGCATACATTTTGAGGTTAGATGACCAATGTGTCTTGGGCACAAATTTTGTAAAAACCTATAACTATCTATCTATATGATTTCAGAGTTTTTCCTATGTTTATTGTACAATCCTATTCAATGATTTGAATGTTTTCTTTACCTATGTTGCAAATTTTTTTCTAATACTTGATTAGATAATGAATCAGTCAATGTGTTCAAATTTCTGGAAATGTGTTGATATTGAACAAAATCAAAATGTCTGTCCAAAAGTCGAACTCTTATGATTAATCTAAGAAGTGTTGGATTTCTAAGTTGTAATACCAAAAGAAGTGTTGGATTACAACATTGGATTGGTAAGATAGCTTCTAGACCATACACCAATTGAAAAGGAGTAAATCTGGTTGTGTTTCTCATCGAGGTTCGATATGCCCACAAAGTATAATACAAGATCAAATTCCAGTTCCTTTTATGGACTCCTATCATTCGTTGAAGAATTCGTTTAAGAATTTTGTTAATAGCCTCAACTTGTCCATTTGATTGTGGATAATAAGGAGTAGAATTATCATGCGACAATCCTAACTTGGTAGTCAATTCAGACATCATATGGTTGTAAAAATGCTTCCCATGATCCGTAACTATAGCCTGTAGGACACCAAACAATGTAATAACGTGGTTAAAGAAAAACAATGCAGATGTCTATCATGTGTTATTGAATGTAGGCATCACTTCGGCCCATTTGGTAAACTAGTCGACTGCGAAAATAATATAACCATGCCCCCCAGATGAAGGAGGGTTATAGGTCATGAAGTAAATACCCCATTTCATAAATGGTCCATCAGATACAAAAGGATGCATTGGTGTTGGTGGTTTGCGGATTTTACAATAAAAAATTTGGCATGCATGACAACTTCTAACTGCAAGGATGTAGTCTCGAAAAATAGTAGGCCAAAAGTAACCGGCGCGGAGTATCTTCTGCACGGTAGCATATCCAGATAAGTGTCCACCACAAGCCCCAGCATGACAATCATTTAATACTTTTTTGACCTCCTCATGAGTGAGGCACCTCCTTAAAATGGTATCGACACCATGATGATAAAGTGTATCGTCGACGATCAGATAATCTTTGGCTTGGTATCGAATACATCACTGTTTAGAGCAAGAGGTATTAGGTCGAAAAGTTTGGGTTTGGAGATAAATGATGAAATCCCCATACCAAGGATCAGATGATCCGATCAGAAACAGAGACTCGACATGAATTGATGGTTCCAACGTAGTTGTAGTGCTATCAGAGGGAAGGTCACATAGAAGCTCATCCAAAACTAAAGACTTCTTTGACTTGGATTTGATAAATTCCAAATCAAATTCCTACAAAATGACAATCCATTTTGAATATTCCCCCCCCAGCAATTGACGTGATAAGATATAAATCATGGAGTTGCAATCCAAAACTATTGTTGTTTTTGGGAGCAGGATATAATGGTGAATTCTTTGGATAACTTGAACAGCTGCCAGGGCAAGATTTTCCACGTACGAGTACTTAACTTTCGTATCATTGAGATTACGACTCAAAAAATAGATCGGATGTTCAATTCCATATTATACTTGGACCAAAACCATAGCGATGGTCATTTCATCCGTGCCAATATATAGGAAATAATCATTTTGATAATTAGGAAGATACATTAATGATGCTCTGAAAAGAGTGTCCTTGATAGCATCAAAAGAAGCTTGCGCAACTTGATCCTAATGGAAGGAAACCCCCTTTTTCAATAATCGAGTAAATCCTTTATCTATTTCGACATAGTTTGGAATGAACTTTCTAAGGAAGTTAGCCTTTCCTTGAAGTTTTTGTATCTGAAGTAAATTTGATGGTGCAGGCAAATCAAAAATGGCCTATACCTTCAGTGGATCTATTTTAATTCTTTCTTTTGAGACTACGAATCTGAGAAATTGACTAGAACCAACACAAAACACACATTTATGTGGATTGAGGCATATTTTGTAGTGTCAATAGCGTAAGAAAATGGCTCTCAAATGCATCGGGTGATCAATCTGATTTCGTGAATGCGTTGGTAAATCATCTATATATGGTTGAAAAATGTGCTTGATGTTGTTGAAAGCATAATCCATTGGTCTCTGAAAAGTTTATCCAGCGTTATTTAAACCAAACGGAAGTTTCCTATATGTGAATTTTCCCCAGGGACAAATGAATTTTGTCTTATTTTGATCATCTGGGCAGATATTGATTTAATTTTAGCCGGAAAATCCATCCATAAACGAGAATATTTCGCAGCCATCACAATCATCAATAATCTGGTCGATAAAGGGAGTAGGATAGTTTTATTTTGGACAAGCACGATTAACATCCTGATAATCGATGCATACTCTAATGGTTCCTTGTTTTTTTCATAACAGGAATGATATTGAAAACCCACTCATTTAGCGAAATAGGGTAAATGAAACCAGCAAACAAATTTTTTTCAACTTCTTCTTTGATGGCAGCGACTTTCTTTGGATGAACAGGATGAAGCCATTGGCACACTAGTTTGACATCAGGATACATATTAATAGGGTGTTCAACTATACTAGTATCTATCCCTGGCATTTCCTCATAATACTAAGCGAATATGTCACGAAATTCATGAAATAAAGAGCGATATGAATCAAATTCTGATGGAGAACAAGATACACTGACATGAATATTTTCTACAATGCCAGGCTTCGTCGAAATATCAATAAAAATTGTTTCTTCAATATTTGATAAATTTCGCTCGAAATAGATTGCATTAATTGGTAAATAATTCGAAAAGAAAGTTTTGATGGATGGGTGATATAGTTCACTAGGATTTTTTTATTCATAATCAGGAAGATGGGAATGATGATGATAATATTCCCATGGTTCTCCTTCTGATATCATAACTTCCAAAATATTTTCATTTGTCAAAAAAATTTAGGAAAATGGATCACATGGAGTACCAAAATCTAAGGAACGATCAACCCAAACACTCGGCGATGCCGATTTCGGATTTTCCACCCAAGCCAAATAGATTGATTTCTATGCCATCTCAATAGGGCTGGGCGATAAAATTCATCCAACATAGAAATATCATAATCACCCGTACTCTCCCTTAAGCCAGATAGAGTGGAAGAGATCATGTAGCAGGTCTCTATACTTGCAATTTCTGCCGACGTCGCAGGTGGCGGTAACGCAAAGGTTCCCATGAGAGTGGAATCCTTTAAGAGTCCTACACCAATGTTCTGAATTTCTAGTTGGGTTAAGTGAACAAACGAAACAATTCCAGTTACCTGAAGCAGAAGCAAAAAAGGATAATTGATTAATGACTGTGATTGTACCTTTATGTGGAAAGGAAATCATTCAAAAGTATGTAGAAACAATGGAAGTCATTGCATATACCCATGATCTTCCAAGTAAAATATTATAGTCAAGGGGTTTGTCAACAACCTCGACATCAATATTCACTATTTCTCCCCCTAGTTCAACATGCCGGTTATTGATAATACCACAAGGTTTATATGTTCTTCCATCAAAAGCCTCAATGTTTTTGATGATTGTGATAATCACGAAGAGCCAAGTGACTTCCAACAATTTAGAGACATAATGCACATAGATGCTCCCTCATCAAAATAGTACGATGAAAAAGGTGATTGAGAAAATTTACTTGTATGGAGAATGCCAATTTTGCTGGTAGCTGTGGTACATAGTGTGTATGATTAAAGACAACAAGATTAGAATCAGTTGGATCAATTCCACCAATGGCCAACAATAAAGCATACTTCTGGGAGGGAAAATTTTGCAATACCTCAAGAGCAGACATAACTGAAGGGGATTGAGCCAAATATTCAACTATATTATAATGTTGTGCAACTCTTGCTTGAGGATTATATGTTGATTTATGAATTACTCCCTTCGGTGGCTTAATTTTCAATTCAAGAATAACAGTAGGTGGTACTGGTTCAGTAGATGCATTCGTTGTTGAGGTAGTAGGTTGATCAGTGGCCGGACTACCATAGTCTTTATTCCACGTCGACACCAAAATATCTTGTGAAGGTTTTGTGGTGGATAAAATTAGCACTTGGGAACTAGGAACTGGATCCGTAGCAACCAAATTAGTGTCCGGATATGGAAATGGGTCCATCAACACAACTGATGCATGGGAAGTCTTGATAATTTTTGAGACTTCAACATGGTGAGGAAAATCCCTAACAAGGTGTTCCTCATTACAGATTATGCATGGATAATGAGGTTTCCGTGGTCCAGACGGTTGATCAGATGATATTTCCTGCAGGTTAGAAGTTTGCTTTTTCTTTTATTTCCCATTTTTCTTACTTCCAGGTTGCTTGTCACTTTTTCCTTTGTCAAATGACACGACATTAATTTTGGAAGTAGGAGTAGGATCAGATGCAGTAGCATGGTGTGTGTTTGCAGAGCCTATTAGGCTGTCTCCGACATGAGAGTCCTTTATTTAAGGAGGAACATTGAAATTAGATCGCAGTGCATTAGGGATTTTTTCATAGAGCATGCCAGACTGGGTGTAAATCAAGTCTAAATATTGGGCACGAGCGATAACTTGCTCTTCCGTGACAACGCCTCCCTTAGCCATATCCTCAGTTATAGTTGGTCACAGGGACTTAATGAACCATTCAACAAGGAGATGATCTGGAACAAATGTCTTAACCATTGATCTACGGCAACGCCACTCATGAATATGATAAAAAATGTGAGTAGCATTAGCCTGTTTGAAGTTGTTCAAGAGTTCTTCTCCAGTTTCGTATCTGATCGGTAACTAGAAATGGGTCAAAAATACAGTAGCAAGGGCAGTGAAATTATCAAAAGAAGCTCTAGGTAACTCAATGTACCATTTAACAGTCGGACCTGTAAGCGTACGCTGGAAAAAACGTAGTCAAACAGAATCATCATTTAGGGAATTTGATGAACACCATAAATGATAAGTCATGACATGAGTTGACGGATCTTCTCCAGGGTTTCCATTGAATTTAGGAATATCAGAGGGTAATTTATGAGGTATCACCGGCCACCAAGGAGCATAATTTATAGGATCATTGGTTAACCAGTTTAAAACTAGTAACTCCAAAGTTGCAACAAAAGGAAACTATCGATTGAGGTCAAGTTGAGCATAGCCAGGGTAAGATGGAATTGCTTGAGCAACAGGCCTTTGAGCACCAGCATACGGAATCTACTGCTGGTAACCCGGGTAGGGGTTGTTTTTCATAGCAAACGCTTAAGGATTCTGTTGACCACAACCTGGATATATTACTTGTTGAAATGAAGTTTGAGGCATATGCGCCTGTGGCTGCCAAGGGATATGTCCACCAATGTTATAACCCAAATTAGTATAAATTGGATTTGATTGATATGTATAACTAGGTTGTGTTTGTGACATCCCATAAAATGGTAAACCAGCTTGTGAATAAATGATCCTTGATACAGGTGGTTGTAAATTAACCAAAGGATTTTGAATCTGTGGACCCAACATTTGATGATATTGAGTCAAAGAACCCGCCTGATAAGGTTGATGTAAAATATTTTGGTTTTTTAATAGGGGTATAAAATTTATTAACAAGTGGTAATGAAGTGGGTGTAACATATTGAACTGGTTGATACGAGTGTACAACCATTTATGGTTGGATAGGTAGAGTGGGCTGCGATTGACAAAAATTCATGTCAATATTGGTTTGGCCAAAAAGTGACGGAGTACTGTCATATTGGGTAACCAAATGCTGCCCCCCAGCATGAAGAGAATAATAAGACATAAAATAATTTTCTCCAAATGTTGGGAGTCTAGTTGATATGGTATTTAAAGGAATAAACCTAAAAGGACCGACTTGATATTTCCCTGATGATGTATGTAATGAATCAAGCTGTTCAGTACTAACGATTGGAATACCAGTTAAAACACCAGATGATGACATTGGCAAAGACCATGATCGTGAAGATGCACCAGATAAAGTGCCAAATAATGATTTGTAACCTGTTGGGACCAAAGGGCCACCGTGCAAATATGACTCTGGTGAGGTTGTGAACATCGATGGAGTAGCGAGGGTAGGAGCTGATGTAATTGGAACAATAGACCCAACTGAAGATGTTGGTTCAGACATGGTTGTTTGACCAAATGTATACCCTCGAAAATCGATGGGAGATTGAATGGGAATAGGACCAACAAAAATAGATGGAAACGATTGAGGAAATGACTCGTACAGGTAAAGGTCCCCCCCCAAAATGGGTTGGAGTTAAAGGTGTATCGTCTTGTGGGATTTCATTAATCACAATTAAACCAGGAGGAAGAACTTCACCGTCAGGCCCAAAATATATTTCAGATGGTTGACTGTGTGATATGGGAGATTCAATAGCTACAGAACTTTGTGGGGTGACCAAGGTAGGAACAACTTCTGGTTGTTCGACCTCAGGATTCAGATTTTCTGGCAAAGAAGAGATAGGATATGGATCAATTTGTGATTAAACAACGTTGGGTCCAGGAGGTATGGTTTCATTGAATGAATGGATTGTGACCACAGGTAGTTGTGAAGACTCTGTTTCGACAATAGTAGATGAACCGGGATGTGTGGAAACAATTTGAGCTAACTCTGGTTTAAAAGATGATGTTTCACCAGAGGTACAGATTGTACTTGATTTAGAAGATCGTGATCGCCTTCGCCTACTAGAAGTAACTTCTGGCTGTAAAGGTGGTTTTCAAGCTAATCTACGTGAATGATGGGGGATAGGATGTTTTTATTCCATGATTACTAATTTATTTTAACCAAAAAACAAATAAACAAAAAGAGGGTAATGTTAGGAAAAAGGGTTTACCAAGAAACTGTGAACTGCAGAATACCTCCTGGTGAACCAAGAAGTACGGGCAGGCAATCTCCCTGAATGCTATGTTCAGTGTATCACAATTTCAAGGTGGCCGACTTAGTTCACTATGGATGGATAGCACCTAAAATTTGTCCTCCCAAATATACTCGAAGGCATGTGGAGGCCCAAGGCCGTATTAGTGATGTCTGATGTGAAACCACACAGTGAGAGCACCCCTTTATACTTATCGTACTGTAACACCGCCCGATATACCTGAAATTACGTGGACGAGCTACAATATACTTACGTACGTGGAGTGAGGTATCACACTCGGAATGTATCGCAGACAAGTTAATGACAACTGCTATGTTTTACGACGCTGAAACACATCTCTAGCTTACACCTTCTAAATTTTATTGTTATGGTTCTAATGATTTGTTATGTAAATTGAGGTTAATTTGATGTTGATCTTGCTTAACAATTTTCCTTTCAAAGGTTCACTGCGATGATGTGTATGAAATTCCTAAAATACAAGCTAAGAATGATAAACAATCTTTCACTTTCAGCTTTTTCAATGAAAAACCTAGCTACTAAGGGAAGAGAGCAAATAATTTGTGAGCAAACAAATCAATTAACAAAACAAATCAATGATTTCAAACTAAATGAATATTTCCTAATGTTCCTTTTGCAAAACACACATTATTCTACATGGAAATGAAAGTTTTTATTTTCAGTTTCCTTAGTGTTATAAATGCAGAAAAGAAACTAAGTGCACTAAATCAACAAGTTAAATGCTTTTTACTTTCGAGAAATGAAGAATACAAACAAAAATTTCTCTTTTGAAGGAAAACCGAGGATTTCAACAACAATTTCTCCTATCAAGGAAATGAATATTTTACAACAATTTCCTATTTCGAAAACAAATGACTCTTAATGCGACCATAAAAATTACTTTGAAATCAACTTGTCAATGATAAATAAAAACTTTTTAAAACCAACATTGAACAAATTTTCTGTCAAAGGAGGAAGAAGTATATAGAGTCAATGGTCAATTGAGGATCAAACTTTTCAAAACACAGCAGCAAACAAAACTCAAGCAAATTGAAAAGGTAAATTAAAGGGAATTTGGGTGTTTTCAGGAGTCAACGTAGTCTCTAAGGGGAGACAGTGCTCTGAAACATAGGCTACGAAGGAAGACAATGCTCTACACAGCACTATATCCAGTCTAAGGGTGCATTGGGCACAATATACAAAGAAAAATACTACTATTTAACTCATTGTCTTTGCAAATTTGACTTTGAAAAGTTTTAATATTTATGAGTAACAACAACTGGGTAGATAAACAAAGAAAATCAGAGGCTTAAACACCTAGGACTAAGAGAAATTCTCCCCAGTGGAGTCGCCAATTTTTTGGGCCAGAATTGTGAATTATGGATAAATCACGCTTCCCTAGACATGTGCTAGTCTAGAAAAACAGGTGAAAGGCTATACGACTATTTCTCCTAACTAAGAACAGATACACAAAGAGGATTAGAAGGTTACTTTTGATCCAAGCACTTCTAAATGGCTCCTTCTGTCGCTTTTGTTGTAGCTTCAAATTCAAGCGGTTTGTGCGAAATTCTTCGTGTAAGAAACAACACTGAAACAATAGAAGATGCAATAATATAGATATCTATTCAAGTTAGTTTGCTAAATCAGTAAAGCATAAACCATACACATCAACTAAGATCTTACAGTATGAAAATCAAAGCCAATACAGATGTATATAGGGAAAAATAAGCAGTATTCTTTATTGATGATAGAAGGATAGGTTACAACCAAATGAATGATTTGAAGTGACCCTTCCAACAACGTTCCCAGGCCTCATCACAATATAAATCTTTCCAGTAGCAGCTACACAAATCTAGCTCTCAATTGAATATTCTCCAGCATTTCTCTACTCAAATTCTTCCTTATCAAGCACTTAGATCTGTGCTCAATTTATAGATGAACTGTAGGTTGTTTTGAAATCAATGACTTTCCAATAATAGGCAAGACATGTTTCCAGTCATGTAGATGTCAAATGGACACTTGGATCCAAATCTTGACACATGTGAACTCTTCTAGAAGGCACTGGCCAAGTGGAGATTCTAGAACAATGAAAATTTTTCTCCCAATATGGCCAACACACCTGTGAATGTTAGGAAGTTCTTTGCAAAGCAGCCTTGCATGGGGCTACCTGCATATGCAACGCACTTGGACCCCTTAGAGCCTGTGTTTGTGAGCTCTCATATTCTATATAATAAGCTTCAAACCTTGGAAAATTTTGCTTGATGAAAGCCTTGCTTGATTTGTTTTGTTTCTTGTCTTAGGGCATGTAGCAACTAAAATTATAGGGAATGATAGACCCTTGATCATTGGTCCTAGAGATGATGTCTAGTTAACCATGTGATTGGGAATGGTGCCCAAATTGACCTATAACAAGGAGTATTTAGGAAGATAGGAACTGTAACCACAAATAAACACTCTGCTGAAAGACAGAGACAATCTAACAAAGGTTCGAGGAAGCAAAAGAACACAAATAAAACCTACAGGCTTCAGAAAGAACAGAGCTATGAGTTGGTTCTTATAAGAAGAACACAGAGATATTAGATCTGCAGAGGTTGAAGGAAAGAAAAGAGCTATCAATCATCAGGAAAACACATACAACTCTACTCTTCAAGGCATTTGAAAGCTAGTTAGATTAGGATGATGATATAATGATTGATATAACTCTGTTAGTTAGAGATATTAGATCTATAGAGGTTGAAGGAAAGAATAGAGCTATCAGCCATCAGGAAAACACATACAACTCTACTCTTTCAGGCATTAGAAAGCTAGCTAGATTAGGATGATGATGTAATGGTTGATATAACTATGCTATTCAATGGAATTACTATTTTTTTAAATGAAATTGTAAATTTCAATTATTCAATTTATATTTATATACAGCTAAAATCAATACTTCAACAAAAACCTCTCATGCATTAAAACTGTACAGTTTTTACATTAAAATTTGTAATAGTTTTTCAATTCCCTATATATGAATCATAGTTTGGTTCATTATATGGTAAATTTTCTTCCCTATCAGGAATTTTGTTTACTTATATCTCATCCACATGCTGGTATTTGTGTTTGATGTGAAAAAGTTGATTTCCTATGTTCTGTTTGTCATGTGATATAGGTGGAATATATATGTGTGGGCTGTTAGGCCTAATCCACAAGGGTATTCCAAATATGGACATATCAATGTGAAATGACATTATAATTTGAATGGGATATCTTACCATGCTCTTGCAACTCCACTCAAGTTGGCCAATTGTTTTAATCTAATTGGAGTATTGAAATTGATTTACCGGATAGACCGATGAATAGGAAAACAAATATTGATGTGTCAATAATTAACGACACCTATAGAGGATTCATGGAAATCATTCTAAATATTAATGATACAACTGTGGAAATTTTTCACATGGATTTCTATGCCTTTTTTGTTATCGGGTATTTTCTTTTATAATTTTCCATCCCCACATAATCACTAGAATAACATAGGAGGTTTCTGAATATCCTAACAGGAAAAACTTCTTGCAGGATGGACTATGGAGATTGGATTGAAGACAATCTAACCACAAACAAACTCTCTACAATACGTAGTTTATCTAACCACAAAAAAAGCGAGTTAGAAATGGGCTTTTTCATCTACCTGGAGACGACGAGCCGATGAGGAAGGAGATCACCGAATGCAGGTTATCCGTAACAAGGAGAAGATCACCAAAGACACAGGTTATCTATAACCTACGAACAAAAAAATAGAGACAAAAATTAAAACACAAAAACAAAGACAAAAAAAAACTCAAAACCGAAGCTTCTCACCTCAAGACCCTGTAACAGCGAACACAAAACAAACAAAGAGATAGATAAGACAGAAAATGCAACAGCATAACAGTGCCACAGAGATAAAAAAACAAACGGTAACAAGCCCGAAACATGTTTCGGTCTGCGAGCCTATATATTTATAATAAATAGTTCAGCCGAATTCGTTTCCAAAGTTTGGTCGAAATAATAGTTTGGCCGAACTTTTAATTTTGGTTTTCCCATCTCCGGCAAAAAATCTGATTACCGACGCCATCATTATGCCGTCAATGCAAATGGCGGAATGAGTTCGGCCGAACTAATTTACAAACTTCGACCAAACTTTGTAACAGTTTGGTCGATCTTTTATAAAATTTAGCCGAATTGTTGGAAAAATGAATTTTCCGCCTGCATTTCTAACGAAATTGTAACCCACCTTCACATTTTTACCCATATATATATATATATATTTCCATCTCAACTCATGGGCCATTACCGCATTTAGGCTATGAACTAAGCTAACTTGTCAAATCATTACGTGAGTTTTCCTATGGCATGACATATCAGCAAAATCACTTGCTTGCCAAATCATATATGTCAGCTTTTCCCAGTGCACAATTCAATTACATCATTTTTCCTTAAGAAACCTTATTTAACCCGCATAGTATTCATCAAAAGTAAATTATGTGAAGCCACTCAGTGATTCACATGTCTATATTCTACACAAAATAATCCTACTCACTATGTATATAACATGGTCACCACTCATTCTTTTCATAATGAGTTGCCTTATCCAACTCATTAATCTATTCAGGTCTTTATTCTCATATATTAAGTTGTATATGAAACCCCAACTTCCATGTCACATATTCCTACCAAGGCATTCTACTAGTCGAGTGAAGATACCATGCAACCTCCTAACTAAAGGCCTTACATCCTTCATAACTAAAATTCATTGAAATTCTCTGCAACACCCACAAAAATATGTTGTCTCCAAGTCTTTACTTAAACATGTACCTAAATCCACAACTAATTCTAATGGAAACTCCAAGTTTCATGACATTGTTAACTACAAACCCTTCTTCTTCTTCTTCTTTTCTGAACAAAAAACCTAACTCTCCTATGAAACGAAAAGAAAAAATTTCTAAATCTCAATATATATATCTACAACATCATGAAACTATATAATACTCTTGGCTCTTTATTGTTGTGTGAAAACTCCACATGTGTCCTTGGAAGGTTGTCTCTTCCCCAAATCTATTTGTAATTCCTAACTAGATATTTTCATAATTGTTGATGGAAAAAAATTACCATAATCAACATTGGGGAGATCAATCAATTAGGCCCTTATCCATTTGGGATGGTGATTCCTACTGGTTAAAATGTGTCCAATTACCCCTTACTCTCCCTACTGATTTTTGAAATTTCTAATTACTTAACAACAAGAACAGGCATCAAGCTTACCTCCTAGAAGCATGCTTGCAAGATAGAAGCCCTGAACTGTTGGGTGTGGAGCTTGATTTTTATCCTCATTCAGAGGTATTTGTTTTAGCTGGATGTATACCCTAGGAAGACTATACACCCCTCCATGCGTGGGGGACTTGTCCCCACCGTGGGGGTCCCGGGGGCAGGGGGGTGATACCCTTCGGCTGGGGGGCCCTGGGGGCAGCAATCTGCTGACAGGGGTTTCAAGGGCAGTGCCCTCGAAGCTAAAATTAGATGTAAAATTTCCTTGTAAAATATTGTAAAAAAAAGCTATATATTTTTTAACATAGCCTGAAAAACTAATTAAAATCAATGATAACAAAGAACCTCTTTTTTTTTGTCTTTATGAATATATAACTCACTCACTTGATGTTGGAAATTTCATCCATCAAAAGTTGAGCATAGAGGATACCATAATATTTCCAACCCATAACCAAATGTCCCATTCCACATTATTCTTTATGTCTTTCATAGAATGTGAGGTGAAAATAGTTTGTTTGATGAGAAAAATAAATCATTTCTATGCTTAAAGGTCTTGGAAGAAAATTAGTTAATTTCATTGTGATTGAAGATCACAAAAAAACAATTAAACTTCTTTTATTTATGTACTTAATTCAGTTGAGCTACAAAAATATGCACCAACAAGGCTCAAGGTTCAAGAGTGGCTCTTGCATGGAACAATGTTTTTCCAAATCTAAAATTTTTTCTCATGATCATCAACTATGTAATATGTTTTTCAATCAATATTACTAATTAATTCTAAAAAATTTCATAAGAAGCCATTATATCATGGTAAAGGTGGTCCTAGACATCTAAAGCACCAAGAGAGAAAAACAAATTTTAAAGTTATTTTCATGCTTCAAAACATGGTCGTGAGATATTTATTAGAATGAAGGGATTTGGATAACCATGGAATAACCTTGAGATGGTGTATCAATGCTTATGATTTTAATATCTCCCACATCGCCCTTTCATACATCAATATTTCCATATTTACCAATTAGGCTTCCTTGTTAACATTAACCATTTTTTTAACAATGTTGTGAAACATCTTTATGTGCCTTCACCTTCTTACACACCATGGAATCAATGAAAAATATTGGATGCATCACTTATATTCCCTTAGCATGACATTATTATTATTACTATCTAAATTATGATATTGATATGCAACATTACTCACTCCTCAATCTACTTCTCTTCACATTTTTTCCTTTTATGATTGTAGTAAGTGCTCATTAATTTCAAGGTCTTAATATTGTTCCTCCATTTACCTATATGATGATAATTCTTCTGAATCTTACACCTTACATGGCATTCAAACACATTTAATCAATTTTAATCAATAATATTTGATCAATACACAATAAATTTGAGCAAGGAAAAGGACCAAATGAATCATTATCATGCAATAAACAAATGGGATGAAATAAAATAATGGTCAATTGCATGTCATGGAAAATTGACATAAATAATTAAACACACTACATTAATTAAGGTCAATTCAATCTCATAGAATATTGATGTAAATCATTAAAAATAGTATATTTAATAACACAAGGGAAAAGAGAGCCTTAACGATGACCAAAAGAAGAAAACACAAATAAAGATGTTTCAAAATAAAAAAATTCAGAGATTATAAGTTTGAGTACTTAGGATTAGTTGAAAGCATCAACATGAAGTCACTTCCACTAATAACATTAGTGGAATATATTTAATGATACCACTTGAAGAAAACTATGATTTTGTTTCTTTATATAGAATATGGTGTGCAACATAGGTAAAAAACACTACTAAGATTTGAATTATCATCATACGAATGTGAGGGTCAAAGCATGGAGTTAGGTTACACCTTTTGGTGAAATGAGGGCATGTTTCACTGAAAAACGGATGCTCGATCAAGCAATTTTAAGCACTCGATCGAGAAATTTTTAAGCACTCGATCGAGTTGTTGAGGCGCTTAAAAATAACTTAATCAAGCGTTGAAACAAACTCTCGATTGACTTGATTTATAACTCGAGTTAATAGCTCGATAGAGCCCTTAATCTATATGTTTCACCATTAATACAATTAATAAAAGTTTGTAAGGGTGATGGAAGGTTAGATTTTTAATTCCTCAATCGAGCCGCTAGTTAACCACATATGTCGCTCGATCGAGGGTTAATTTAAAATTCGATCAAGCAATTTGCATTATGAATTTAAGCGCTCTATCAAGCATTTAAAGCACTCGATCGAGCTCTTGAAGTCCTAAAAATTACAGTTTTAGCACCTCTTCTGTAGATTTCTCTCCAAGCCCATTTTCTACCCTATCGAATTTAGGGTAGAATTTTTCCTTAAGTGGTGGAGTTGATTATGCTTTATTCGTGAAAGAATCCTCTATCCAATGGCATATTAATTTGATAATTTTGAATTCATGTGATGTTTTTCATTTAATTTCTTTTAAACATATCACTTGAATTTGTTTTGGATAGTTTTAAAGGGGTGAAATAAAAAATCATTAACATAAAATATACACAACGAAACCATTTAAAAAATACCACTATCTTTATTTACAAATCATCTTCAAAAGGGTACTCTTGGTTTTCAATTTATTTAAAGAGTTGAAAACTCTTATACACGCAGCCCAAATGGAATTTGAAATATTACGTCAATTGTAAATAATGAAAGAAATTTTGAATAAAAATATTTTTTTAATATAAGACTTAGTGTCTTTCTTTGTGTGAATAAATGAGAGAGAGTATATAGAGTGTATATATATATATATATATATATATATAGGAGATATAGAGAGAGACACATATATATATATATATATATATAAATATACATTTTAGACTAAATTATGCTATGTGAACACACACATACCACTTAAGTTTTGTGAAAATTTACAAGGACATATATTGCACCTAATGGAAATTTGAGAGATTATACGACACTAAAATTATTTGCAAAAAACATCATTAGGACAAAAACATAATTCTCCACATATTGTCTTTTCGTTGCAAATCAAAATTCATAATTCTTATATAAATTTTGAAGTACAATTCGATAAGAGAGGAAAACTTGAAATTTCATCATCGCATTTGGCGTAAAAGTGTAACCCTTCTTCATGCTCTCACTCATGAGCATGCCTACTCTAGGATTTTTATATGAGATATATTAATAAATTTAGAAATAATAGTCACTTCTAATCTATTTTCACCTTTAAAAGAAGAAGTTATATCAAAATTTGAAATAGTGCCCCAACATATTACATTTATGATAAAGGAAAGGGTTTCTCATATACGTTCAACTTGAGTGAATAAAATTCAACCAATAAAATTTATGAAAAAATTAACCTTCAAATCACTTCAATTTAAATAATTATTAAAATAATATATATCTTTTCTATTAAATAATTATTGATACAACCCATCCTGACATAAATAAAATTTGATGAAACCGAAAAAAAAAAAAAAAAAAAAAATGAATAAAACATTATTTTGAATTACCAAAGCCCCTATCATAATTTCTTATTGGATCACGATATTTTTAATAATTACGTCGGAGGTTTTTTCTTTGCGGTCTTGTGGTGGCGAGAAAACACTGTTCACCCTAGCCAATAACAAGTTTTCATTTTCATCGTTCCAACAAATTAAAATCTTCCACATGTTTCTTTTCTTAAGCTGAACTCACCCTCGAACTCGTCGTTAAGTCAAACAACAAAGAACAAGCTTACCTTTTCTAGTCACACTCACTTGAGGTAAGGTGTTCGCTGAGTGTGTCTATGGGAGTATATCAGAGGCATAGTTTGTTGATTCAGTTACCCCCATGCTCGCTGATAAACCCAACCACCAAGCCACCGAGCTATCATCATCTCTTAGATAAATTAACTCTATTGGGAACAAAAAACTACCAGTTTCAAGTGATATATACCATTCCATGAACAACTTGTGTTGTGAATCACATTTTGGTTTTTTTTGACACTCAAATTTGAATTGATCCATGAAAAGGACCATACACAACACCTTGAAAAATTCCAATTGTTGCATTTTGCACCATATGAAATCTTTACCTCTGCATTCATTGCAACTATCCGCTACAATTCCCTTCGGGCTGCTATTCCTACAACCTTATCCCATTTTTATTTGATATGGATTTCCCAAAGATGGTCACTCGTGCACCTCTTCTCTATAACCACCTGCAGTGCTACACAGAATAGCTAGGGACAATCTCATCAATATGGTTACAACTGCCAGTTTAGGTAGATCTAGAAGAGTCAAGCCTTGTATCTCTTCTACGTTCTCTATTTTCTAAGAAAATCTTCTCTTCAAGCACATTGCACCACACAATTTGATAGAACTTCTGTTTTTAATGAGCTGCAAAAGTGACTTTGAGATTGCAACAACATGCCAAACAAAAATAATGCTCATCTCATTCTTGACTTGGAAGAGCATACGCAAGGAAAATGGAACGACAGTCGCAGGGAATCTTAAATATGTTTTCTCATTCTTAACTTAGAAGAAAATCCGCGATGCAAATGGAATGACAATAGTAGGAAATCTTAAATATGTTTCAAGGAAATAACATTCCAGCAGGAATCCAACCCATAACAATATGATGTATAGAAAAACTAACCAAACTTTCTTCATCTTCAGGAGAAATTTCTAGGCATTGGGTACCATTATCTATTAAACAACTTGATTCTCCTACAAAATTTTCAGTGTTTCTTCTTGAGCGTGTATAGGAAACATACATTAGTGTTGAAATAAACCAACCATGCTCCCTCTAGGAAGACACTTTGGGATCCCAAGAAACCATAAATAAGTTATTTGGTCTTATACTTATGGGAATGGCTTCCCACTAAGAATATAAGCACAGAAGTTACAAGGCCCAATAAATCATCTCCTTGAAAAACCAGATTCTCAGCCATGTGGCAAGAAATATTTCCAGACATAGACTGGTATTAGAGGCACAGTTTCTAATACACACCCACCCCACATGACCTGTGCATCTGCCACAATTTTGTCTCCTTAAAAAATATTTGTTTATCAAATTAATCCCACATATTTCTTTTAGAGACTTTTAAATCAGATTCACATTATATGTGTGGCTTTATTCACTCCCAATGGGTCCTTTGAGTTTTACTTCCACTTCTCTTTTCTTATTTTTATGCAATGTGTAGATTATATATACTGTTACAAAAAATGACATTTCTGGTGGAAATACGAATAGCCAGGGCCCAAATCTGTTAAACTGAGTATCTACCTCATTAAAAAGTTTCTCAACAACAATGTTTCCACAAGAAAGTTATTTTTGTGATTCAAATCACATCCCAAATACTCATTCCTACGCGTTTCTCCCAAAACACACTCCTTTCCAATAAAGAGAGACACAGAGGGACATTGTACTTAGCAACAACCCAGGGCCAAAGCTAAGCTAGAATGACTTTTTTTAAGAGAGGGTTATTAGGAGAGTGCCTTGGGTTATCAAGATCATGATGGTTGATTTACCATGAGGAGATGGAGCAGGCTTCCCGAGCCATGGTGAGTATATGGGTGGCTAATAAGCTTGGACTTAAGTTTGTTTGACCTGAACTTCACATAATCAAAACAAAGAGGTTATGTGGTTTTTTTTTTTGTTTTAAGTGAAATGTGTGAAATTTTTTTTTTTTTTTGGTGGTTTTTCAGCTTTTGAGCCTATTGAAATGGTTATATTAACTCAAAAATTTTCATAAATCTTCCAATTTGTGATATTGACAATGATCTTGAAGGAGTAGATGTTTAAATTGCAAATAGTTCGTGTTCAAAATTGACATCTCAGACATTGAGAGCAATGGTTATATCAAAAAGGAAAAAATTTATAGCTTGATTACCCAATCTCTCAAGTAATGGAATACTATATTAGGTTCCAACTTTCCATTTGACAAAAAAGAAGAGATGATGACCATAAACAAGTCCTAAATATGACTATGTGCTTGATTTTGTATATAGAGATATCATGATGACCATAGAGACATGAAAAGTTAAAGAGACAAAGGAGAGACTGGAATGTTCTCTCTTAAATCCATGTATGCAAAAGAATGAATAAAGATGGCATATTGAAGTTTTCTAATAGTTGTACTTTAGCCATAGATTATTTAGTCTGATGCTTTTAATGAGCATTACAGAAAGAAGTCTCTCATGTTTAAGTTAGGCTGGGGTTAGGGAGTGTTGTGATTGACTCCTATTGCTATATGTTAGGTTGAGTAGATATAATTTTAAATTCTTATTGGATAATTGTTAACAATGAACATTATCTTTTGATTGAACAAATGGGTCATTTATGCATTCACCCCTCAATTTGTATGAAAATTTCACTGAAGACTAATTTTTAGTCTCTTCTATTTCTAATTACATGTTTCTTGCATGTCCACCTATACATGTCGATTGTCAATATAAAAAAAAAAAACTTGCAGTATATATCTCCGACCAGGTACCACAGACTCTTATTGGTGATCTAGGGTGATTTCGATAAATAGTTATAAATCTGGTTGGAAATTCGATCAAGGTCAATTTTCTCACCAGTTCTATTTGTCACAAAATCAATGTTATATGTTTGTTGTAGTGCTAGACATGGTTCCTCAGGAATCAGAATAGATATATATAGGAGAGTGATACATATTACATTCTGACATGGAGTCAAATAAATGGTCATAGGTTGTTTTTCTTGATTTAGTTTGCTAACTCTGGGCATTGAAATATGTTACTTTTACAATTCACAGAACATGGTCATATCTTTGTCTTTGTACATCTTGTGGAAGAACTCCAACCTATTTAAGTCAATTCGGAAACATCAAAGAGGTCCAGATAGCTTAAAAATGGTTCAAGTAGCTCATGCAACATTTTAAGTGGATGTGAGGCATTTTATGGAAGAAACAATTGGGAGAATTAAAGTTTAAATTATTAATTTTATAACGAAAGTACCTTAACAATACACATAGTGGCTAATTAATCTACCCTCTAAGTCCATTTGAAGAGGATAAAGTTAATGAATCTACACCCTAAGCCCATTTGAGTAGGCTAAATAGTAGCCCATTTGAGTAGGCCTAATAGTGTATGTCCTAAATTCATTGGGCTGGGCTAAATGGTGTATGTCATGCACTATAAATCATTTGGGGATTAATATTGGTTCTATTCAAGTCAATGGGTGCTTAGCTCCAGTGGTAGGGATGGTCGTTTTCCATCTCATCTACTCTAGTTCTAATCCGTGGAGACATGGTCGATCATAGTAAAGTTGGAAGGATAAGTGTCCCGTTGGAGTCTCAAATCCAGTTCCAATGGTCTCACATCTCGATTTTAGGTTAAACTTTGAGTTTTTGATATATGTGGATTGCAGGTTGTTGGATATATCTGGGGAGGTTGCTACTTTCCCATCAAAATTTTCCTTTCATCAAAGCCCATGAGACTAGTCATGCATAGGATTCCCACGTAGGCTCCATTTACTTCTCTAATAAGGCATGTGGGAGGTTTCCCTAGACTCCATAGTATAGTGATAGTGCGAGTGCCACGAACTCTATCCTAGATCTACTAGATGAGATACTAATTGTCTAACCTAATTAGTATTGCTTAAGAATTGTTGCTTTAGGCTCAAAAATATATGATAATCCCTAGTCTATTGGAAACCATTAATTAAACAACCAAACAAAACAAAACAAAAAAAATACAACTACAAATTATTTTGATTTAAAAGAAATCTCACTCCACAAATTTTATAATTTTTTAAAATATATATAATAATATTAATTAATATTGATTGCCCCTAGAGGCCCAATCTATAGCCTAGTATGACCCTGATGTCAAGTATGTCACGTCCTCAGAAAATAATAAATTTTATTTTTTCTAATGTCTGCCAAAGCATTAACCTAATCTTTAATTTTATATAACTTGAATATTTAGATTATATATAATTTTTTTAACTTATTAATGGGTTGAGATTAATTATTAAAATACAACTATGTATTATTTATATAATTTGAATGGATAGTAAATTATCTCACCCATTTAAGAATTTCTTTATTATATACTTGAATTTGAACGGATCATAAATTTACCTTTAACAAAAAAATTACCACATTGAATTTCCAAAATAAGTAAAATTTTAAACATCTTTACTCTTTACTAAAGTCAATAATACCGTTTCCTAAATTAAAGGAAAAGAGTTAATTCAACACAAACAATCAAAACCAAAAATATTTTAATATTTCTTTTAATTAAATATTTGTAAAATGAATTTAAAAAAAAAAACCCATGTTGTATGGATAAATTAAAATCTTTAAAGATATAAATATTTCCCCATCAAAATTGCAATATTTCAAAATTTAATAAATAAAAATCTAAATAAATGGGAGGTATGGTAAATAAATAAAACCTATTTTTATACTTACTCCAGAGCTATGGTAAATAAATAAAAATATATATAAACTAGATATATGGTAAATAAATAAAAACTTATTTTTATATTTACTCCATAAACCTTTTTATATTTAAAAAAACTCAAAAAGCGAGGTTTTATTTAGATGAAGCCTATGGGACGAATACCATGGGACAAATTAATATTGATACCATGGGCCAAATACCATATTTATAAAAGAAGTATGGTAAATAAATAAATACAAAAAATGTATAAAGAGGTATGATAAATAAATAAATATAAAATAGGTATAAAGAGGTATGGTAAATAAATAAATATAAAAGAGGTATAAAGAGATAAGGTAAATAAATAAAAATATATCAAATATGATTATGAATAAAAATATAATTATATAACAAGCCTATGGACCAAATACCATAGTAAATAAAATAAGTATGGTAAATAAATAAAAATATAAATAAATGAGAGGTATGGTAAGTAAATAAAACCTGTTTTCATATTTACTCCATAATCTGCTTTATATTTACGAACACTCAAAAAATAGGTTTTACTGAGGTGAAGCCTATGGTCCAAATACCATGGGCTAAATTATTATTAATATCGTGCAAAAAAAACATTATTAACCTAATATAATATTAAAATATTATTATTATTATTATTAAATATAATACTCATATTAATATATTATAATATTAATATTATTAAATTTAATAACTTTCGATTAATACAATATTAAATTTATTATATTATAATATGTATAAACTTATCATGATATATATTAATTCTAGATATATATGGGAGGGAAGAACAAAGATATATAGTGAGAGAGGTGGAGATATATGGGGATTGACAAGGGAGAGATGGAGATAAACTAAAGGAAAGGGGAGTGGAAGAATGAAGAGCGAGAGAGGGAGACACAAATATGGAGGAGGGAGAGAGAGAAGGAGAGGGGGAGGGAGATAGTGATAGGATTAGAGGAGATAGAGATGGAGGAAGAGAGAGGGGGGTAAGAGATAAAGGGAGAGAGAGATGGAAGAAGAGAGAGGGAGGTAAGAGAGAAAGGGATAGATAGGAAGGACTAGAAAGAAGACTTGAGAGAGGGAGGGATAGAGAGAATTTAGAGGGGGAGAGAGGGAGGGAAGAAGAAATATATAGAGAGAGAGAGGGAGTGGCAAGGGAGAGATGGAGAGAGAGTGTGCATGTTTAGGGGTGAGAAAAGAGACAAAGTAGGATGTATGGAGATAAGGGGGGAGATAAGGAGAGAGGGAGGGATATAGTAATGTAGTTGGAGGGAGAGAGGGGTAGAGAGAGAGAGAGAGACAGAGAGAGATGGGGAAGAGAGAGTGAGGTAGGAGAGAAAGGGAGAGAGGGGAAGGATGAGAGAGAGAACTTGAGAGAGAGGAGGAGAATGATGGTGGAATAGAGAGTATTGAAGGGAAAAGAGAGAGAGAGAGAGATCAGGGAAGAGAAAGGGAGGTAGGAGAGAAAGTGAGAGAGAGAAAGGACAAGAGAGAGGACTTGAGAGAGAGGAGGAGAGAAGGATCGATAGAGAGATGAAGTTGGAGGGGGGGAGAGGTAGGAAATAATAAATATAGAGAGTGAGAAGTGGAGAGAGAGAAGGAGTGACAAGGGAGAGACAGAGAGAGAGCATGTATGTTTGGGGGTGAGATAAAGAGACAAATAAGGAGAGATGGAGATAAGGGGGGAGAGAATGAGAGATAAGGAGAGAAGGAGGGATATAGTAACATAGTTGGTGGGTGGAGAGAGAGAGAGAGAGAGGGAGAGAGATGGGAGAGAAAGGGAAATAGTGGAAGGAAGAGAGAGGACGTGAGAGAGTAGAGAGAGGGAGGGAAAGAGAGATGGACTTGGAGGGGGAGAGAGAGGGAGGTAAGAATAAATACATATAGAGATAAAGGTGGAGAGAGAGAGAGAGAGAGAGAGAGAGAGAGAGATAAGGAAGACAGAGAGAGAGGGAGGGAGTGATAAAGAGATTGATAGATATGGAGTGTGAGAGCGTGTGTGTTTAGGGGGGTGAGATAGAGAGACAAAAAGAAGAGATGGAGGGGGATATAGATATGGATGGAGGGCGGAGAGAGGGAAGAATATTTCTTGCACTAGATGGATTGATTCAAGTGGAGATGGTGATTTCTAATTCTGTTTTATTGTTTGCACTAGATTCATCGATTTAGTGTAGATATTTTTTCTAATGATATTTGATTACTTGCACTAGATGCATAGATTTTAGTGTAGGTGGTGATTTATAATATTATTTGATTTCTTGCATTGGATGTGTTGATTTCAATCTATATGTTGATTTATAATTATATTTAATTGCTTTCACTAGATGCATTAATTTGAATGTAGATGATTCCTAATCCTATTTGATTGTTTGCACTAAATGCATTGATTTCAGTGTAGAAGTTATTTTCTAATCTTATTTGATTACTTGCATTAAATGCATTTATTTCAATGTAGATGTTGATTTCTGATTTGATGTAATTGGATATATGATGGTACATTAATTTTAAAGTGATTGGATTAACAATATGCATTGATTTTAGTGTAAGAAAAAAACGATATTGACAATGCGCATTGATTTTTGTGTTATAGTAATTTAACCTATTAATATTGGAGAGAAAGAGAGACAAGGTATCATGTTTACTACAATAGATCGAGCTAAAGATTTAAATGATTTATGATTTAAATTTTCTTTTTCATATAATCGATATGAAAATATGCCAAACTAACAAGGGTGACAATAAGAATAGTAGAAGAGAATAGTTTGAGATTGATCACAATGAAAAACTATTTGTAACATGAGTACATTATTATTATTCACTTTTTATATCTTTCAACATTATTATTGTCACTTTGCATTCAAAAAATTTATTTCATCATTTTTCATAATTAAAGTTATTAACAATATTTATCATCTCAACAAACTGACGTAACTAAGAAAATTTAAAATTAAAATGACCAAGTTAATCTAAAAAATATTTAGCATATTTAAAATGATTATATTAATATTTAATATATTTACATATTATTGATAAAATTAATCATATCTTCCATAAATTTTCCATGGAAACACACCACTGAAGCCAGCCTAGATCCATCTTAACTTCGGATCTATCAAGCGCCGAGAGGGATCAAATCTATCGAGGTGTAAACCTTTCCTCAAGTTTTTCACTCAAGAAAAAGGTTTGCACCTCGAGAGAGTTGATCCCTCTCGGCGCTTGATAGATCCAGAGTTAAGATGATTCTAGGCTGGTGATATAATCAATAAAAAGACACATTTTCCTAAAGTAATTAATTTATTAAAAATATTTAATACATAAAGATATTTTTATGTGAATCGTAGAATTGTACTTTTAATCCTCGAATAGTAAGAAAAGTCAACACAATCTACTTTTCTTACCCACATAGATCCTTTTCTGTCAGTGTTTTCTGCGAGACGATATTCGTGCATGATATAGTTGGTCTTGATGCCCTTGAGAGGTTTCCACTTGTAAAAAACCAATGATTTCTTCACGCCCACTTTCTGCAACGAAGTGATACCAACGATGGGCTTATATGTTCCTGTGGCTTTCCAGTACCCAGACCCAGGGGATCTGTTCGGTCGCAGTCCGTTGGGATATTTCCGGTCCCTTGGGCTAAATAAATACCACTCTTGCTCTAAAAAACAAGCCTACGCTGAAATCCAGCCAACACATATACTTACAGTTAGAAAAATATCTCATAAGAAAAAATTTCATTCACGTGAATGTAGTTAAATGGTTAATGTACTTGTGGGTGTAGTTAAATGGTTAGGCTGAGATGTTTAATTTCCATAAGTTAATAAAATTTGACACAATTTCCATGCCGAACAAAAATGTTTCAAATTCAATGTTTGTGTTCACACTTACCCAATAACATATTTCATTTTTAGCAATTCTATGTTATTCTTCATAATATAGTTTTAGCTAATAAAAATTGACACATTTGCTATGCCAACTTGTGGTCCCACAAGTTCAAGGGAGCCTAGGAGACTTTAGCACCTGATACAATAAGAAAGACAGATTGATATTAGTAAAATTACTAAATAAATATTACAGTATCAATTACTATATTACTACAATATTCAATGGTAATTGAGATTTTCTATTTGAAAGTTTATTTATTATCATTTTTTGGTTGGTTTAAAATGTTTCAAATTAAATGTTTGTGTTCACATTTCACCAATGACATATTCTATTTTGAGAAATTTTATGCTATTCTTCCTAATATAGTTTTAGCTAATAATTTTCCATGCCAACTTGTGGGCCAACAAGTTCAAGGGAGCCTTTCTAGGAGACTTTGGCACCTCATACAATAAGAAAGATATAGATTGATATTAGTAAAATTACTAAATAAATATTACAGTAGTAATTATTATATTGCTATAATATTCTATATTAATTGAGATTTTCTATTTGAAAATTTATTTATTATAATTATTTGTTGGTTCTAGGTAAGGTACAAAAATAAAGTAATTTTTATTACAAAGAAAAACTTTATGTTATGAATTTAACGGTTTTATTTAAAGTGTCAAGTTTAATTTTGTTGTTGTTGTATGGTATTGTAATGTTTCACATGTATCGTTGTGGCTAGCGACCAACACCTTAGTCTATTTAAGCTATGCCTTTTTGTTTAGGGTGCTCCCAAAACTTAATCTTAAATTATTATTAAGTTTATTTTCTTAGTCAACTCTACTTGGTAGTAAATATTCATGTCCAATTGCGCACCATTTTCAACTAGGTATATATATTAGCCTCATTCATTCAAAAAAATATTAAAAGGGAAAGGAATACCTCAAAAAGAGAGAAATTGGAATTTTACATGGCATCTTACATGTTGGATGCCTTGTGTGCCAGGTGTGAGTTTGAGGGGTTGGGATGGATATGGAGTTCCAATCAATACATTATGGACCTATACACATATACTATAGAAATTTATGGGACATAAGATAGAGAGGGATGTATGTTTAAATCACTGAGCACTTCATCTCGATAATATATCAGAGACTTTTCAACACATAGCCTCCCACTATGTCGAAAAGAGAGAGGGAATCCTTGTAGGATATTGAATATTGGTTCAAACTTGGAGATGCTACATACATCAAGCTATTTTTTGCACATAAAAATCCTCAACAATTACCTATGTTCATCGTGGAAAGTTGTAATGCAAGAAGTAGCATACCAACTTACTATAGGATTGATTAGGTCATTGGTGACATACAAGAAAGCTTCATGGCCTACATTTCCTTTACATTTCGAATCCTATTGTATTAAACCATGGGGGCTTCACTGTAGGAGAAATACCATAGCATGTGGGTTTATATTGGGGGATATATAATCAAGAAAAAATGGCATAATATATTGTGGGATATATAGGGGATAAAGGGTTTTTATATTGGCAGGTATAAAAAATGAAGCTCAAAGTTAATGAAAAAATATAAAGCAGTATAAAAAATGTTAATCAAAATATGGATACCTAAAATATATACTGAAAGTAGGGCCTTTTTATGTTGGGAAGGTGTATTGCGTTTATATTGGTAGGGGGTTAAATCATGTGATTTTTAGCGGTATTTTACAATATGTACTCAAATTAAGGGTATTTTTTAATATGCTATGAACACACATGATATTTTAGAGATTTATTGAGTGAAGGCCCCATGTATTAAGCATTTAAAGGATGCAAAAGAGGAAGCCGAATATTTGGAATACTTTAGGTTTGGTGAACTGAGTTTTCATAGATATGATCTAAAAGGCATTTCCACCAAACATTATAAAGAAATAAATTATAGTTGGGAATATGGTTTACTTGTTTTTTAATATGAAGAGAAGGTAAAGCATTTCTTCAATCTTTCCAAAGCCTTATAAGAATCTCAAGGGATTGGCACCTCTCATCCTTTAAACAACCTTAAACATTCAAAGGGAGACTCATAGGAGAGCATGAATCTAGATGAAAGGAGAGCTACATTGAAGAGAAAATAGGAGCAAGAGTTCATGAAATAAAGATTAAAGAAGAAAAGTGCCAAGTGGGAAGCCATGAAATATGTAGAATAGGAGGTAAAGAAGAAGAAATTCTAAGAAGGAGAGAGGAAAAATCAAGAGGAAGAGGAGATGAAGAAAAGAGAGGAAGAAGAAAGAGAAAATTAACAAGAATTGAAGAAGAAAAGATAATAAGAAAAAAAGAAGAATAATCCATGAAGAAAACAGAGTAGGAATAGAATCAGAGTCAAAAAGAGGAAATGAAAATAAAAGAAGAAGAAAAAGTTAAGAAGAGAGAACAAGAGTTGGCCAAGCAGCTAGGGGAGGATCTCATCGCCAAAGAACCCAATGGAAAAGAAGAAGAAGAAACCATGTTGAAAAATTTTTCTACTACAAGAAATTATATCCTCTTTAGATGTCCAGCCTCCCACACCTATTATTGGAGGAAACCTTATAATTCATAAAATAAGTATTACCTTTGAAGAAGAAGAGCGAGTATTAGGTCTCTCACACTTTAGATTTGATCAATTCAAGAACAAGATATATTAAGAGAGGTTAAAGAATTTAGCAAGAGATCCAAAGTATCCCACATCAATTACCATTGGGAGGGCCATAGAGGTCGACACTACAATTAAACTAGTTTTCAAGGCTTCTACCACATCTGTATTCTTTATTCCCATTGCACATAATGTAGAGTGATTGGTAGAAAAAAATGAAGGAGTTAAAAGAGAATTTGGAAAGGGCCCAATGGGAAAATGATAGGTTGTGTGATGAGAACCATGCCATTTCAAGCTCAAGTTCACACAAATATGATTTCAATGCAATAATCTTGGAGGAGAAAATGGTAGTGTAAAAAGTCATCAAGTTAATTTACCAAGGAATGATCACCATTCAAAAAACAATATCTCCATTTTTAGTATTTCAAGGTGATATGAAAGGAAGAGGAACATTGATAAAGAAGGCCTTATTAGCTATAAAGTACCTCTTTGAATGGAGAAAATAATATCTAGATGCACTAGCAATGCTTCCAAGGAAAGATAGAATGAGCATTGATAGGGACAAGGAAAGAATCAAAATGTCAGTGCAATCACATGAAAAAATGACGAAAGATATGACCAGGATGGTAAATGTATATCAAATAAGTTATAGTGAATTTGAATATTTAATTGAGGAATAAAAAATACCCTATATTGGTGCAATAAGATAAATAAGACCTGAAGGGGAGACTTGGAAGGAGGTCTAGCGGAGTTTAATGCAATGAAACAAGCGGGTGGTTTAGAAAACTTGGAATTTAAAAAGGAATAAATCATACAACCTATTGTAGGACCAACAAATTTGCACACTAAACTCTTTGGGCTTTCATATTGGATACAACTAGACATGAGGATCCTATCGTTGGATGTTATAGAGTGTCAAATCACATTTGAAAGAAAATCGTCGAAGAAGGTCAAATCCATCACTTTTGAATACAAGGCTTGGTATAGACACTTCAAACAAGAGGTACGCATTGAAGCCCCTAATATTTCTATCATGGGTTTGGTTCCATGAAGGAAACTTGTCTTTTGAATTTCCTTGTAATTTGTAAATAAAGTTATTTTCAAATTAGAATTATATTAGAGTTTAGAAATAAAATTTATTTAGAAATTAAAGGCCATAAAGGAGGTAAAGAGTCATGAGGGAAGTTGAAAGGTCACCTCATTCCGTATAAGTATACCCTCATGGCTACTTATATGTGACCTTCGGTTTTGAAATCCTTTTTCTGCACCTTATTTAGGAAAGCGTATACATCCTTTTGAGAAATTAAGTTGTAGCTTAGTAATTCAACTATTATCATGGATGCAGTTTGTAATCATGATTTATACATTTCAACATAATATAGAGAATCAAATTTAACTGAGGGAACAATTTCATGGATGTATTGTTGAGCATTGCGGGAGAATATCCATTAAAAAGATCAATAAAGTAATTGGAATGTGGTTGAAGGAAATCAAACTCTACAGATGCATGCATCAACATTTCATTGCATTGAGAAAGACCATGTATTCAATATGTAAATGAGTTTATAAGTTGTGTATTGGCTAGCATAAATCCAACATTGGGCGTCATGAAGGAGTGACCAAAGAAAGGAGAGTGAATTGACATTTATGGATAGAAGAAACATTGAATAGTAGAGCAAGTGAATTATTTAATAGTGAAAGAGGAATCACACCTTGTAAATATCAAGGGTTGTAATCAATTTCCTTTGGAAATAGTTTCTATAAGAGTGTAAATGGGGTGAGTTGAATACAATAAGCACATTTCTATTAAAGACATAAAGGAAAGAGAAGAGTGACCAAGGCATGTTCAGATCCAAGAGTTCAAACTTGTATTGAATGGAAAAAATATTTGGGGATTTGATTTATTGGGAACCAAGAGCATTATAAAACCCAAGAAGTGAAATGCTAATTTGAGTCTGCATGAAATCACTGGAGTGGAGGTAGTTTGTGTGAACCATTGGAGTGGTGAGACTTATATTATTTTATTAACTGAGAAAGGATCATTTGCATGAAATCACTGGAGTGGAGGCAGTTTCTGTGAAACATTGGAGTGGTGAGAATTATATCTTTTTATTAACTGGGAAAGGATCATTTGGATGGAGTGTGGTAATGCACTCAAAATTTTAACGGTATAGAGTACTGGGTCAATGAATAGTTGTCGTGACTTACAACTTTGAGATTTCAAAATGAAAAATTGTTGACAATGTCCAGAACGAAAGGATTGAGTGTGTTGAAAGTGGGGAGAGTAGCCTAAGTTTGGCCAAATACAAAAGAAACATTAGTAAAGACAATGAAATAAATCATAGTTACCAAGTTTGAATTCGAATACCGATTCAAATTTGAATCAATATGATAAAAAATTGAATAGAAAATTTTCAATTTGATAAAAAAATGAAAATATACATCTTAAACATTTAGATATATATACTTTTCTTTATGTAGAAACAATTTTTTTTTGTATTTTTTTCCCTATCCATTTCTAAATTTAAATCATTTCTAACCATTTTAGTTAGTATAAACAATTTTAAAATTATAATTCATTAAGAAAAGTCACATTTGTCTTTTTTCTTCCAAATATCTCTTGTTTTTATTTAAAATTGTTTAGTAAAGATAGATATTAATCAAATAAATATTATTAACTTATTTATTTGGATTCATTATAAATATATTTTAAAAAATCAATTATTTTCTATAGAATATGCTCACCTTTACAGTGGAGGCTCAAATATTTCAGAAATTCACTAGGGCTAAATTTCTTTATTTTCCGATTTTCTCGAAATTTCTAAATAATTTCCAGTAATATCAAAATTGAAAAATGGAAAATTTACCCCATTAAAAATTAGTTACCATTTGTACACAGCATTATGTCACCATCGATTTGGTGCTTAGGGGAACTATGTTTAGAAAACACATACATGTCGATAAACAATGATTTTTTTTTTTTTTTGTCCACCAAAAAATAAACTATGCTATGAATTTAATCTACCCATGTGTGAACTGAATGTTTGTGGAATGTTCATGTCGAACTTCGAGTTAGCGTATTAATCGTTTAACCAATTCAAACACTCTAATTTTCGATTTTTGTTTTATCAATTTGACTGAATTTGGTAACTATGAAACAAATTACAAAACTTTGAGTAGGATCTTGTGCGAGAACAGTCAATTTTTTTGGCATCAATGCTGAGAAGAGTGTGAGGTGTGTGGAGATTTAAGTGTTGTTTATAATGTAGAGAGAGGTTTGGATAATTTGGAAATAATGTTGTAGAAGAGTGTGCCAACAAATTTAAGGAGCATTGTATAAACAAGTCTCACATAATCAATACATGGAAAATGTATTATGTGACATCAAAAATTATAGTAATTAGGAGGAAGATCTATATGCATGGAATTTGTGGGAATTCCCTACATTAGAGAGTCAATAAACCTATGAGGCAAAAAATTTTCCTTTTCCTTCATCAAAATTTGACAAAAAACCATTGTAACTACTACTTAACTCTTGACCCTCCCTTACTTGGTGAATAGCTATAGATCAAACTTTATGAATATATATAATTTTATTAAAATTTATGTTGATTTATTGTAATATGTTTTCTCTGAACATTGGTACCAATAACAAGATATACAATTTTTTCTCTATCTCCATATTCCCTTATATCGATCTTGGACAAGTAAATTTCTTGATCATGCTAATAAAATCATCATTGATCACCAATTATATGCTTACTTTAAAAACAAACCAATATATTTTTTAACATAGCCTAAAAAACTAATTAAAATCAATGATAAAAAAGAACCTTGTTTTTTTGTCTTTCTGAATATATAACTCACTCACTTGATGTTGGAAAGTTAATCCATCAAAAGTTGAGCATAGAGGAGATCATAAGATTTCCAACCTATAACCAAATTCCCCATTCCACATTCTTCTTTATGTCTTTCATAAAATGTGAGGTGAAAATAGGTGAAAATATTTTGTTTGACGAGAAAAAAAATGCATTTCTATATTTCAAGGGCTTGGAACCAAATTGGTTAATTGCATTGTTATTGAAGATCCCAAAAAATCATTTAAACTTTCTTTTATTTCCATACTCGATTCAGTTGAACTACAGAAATATGCACAAACAAGCCTCAAGGTTCAAGAGTGGCTCTCGCATGGAACATTTTTTTTCCAAATCTAATAATTTTTCTCATGATCATCAACTATGGAATATGCTTTTTAATCCATATTACTGATGCATTCTAAAACATTCCATAATAAGCCATTATATCATGGTAAAGGTGGTCCTAGACATCTAAAGCACCAAGAGAGAAAAACATCTTTTAAAGTTATTTTCATATTAGGGGAATTTTGAGGTATAAAATCGGCATCCTAAGGAAATTAAAAAATAATAGTGGAAATAATAAAATAAGATTAGATTACATCATCAAATTTTAGAGGGAAATAGGGAAAAAATGACTTTTTAAACTACTATTTTCAACTTATCTCCCTATGGGTTTACTCAAATTTCGAGCGGGAATGCTCGTTAGATGAAAATTTTGATTCTTCATCCAAGGATTACCCATGTTGCATAATTTTGATGGATGCTTTTACACAAAAAATGAGAAATACGTGAAAATCATGATTGCAATCACGTTTTTTCATGTATTTCTCTTTTTTCATGTAGTAAGGTCCATCGAAAGTATGCAACATGGGTACTCCTTGGATGAGGAATTAAATTTTTCATCCAATGAGTACTCCTGCTCAAAATTTGAGTAAAAATTTAGGGAGATAAGTTGAAAATACAAGTCGAAAAAGTAGTTCTATTATTTTATTATTTTTTATTATTTTTACTTTTTTACACCAAAAATAGTGAATGATCCCCCATGGTTGACATCATCATCTTGAATCCTATTGGTTCTTATAAATTTTATTTTGGTTGTACATTTTTCTTAGGAGGCTCATTTTGGACCTCAAAATTCCCCTAATGGCTTCAAAACGTTGTCGTGAGATATTTATTAGAATGAAAGGATTTGGATAACCATGGAATAACCTTGAGATGACGTCTCAATGCTTATGATTTTAATTTCTCTCACATCACCCATTCATACATCAATCTTTCCATATTTACCAATAGGCTTCCTTGTTAACATTAACCATTTGTTTAATAATGTTGTGAAACATCTATATGTGCCTTCACCTTATTAAACACCATGGAATTAATGCTAAATCTTGGATGCATCACTTATATTCCCTTAGCATGCCATTATTATTATTACTATCTGACTTATGGAATTGATATGCAATCTTACTCACTCCTCAATCTACTTCTCTTCACATATTTTCATTTTATGATTGTAGTAAGTGTTCATTGGTTTCAAGGTCTTAACATTGTTCCTCAATTTACCTATATGATGATGATGCTTGTGAATCTTACAACTTATATGGCATTCAAACACATTCAATCAATTTTAATTAATAATATTTGATCAATATACAATAAATTTGAGAAAGTAAAAGGGCCAACTCAATCATTATCATGCAATAAACAAATGGGATGAACTAAAATAAATGTCAATTCCATCTCATGGAAAATTGACATAAATCATTAAATACACTTAATTAATTAAGGTTAGTTCCATCTCATAAAAAATTGGTGTAAATCATTAAATACACTATATTTAATAGCAAAAGGGAAAAGAGAGCCTTAACATTGACCAAAAGAAGCAAAAACAAATAAAGATGTTTCAAAATAAAAATTTGGGAGATTGAAAGTTTGAGTACTTAGGGTTAATTGAAGGCATCAACATGAAGTCACTGACACTAATGACATTAGTGGAATCTATTTAATGATACCACTTGAAAAAAAGTATGATTTTGTTTCTCTATATATAATATGGTGTGCAACATAGGTACAAAACACTACTAAGATTTGAATTATCATCATAAGAATGTGAGGGTCAAAGGATGGAGTTGGGTTACACCTTTTGGTTAAATGAGGACGTGTTTTATGGAAAAATAGATGCTCGATCAATTTGTTTATGCTGATACCTTTTGGATTATGAATTTAAGTGCTAGATGAAGCATTTAAAGCGCTCGATCGATCTCTTGAAGTCATACATATTACAGTTTTAGCACCTCTTCTGCATATTTCTCTCCAACCTCATTTCATACCCTATCGGAAAGAATCCTCTATCCAATGACATATGAATTTGACACTTTCGAATTCATATGATATTTTTCATCTAATTTCTTTTAAACATAACACTTGAAATTTTTTTGGATAGTTTCAAAGGGGCTGAATAAAAAATCAATAACATAAAATATACACAATGAAAAAATTTCAAAAATACCACTATATTCGTTTACAAGTCCTCTCCAAAATGGTGCTCTTGGTTTTTCAATGTCTTTAAAGAGTTGAAAAAAATCTTACGTATACATGTGTCTCCAAAATGCAATTGAAATATTACTTTTCCAACTTTCAAAAATAATAAAAAATATAATTTTACATTAAAAAAAAATTAATATGCAACACTTAGTTCTCTCCATGTAGAACATGCTCACATTACACATTTTAAACTAAGTTATGCTATGGGAACACACACATACCTCTTAAGTTTTGTGAAAATTTACAAGGACATAAATTGCATTTAATGGAAATTTGAGAGATTATATGACACTAAAATTATTTGCAAAAAATATCATTAAGACAATGACATAATTCTCCACATATTGTCCCTTTACTCTGAATCAAAATTCATAATTCTTATATGAATTTTGAAAGTTGCAATTCAATAAAAGAAGAAAAACTTGAAATTTCATCACCACATTTGGCCTAAAAGTGTAACCCATCTTCATGCTTTCGCCCATGAACATGCCCACTCTAGGCTTTCTATATAAGATATATTGATAAATTTACAAATAATAGTCACTTCTAATCTATTTTCACTTTTATAAGAAAAAATTATATCAAAAGTTGAAATAGTACACAAAAACATTTATGATAAAGAAAATAGTTTATCTCATATACCTTCAACTTATAAAATTAAACCAATAAAATTTATAAAAAAATTAACCTTTAAATCACTTCAATTTAAATATATTTTTACAATAATATATATCTTTTATATTAAATAATTATTTATACAACCTGTCCTAACATAAATACAACTCTCCCAGATGTGGGTGATTTATAGGGGAGGCCATATGGCTTGCTTATGGGCTGGCAAGTGGCACAACCACATGGCCACCCACAGGCCTCATCGGTGGGCATTTAATTGCTCCAACTGCTCCCACAAATGCACATTTACTCTGCTCAATTGTCGATGCCATCTCCGGTCATTCAAAATGAATTCACCTGGTCATCTCCCTCCCTCACCTCTATCATTGAGTTGCAATTGCCCCCCTGTAGTCTTGGAGCTGAGCTCCCGAATGCCTAAAGGGTGGCGCTCTAGTCTCCTTTGCTGTATTGAGGTGGTTCTCGGCCTGCACTTCTCTCAGAGTCTTCTTTGCAGACTAAATTATGTCTCAGTGGACAATCGGTCCTTGGCTTTTGGGTCCTCGACTCCTCTAGTTTCTCATCCTGCTGCTAACTCAGCTCAAAGCACTCATCCTCCCCACCATTCTATCATGCCACATCTGCGCCATCGCATGCGCTGTTGCCGCGGCAGCAGCCGAGGAAAATCCGGTCATCTGTCACCTTCTTCCCACTCTGATACATCCCCCTCATCTTTGGAGCATTATCATGGGCGCTATCCAGCCACTCGTAGTGGGCGTGGCCATGCTTGGAATTCAAGCAGGTCTTTCTACCCGCCTCTGAATCCTCCCGCCACCAATTTCTCCCCGACGCTGCCTCAACTGGAGACAACCGCCTCCCTGCAACCCACCCATTCTGCTCAATTCAATTATTCATGCACCTTGGATCGACCATGCATAACAACTACCATCACCATCTCCTTCAAAGAGGAACCCACCAGTGCAGCTTGCCTTCGACCCAGAAAATTGCAGAAGACTTCCAACCAAGGAGCTCCATCCGTAGCAGAGAAGAGTGGCCCGGCCTCCAGCAACAGAAGTAAAGGCATCGACAGCAGCAAAAAAGATTGGTCAGGTGGTAAAGACGCCCTTGGAAAATCTCGTACCACCACGGAGTCCCAGAATGCTGTGGATGCCACCCATGACAAGCTTGCAAACGAAAACGATGAGTATAGGTGTCTTATTGTGGAAGAGATACCTCCCTCCCAAAATGACACCTAAGTACTCAGGGTCTTTTTGGATTCTAGTTTCTGGTTCCAAACTTTTTGGGCCTTTTTATATGGTTCCTAGTTTTAAGGTCTGTCTGATGACTGCAAACATTTATCTTTTTTCGATGCACGACGCTGGTTTCCCCTTTGCGGGCAGCGATAGAATAACCAAATGGACTAGTTTCCCCTTTGAGGGTAGTCCCTATTTTATTATTTTGGAGAATTATGCCTTTGGAATAGGCTAGAACTGCAGAGGCCTGAGCCTCCATGTATTTTATGTTACATTAATAGATTTTAGTCTTATTTAGGAAAAAAAAACATAAATACAACTCGATGAAACAAAAAAAAATACACTTATAAAACTCAACCAACAAAATTTATGAAAAAATTAATCTTCAAATCACTTCAATTTAAATAAAACTCGATGAAACCAAAAAAAAATACACTTACAAAACTCAAGCAACAAAATATAAAAAAATTAACCTTCAAATCACCTCAATTTAAATATATTTTTACAATAATATATATCTTTTCTATTAAATAATTATTTATACAACCCATCCTAACATAAATACAACCAGATGAAAAAAAAAACATTATTTTGAATGACCAAAGCCCCTATCCTAATTTCTTAGTGGATTCGGATATTTTTAATAATTTAGTAGCTTTGCAAGCCATTCAATCAAGTACATTTAGGAATCACATCAGAGTTGTTTTTTCTTTTTCAAGGATCACATCACATTTGACTTCTTTAAAGGGCTCATTTATGTGATATTTTGACTAGGTTTATTCAAAGTGTTATCTCCCATGATTGGTTCAAGTGAGGCATTGAGTCTAGTGTTTGCATAAATGGTTTTGTTTCATATAATTTGGTTGCTTTACTTGCCATCTCATTTAATAAATTTCAAGTCAAATTCGATTTAGTTTTTTCAAGGATCACATCAATTTGTTGCTTTATATGCTATTCAATTTAATTCATTTACAAAGAAAAGTAGTAAGACCGTGACAGTAACAAAGTGGTATAATACTAACAAGATGATGGTGGTCACTGTCTATAAGGCAGTATAAAAATAACATAAATTTATAATCTCACAATAACACAAATTCATAATTAAATAGAATATTTTATTACAAAATATTCTATTTAATTACAAAATATTTAATATTATATATACTAAATAAAATTAGGACCAAATGTGAGTAATAGTAATCTCACCCTTCAAAGCTATTCATTGTCATCTGATGACCAGACATTTCTTGGAGGCAGTGGCCAGGTTGGTAGTTCAGGGTTGCAGTTTTCACTGAAGGGCAATTGATACATGTGCCGATTGGGCACTGCCCCTACCACATAAGGATTCCAAGATTGAAATCGCAATGACTGTGATGGATTCTGGGTGTTTTGTGTCGACGTGGCATCATATATGGAGGAGGCTTCATCATAATTGAAAGCCAGTTGTGACATTGACATGAGGCTTCTCGGGTTGGATGAGTTGAGGGTACTCTGCTGCTCTTGGACTACTTGGAGGGAGGATGAAGGCTCCATATAGAAAGGGGTTGCGTTGGAATTTGACATGTCATGGCTAAGAAAGCTCTCCATAAATGGACTCTCACTCTCAAGCAGGCTGGAAGAGGAACTGAAATTAGGCATCGCCGATTGTTGTTGCACGTCAGTAGGTGATAGTGGGTCCCGCTCTAGGCAGGATAATACCTTGGAAGGATGAGTCACTTTCTTGTATATCCAGCAAAACACCCAATCGTCCAACTGAAACAACAACACAAGCTGACACGATCAATTAACTACACAACAATACCCTAAATACCAATGGTTATCAACTTCATAAGCTGAACAATTCAAAACTCTATACAACAAATTATTATATTTTTCAGAAGATAACTCTAATGTGATAAAATCTATCATTATTTTCTTGTTAACTTAGTAATATTAATTATGTGATGTTTTTGTTTTTCTTGATAATTTGGAGTATTGGTATGTTCATTGCACATGAAGAACAATCTTGAATGTGACCTTAGATCAAACATTTAACTTTTGTGACTTTAAATTCTGAAATATTTCTAAAATTTACAATCAACATAAATATAAAAATCATTTAATGATAATTTTTATTTAAAAATATAGTTTTTTATTATTTAAAAATTATTTAATCTATTTTTAAATAAATAAATAAATTTAAAATTTCTATTTCGAAATAAATAAATAAATTTCAAATTTCTAAAAATTTAAAATTTACAAATTTTACAATATAAATATATACAATATTTATAAATTATATAATATTTCCTTTCCTTTTTATTCCATTTAACATATTTTATCATAAATATTTAGTATAATTTAAAGTTTTGATTTTTAACAATCTTATTTAGTCATATTTTCTATAAATATTTTACAAATAATAGAATTTAAATATATAAAGAAAATATAAAAGTTTGTTTAATTTTTTATTATTTATTTCATGGTTTGAAAAGAATTTATTTTTTTTAAATTAATTTGATAATTGGAAAATTAGAATAGATTTATATTTATATAATATAGGGTTGATTTAGATAATTGTTGTTATTATTATTATTGTTTTTCATGTAGATTAGGTAAATCAAAGTTTAAATTAGTAATTTTATAACAAAAGTAGTTTAACAATATAATATCGACAACGACTAATTAATTTAGGCTCTAAGTTTATTTGAAGAGACTAATGTAAAGTTAATGAATCTACACCCTAAACCTTAAATCAAAGTTTAAATTAGTAACTTTATACTAAAAGTACCTTAACAGTACAAATAGTGGCTAATTAATCTACACTCTATTCTACACTTTAAGCCCATTTGAGTAGGCTAAATAAGGTATGTCCTAAATCCATCAGGCTAGGCTAAATAGTGTATGGCATGCATTACAAAGAATTTGGTAATCAATATTGGATTGATCCAAGTCAATGGGTGCTTAGCTCCAGTGGCAAGGATGGTGGTTTGCCATCCCATCCACTCTGGTTCTAGTCCATGGAGACATGGCCTCTCATAATAGAGTTGGAAAGATAAGATATGACTTGCATGTTGTTGCATATCTCTCAAAAAATTGCTACTTCCCCATCAAAATTTTCGTTAAAACAATATTATTTTGATTTAAAAAAATTGAACCCACAAATTAAAATAATATATATTAGATCTATCCAAGCCGAAATATTATATATATATTAGATCTATCGAAGCCGATAGGACAACTCATGCATCGGAAATCCTCCCTCCATCGAAAGTTGCTACTTCCCCATCAAAATTTTCGTTAAAACAATATTATTTTGATTTAAAAAAATCGGACCCACAAATTAATAATATATATTTGATCTATCCAAGCCAAAATATTATTTTGATTTAAAAAAATCGGACCCACAAATTAAAATAATATATATTAGATCTATCCAAGCCGATAGGACAACTCATGCATCGGAAATGCTCCCTCCATCATTATCAATGGCAAATGTGCTGGAGCAGCGTCCCTCTATTATGGCCGCAGCCCGCCGGATCGTTCCAAACCCATCAGTCTCCTCCCTCCCACAACACAGAATCCACTGGCCTTTTGACACCTGCCTTGAAAATTCGGATGACAGGGAAAGCACCATGGCATCTAGCAAAGCTTTACAAATAACCAATGCCATAGAAGCCATGGGCACATTCATTCATTCATTCAGTCTGAGGTTAGTACAATCTGCTGTGTAGGGTAAAGCGGAATATGAGGTGTGGAGGTCTATGTTGTGGGTGGAAAATTAACACGTCTGCTGATGCACTGTCCATTCCATTCCACTCGTTGCCTTCTCATTCTCAAGTATGTTAAAGAATCCAATCACAACTGTACGTGGGTTTTCTCTGATTTGAATGGCGAGGGTGATAAATAAATATCTCAACTTTTTGAGGTACGAAAATGCTTCAAATTAAATTAAATGTGTGTGTTCACACTTAACTAATAACATATTCCATTTTTAGCAATCTTGTGTTACTCTTCATAATATGGTTTTAGCCGATAAAAGTTCACATAATTGCCATGCCAAACAAAAAAAATTTCAAATTAAATGTTTGTGTTCACACTTAACCAATGGCATATTTCATTTTTGGCAATTTTATGTTATTCTTCATAATATAGTTTTAGCTAATAAAATGGACACATTTGCCATGCCAACTTGTGGTCCAACAAGTTCAAGGGAGCCTTTCTAGGAGACTTTGGCAGCTCATACAATAAGAAAGACATGGATTGATATTAGTAAAATTATTAAATAAATATTACACTATCCATTATTATGTTAATTGACATTTTATATTTGAAAGTTTATTTATTATTATTTTTGGTTGCTTCAAGGTAAGGTGCAAAAATAAAATAATTTTCATTACAAAGAAAAACATTATGTTATGAATTTAAGGGTTTTATTTAAAGTGTCAAGTTTCATTATTTTTTTGCTGTTGTATGGTATTGTAATGTTTCACATGCATTATTATGGCTAGCGGCTAACATCGTATTCTATTTAAGCTATACCAGTTTAGTGCACCCAAACCAAACATAGACCCTGAGTTAGCAAGTTGATTTGTTCACTCAACGTTTTAATTATATATGTATAACTATATCCATCTGTATACTTCATTAATGTTTAATACACCTAAATATAAACAACCATAAGACTTAATAACCTCGACTAGCTCAAGTTAATAAACACCGTTTTACGGTAAATAATATATGTATTAAATTTGCTTCTTCTGTATAACTCTGAACAATAACTTACTATGAACACTTAGTATATATTTAATACAGTGGTAACCTACAACGTACTTGTTTACAATATATCTACTTGTACTACTTGTTCATCTTCCCATCATGAGCCTATATCTCCACCAAGAATATGATTAGTTCAACCCGGAAATGTACTTCGGTGTTTTGGTTCCAAGACTTGTAATCCAAACTAGCTTTCCGTAGTTCTTCAGTATGCTTGTCTTTCCCTATAACTTTCTTGTTTGACTTCCTTGCAAAAGTCATTATGTTCTCTAGCTTGTCCATCCTCCCATTATATATATATATTTGGTCTCATTTTGCAAAGGATTTTTTTGGGCTTAAGGAATATTTTTGGCTTAACATTCAAAGGACATTTCTTGGAGGTATGTGATACATTTTTTGGATGTTTTTTGGGCTTAATTTTCAAGTGACATTTTTTTAGAGTACGTGTTTTGGGTGGAAGTAAATCTTTTATAATGATTTTTTAAAATGAGTTTTTGTCTAACTTTTTAAATGAATTTTTTTTGCAGGACTTGGAAGAAAATATTTTGAGCTTCATTTAATTTTTAGAAGACATTTTTTTCTTGGATATTTTAAAGTAAGTGTTTTGGATTGAAGTATGTATTTTGTGCCAAATTTTTAAAATGAGTTTTTTTCTTTTTTTTTCTTTTTTTAAATTAAATCTTTTGTGATGTTTTTTTTTAATTGATTTTTTGTTTAAATTTTTGAAGGAATTTTTTTGAACTTCATAATTAATTATCATGGGAAATCGAAGGAATTGTAAGAGAAAATATGATCGAACAAGAGAACCTGAGGAACGTAGAGAACATGGGAGAGAATATTGCAAAAAAAGAGAGAAGAACATTCAAATATTCAAAGGGAAAATCAACCTCAACTAGAATCTGAAGCAGGTATGCAAATGTAAATATTATAAATTTGATATTAAAAATTTTCCTAGTGTAAATTGTAAAGATTAATTTTTATTTGATGAACTAATTTGAAAAATATTTTGCAATGTAAATAGAGAGAGAGATTCCTCAAAACATTGATGATGAGATACAAAATTTTGAAAGAGAAAGTGAAAGAGATATTGAACCAATGATTGAAGATGGTGAAAATTTTGAAAGAAATTCAAGGGAAGAAATTGAATCACGATATATATAAGAACACATGCACATATTATTGAAATTATACATATTTATTAATTTAGTTATTTATGGAATATGTAAACTTATTATGTACTATTAATTCAAATATGTACAGATGAAATCAATATCGATGATGAGATGTTAGAAAATGTTGACACTCACACATATGGAGATAAAAAAAGCTGACCATCTTATACGATATCATGTTAATCGCATTTTTGATTCGTACTTCATAAAGGAAAATGTGGCAGTTTGAGCCCAATCATTGAAAGGTCTCCTAACATTAAGGAAATTAAAAGAAGCTAGGACTTTATTGGGTATTTGAAAATCAACAAAAGATAAAAAAAAATGAAGGAAAATGTGATACAAAATACAAATAGTGTTATAAATTCAATTAAAAGATCTAAACAGAAAAAAATTTCAGATGCACGTAGAGAAATACATATGGCAGTGGTTTCATCAAGTAATAAAGAGAATTTCTTGGTAAAATCTATGGCAGGAGCATTAGGAACTTCATGAAAAGATTTGCACAAACATCGGAAATTTCGGTTGCAAATAGTTGTAAATGATGAACTCACTTATTGGACAGCTATTTGTAGGCAACCATATAAAGATACATTAGGAGAAAATGTTAAAAAAACAATATATGAATATTGGATGAAAAATTCACGCGTTTTTCCAAATGCAAGGGATGTGATGCGAATAAGAATAACAAGAAATTAGTACGAAGTACATCCAAAACATTTCTTGGACACCACTCAAATAGAGTTGTTCAACAAGTTCAAAGAAGATAATTGTGAAATTGATGTCTCAATCAGTGCTTTTATGCAACAAAAACCATGGTATGTAAAACCTATCACCATAATACTTGTTTTTGTCATTATCATGTGGAATTTCAGTTATAGTATGACACATTCCTTAATTTTGGTGGAAAATTTTGGAAAGATTCACCTCCTCCTTCCACTCTCCATGATTTCATATCTCAAATTCTATGTGGAAGAGAAAGCCATGAATTATTTTACCAAAAGAAATGTGTTGTGGTAAAAAATGTGATGATTGTGGAAATTTGACTAAATTTCAAAATAAATATCATAGTGATATAAATGATCAATCATTTTCCAACATGAAAGTGAAATGGAAGAGATATGAATATATCCATACATCGATTCAAGGTTCAAGTGCTAAAATAATTGATTTACAAGAAGAAGAAATTTTTGTGATAGTTATTTTAGAAAGTTTGAGGCAGAAATTTATAAATACACCAAGCATTCACATAGAGCTCGATGGTAGGACTTGCAATTCAAAAAATCCCATGAATTTTTTCCACTAGGGACCATTTTTTCAGTAATTGATTTTGTAGAAAAATACACATTTGTTCCACAAAAAGAAATTCAGAGTGAATACTATCATTCTGACCAAGTCTCCATGCTCGTCCATATTCTATATAGACATGCTGAAAAAAATCTTAATCATAGAGAAAGCACCAGTGAAAATCGACATGTTATTAAAGAATATCACTTTTATATCAGTGACAATCATACACATGATACATATTTTTTACAACACTATTTTGGAAATATTCATGACTCCTTGAAAAGTCGTGGAATAAAATTCAATGAACATTGGATATGTTCATATGGATGTGTAGGTCAATTCAAATCTTCACGATCATTCTTTTGGTTGTGTTGTCTTCATATGAAACCCACATTAAACATTTTTGGAATTTCTTTGAGACTGGTCATGGAAAAGGAGAACATGACGGTGTAGGGGCATGCATAAAATGGGCACTTCAAATATATCAAATGGACCCCTCTGCAAACCAACTTGTGGACGCTAAAGAATTTGTTCAATGGTGCCTCGGTGCAATAAGCCATGACACTAACCGATCAAGGTAAGTGCGAAGGTACATTCAAATTAATTTTTATTGGATTTCCAATTTTAAAAAGTGTACATTTATCACAATGATTATCTTTGATGGAATTTTGATATCACATTTCTATTTTTTTTTGAATTTTCCATATAGGTTTTTTTGGCATATTGGGGTCAAATATGTAGATATATCGATTGGAAATGACATGAAAACAGTTGATAGAAGTTCAATCAAAGAAAAAAATGAAAATTAAGAAATGGAAAATGTCAAAAATCTATCATGAACAAATCATTGAAGATGGCATTCCATTGGAATTTTTTTGATTAAACTGCCCAATAATTTATTCTCTTTGGATTCATGTTTTAGAACTTCCAGAACTGAACTAAAAATTGATCTATCTTGTTATGTTATCTGTGCAAGTGTTTGCACATGTACATTGTTTTGGTACATGCACACGAGTAATTTATACACGTGTACACATACACATGTCTAGATTATCCGGTCTAAACAATTTCATACATTCTCTGGTACAATATGTCATAATGTCATTATTGCAAAATGTACATATCTGTGTATCTAGAATAGTTGATATAATGCAAATTTGAAGTTGCACGATTTTGTTTTAGATGTGCGTGTCTATTAGAAGTAAATTATATAATATTCATTCTTGAATGCAAAATGTGTGCTACTTGTTTTGTAATTTCCAGTTTACTATCAACTAAAAGTAGCTTCTCTATGTGCATCGATGAAAAATGTTGCACGTACCGGATATATATGTTCTAGAATGCAATTTTAAAATTTTATGATTGTTTGACACATATAATAAGACCTATAATCTTATGATTGTTTATATATATATATTCAAACATGTACTTAAATCATTTCTATGTACATATATTCATGTGAACGTTTTTTTGTTTGTAAAATGACAACTTGAATTCTAAAAACAAAACATTATATCGCAACATTACTAAACACATACCAAATGTAGTTCAACAATCCAAAACTTAATTTTTAAAAACAAAACATTATATCGTAACATTACTGAACACATGCTGAATGTAGTTCAACTATCCAAAAAAATTTCAAACATTATATCACAATCAGACACCAAATGTAGTTAAATAGATCCAAAACTTGAGTTTTAAAAACAAAACATTATATAACAACATTACTTCATATGCCAAATTTAATTCAACTATCCAATAAAAAAAAAAAATTATATCTCAATCACATGCCAAATGTAGTTCAACCATCCAAAACTTGAGTTTTAAAAACAAAACAAATTATATCACTACATTACTTCACATGCCAAATGTAGTTCAACTATCCAATAAAAACAAAACACTATATCACAACCACATGCCAAATGTAGTTCAATCATCCAAAACTTGAGTTCTAAAAACAATTTACATTATATCACAACATTACTTCACATGCCAAATGTAGTTCAAATATTCAATAAAAACAAAACATTGTATCACAATCACATGCCAAATGTAGTTCAACTAGTCAAAACTTGAGTTTTAAAAATAAAACATTATATCACAACATTACTTCACATGCCAAATGACGTTCAAATATCCAATAAAAACAAAAAATTATATCGCAATCACATACCAAATGTAGTTCAATCATCCAAAACTTGAGTTTTAAAAACAAAACATTGTATCACAAAATTACTTCACATGCCAAATGTAGTTCAACCATCCAAATCTTGAGTTTTAAAAACAAAACATTATATCACAACATGTGATCACATGCCAAATGTAACTATCGAATACAAGAGTAAATGTAGTTTGAAACTATATATATATTCAAATAGTAAAATATGTCCAAAACTTGTATCTCACATGAACAATAAAATTATATATATATATATATATATATATATATATAGTTCAATGTATAGTGTTACAAGTATGTTATATAGAAAAGTAAATATATGACTGCATCTAGATAAGACTATATATAAAAAGGTAAATTTAAGACTAGATCTATCAAATATAATGTTTCACACATGTGCATAATCCATCAAATACAGATGGATGTAGTGTCTCTCCCAAAAAAGTCACGATCCTCGAGCTATCCTGTGAAGCATGGGGAACTTGTACACAATGTGTACAAACATTAAAATTTAATACATTTTAAAATTGAATGAGAATATAGAACTTCATGTAAAAAAACAAAATGAAAAAAAAAATCATGCAATACCTCATGAGGTTCCCTCTCCATTGTCTTTTGTTGCTCGTCCATTAAAACTCCCTCCACAGAAACATCTTCCATAGTAAACTGTACAATATACATGTACAAGTATATATATATATATATTAGAAAATTTCAAATGAAAATGCATATATATATAAACTAATTTTAAATAATATTAAAAAAAGTTAGACAACTTTTTCAAATGCTTCAAATGGTGTGGATGTTTCTATCTCCATCATACACTCCATCGCTAGAGTCTGTGGAGAAAAGAAATCATCTCCAGGAACCTAAAATTCAAAAAATTTAAAAGTATAAAATAACTCAAGATTTAGATCTCAATTTATAATAAAACTTTTGAACTTTAATTTATAACTTATAACTTAAACATATATTTAAGTGAAAAATTAAATACTTGTGATGGTGGATTTGGTACATGTCCTAAGGGTGGCTCCAAAAGAAAATCTCCAAAAACCTAAAATTCAAAAAATTTAAAATAACTCACGATCTAGAGATCTCATTATTCAATGGAACTTTTGAGCCGGAACAAATAACTTAAAAACATATTTAAAAGTGAAAAATTGTTCATACTTGTGATGGTGGATTTGGCACATCTCCCAAGGAAGAAGAAGGTAAGTCCATCCCAAAAACATTGGACGGAATCGAAATCTGTTAGCATTTAATTATATATACATGTACATGTGTGCACAATTATTTATTTTAAAAATATGTCATCATGTTTTGATATATACAATAATAGATAAAAAAAACATTTTTACATCATCATGTTCACTTAAAAAAAACTAACATTTTCCAACATATCTTGATGGTGAGAACTATCTTGATTGTGTGATTTATGGTGAGACCCATCTTGATTGTGTGAACCAGAGGCTCTGACCGTGGTATTAACATCATCTTTGTTCATCAAGCGTGACAACTACAAATGGTGTTAACATATACTGATACATTCTTTTTAAATTGATGTATACAAATAAATGTATGTATATATATGTAGTTATTACAAATTGTACATGTTAAAATAATCACCCTAACCATTAACACATATCGTTCCCATGCCTTTTTTCTCATGAATAATTAGGTCCTGCCAACCATTGCGACAATTCTTTGCATATGTTTGAGATCTTCAACACTCATCTTGTCTATATCTTCATTTTTATAATACATAAAATTAGTGTGTGCATTCTCACGTGCTCTTTGTTGATTCAGATAAACATCAACCCCACCCAATCCACTCCAAACATTGGAAATGATGGAATCCCTTGCTTCTCGACTAATTTGAGAAGTGGCATCCATATCTGACCGCAAAGTTTCGACACAAACAGGTCGACGAACCAATGGTGGCTCAGGGCTAGGCAACTCAACATCACACCTAGCGCCCCTACGGTCACACAATCGACCTTTCCCAGGACCAAAAAATTCAAAGGGAATGTCATTATAATTGGGTTTCATTCCCAAAAATAATTCTGCATAAAATAATTTTTCAAAATAAAGCGAAACCTCATCGTTCCATGGGAGTCTTCCACACACAGCAAGGTGTCTATCATAAAAATATCCAGCTATATGAGGGTGCTTGAAATATTTCACCTTTAGCATTTTTATTTTCAGCTCTTCTTTGAAATTAAACATAGACTTTTCCATTTCTGTTGTAACTCTTTGTTTAACAACCTCCCATTTATCGGGACCCCTCACTGTTTCCTTTAATTTTCTTATCACTTCTACAAAAGTATCAGTGGTTGGCCCAAGCTTTAAGTACACATCTACTAGTTCGCTTAAAGAGTGAGTAACTATTTCCAAGCTTTTTCGATTCTCGGCAGGGAGAGTCAAAGCTAGGAGATCTCTCTTCAATTTTGAATGAATATTTTGACACCTTTGTAATGTGCATTGTTGCATGTTTGATTCCCAAGGTATATCGGAAATGTCAGACGGATAATTCATGGTTGGAGTACAACCTTCTTCTTGAATGACGCGTTGTGTCCTACGTATTTTTCGAGCAACATTTGGAACAACATTTTCACCCGCTACATCAATATATAAAATTTCGTATATTAAAAAAACATGTAAATAAATTTGTACAAATTGAATGAAAATAATATATAGATTGATGGCCACCTCGATATGGTTGGCTAGCATCTTGCCCACCCTGAGACTGTTGAGAACCAGAACGACCACCGATTGGTTGAGAGCCAACACGACCATCCATTGATTGGCCTCTAGGGGAACGCATATCACCACCTTCACGCAATTTGCCACCACCTATTGATGGCCCCCCAAGGGAATGTGTATCACCACCAACCTCACGAGATGAGATGGAAGCTTCATAACAAAATATGAATTTATAATCAATTAAAAAATACATTCATACATATAAATACATGTACATATTCATTGATTAAATTGCGTTAACCATACCATTATTGTGTGAACCATGGCCATGCTCCATTGATGGAGTAGACACCCTTGTCTGTCTACCTCCTAAAAAATAAAAAATGAAACTTATTAACAACTAATTTAACTCACAAAATTGATAAAAAATCAATTCCATATGTACACACATGTATGTATGGAGATAAGATTATATTTAAATACCATGAACATCCCTCGATCCATGATCCCCCTCTCTCGTAGAGATATGGGATTCTATTGATCTTCGCCTTTCATCCTCCATGATATATATGGATATATCTATAATGGACATTTACAATTATTTTTAAATTACTATTTAAAATAAATTCAAAATAAATTTCAAAAAATTAATGTAATTTAGTGTAAAAAAATTATGTAAAACACAACTTTCAAAGCACTAATTGATGTGTGAAACTCAATTCAAGCAAAAAAATTATAAAAATGTTAAGTTCACTAAGTTTTGCTTTACATGGTGGGAGCACACCCCGTATATAATTGAAAAAAAACAAATGGTCATTAAAAAATACACATTTATATGTAAAAAACACACACATATCAAAGATATGTTACAATCACTGCTTTCCTTGGATTCGGATAGCAAGAAACATCTATGCATAATGTCCATTTTTCAACCATATTTAGTTGGTTTTTTTTATCCCTGAAAAAAATAAATTTAATAAAATAAAATAAATTTACATTTATTGCAAATGCATGGGAGAAATGACATTTGCATGAGAGAAATGACATGTGCATGGTTTGCCTTAAAGTTTTCCCTAAATTTTATGCGAGAATTCACATCTAGAAATGAGATGCCTTAAATATTTCCTTGCCTAGAGATTAAGAGAGAAATGACATGTACATGGTTCGTGCATGGTTTGCCTTAAATTTTTCCTTAAAGTTTATGGCAGAAATCACATCTAGAAATGACATGCCTTAAATTTTGTCTTTGCCTAGATTTTAAGGGAGAAATGACATGTACATGGTTCGTGCATGGTTTTCCTTAAAGTTTTCCTTAAATTTTATGGGTTAAATCACATCTAGAAATCACATGTACATGTTGCTAAAAACACTACCAAATTATCCCTTAAAGTTTATCGGAGAAATGACATGTACATGGTTCCAAAAACACTAGCAAATTATGCCTTAAAGTTTATCAGAGAAATGGCATGTACATTGTTATCCTTAAAGTTTTTCTTGAGTTTATGGGAGAAATGGGAGAAATTACATGTATGTACATGGTTATCCTTAAAGTTTGGTTTAAAATTTATGGGAGAAATGACATAGAAATGACATGTACATGGTTCCAAAAGCACTAGCAAATGCCTTAAATTTTATGGGAGAAATGGCATGTATAGAAATGGATATTAAAATGAAGAACTTATATTTAGATATGTTCTATAGATCTGTTCTATAGATATGTTATATAGATTAACTATAGGGGCATTTACTGGATATGTCACCTTTAATAAAGGATGAGATCCATAGGCTGCTTGGCCCTTTACAGACTCTTCCTTTAGAACTTGTAGAAGTTAACAGTCAACAGACAAACTAAAATCATATGGAAGTTCAGCTACTTTAGGTTCAGTTTTTATGCCTTAAAGTTTTCCCTGAATTAATGGGATAAAGCCTTGAGTTTGGGGGATCCTATCCTATGGAAGTTCAGCTACTTTAGGTTCATTTTTTAGGCCTTAAAGTTTGCCTTGAATTAATGGGAGAAAGCCTTGAGAAATGACACATGCCTTAAATTTTGCCTAAACGTTTATGGGAGAAATGACATGGTTTGCCTTAAAGTGGCAGTGGTTTATGGATATTAAAATGAAGAACTTATATTTAGATCTGTTCCAAAGATTGACCGTAGGAGCTTTTACTGGATATGTCACCTTTGAGAAAAGATGAGATCCAGAGGCTACCTAGCCCTTTACAGACTCCGCCTTTAGAACTTGTAGAAGTTAACACTCAACAAAAAGACTAAAATCCTATGGAAGTATAGCCACCTTAGGTTCGGTTTTAGGCCTTAAAGTTTGCCTTGAGTTAATGGAAGAAAGCCTTTAGTTTGTGGGATCCTATGGAAGTTCAACCACTTTAGGTTTGATTTTTAGGCCTTAAATTTTTCCTTGAATTAATGGGAGAATTGACATACATGCATGGTTTGCCTTAACTTTTGCCTTAAATTTTATGGGAGAAATCACATCAAGAAATGACATTCCTTAAAGTTTTCCTTAAAGTGTGTGGGAGAAATTACATCTAGAAATGACAGGCCTTAAAGTTTTCCTTGCCTAAAGTTTAAGAGAGAAATGACATGTACATGGTTTTCCTTAAATTTTTCCTTATAGTTTATGGGATAAATGACATTTCCTTATACTTTATGGGAGAAATGACATAGAAATGCTAGAGAAATGACATAGAAATGACGCAAGCCTTAAAATTTTCCTTACAGTTTATGGGAGAAATGACATAGCCTTATAGTTTATGGGAGAAATGACATTGAAATGCAAGATAAATGACATAGAAATGACACAAGCCTTAAAGTTTGACTTGCCTATAGTTTAAGAGAGAAATGACATGTACATGGTTTGCCTTATAGTTTATGGGAGAAATGACATTGCCTTGTAGTTTATGGGAGAAATGACATATAGAAATGACAGAGAAATTACATATAGAAATGGCATGTTTTGCCTTGAAGTGTGTGGGAGAAATGTCATGTACATGGTTTGCAAAATTATTTTATGCACTTACTAAAATTTATAGGAGAAATGGGATAAATGACATGTATGTGCATGGTTTGCCTTAAAGTTTTCCTTAAATTTTATGGGAGAAATGACATAGAAATGACATGTAAATGGTTCCAAAAACACTAGAAAATACCTTGAAGTTTATGGGAGAAATAGCATGTATAGAAATGGATATTACAATGAAGAACTTCTATTTTGGTCTGTTCCAGAGAATGAGTGTAAGGGCATTTACTGGATATGTCACCTTTGAGAAAAGATGAGATCTAGAAGCTACCTGGCCCTTTACAGACTCTTCCTTTAGAACTTGTAGAAGTTAATAGTCAATGACAGAGAAATGACATATAGAAATGATAGAGAAATGGCATATAGAAATGACATGTTTTGCCTTAAAGTTTGTGGGAGAAATGTCATGTACATGGTCTGCAAAATTATTTTATGGTCTTACTAAAATTTATGGGAGAAATGGGAGAAATGACATGTATGTATATGGTTTTCCTTAAATTTTGCCTTAAATTTTATGGGATAAATGACACAGAAATGACATGTACATGGTTCCAAAAACACTAGCAAATACCTTAAAGTTTATGGGGGAAATGGCATGTATAGAAATGGATATTACAATGAAGAACTTCGGTTTAGATATGTTCCAAAGATTGATTGTAGGGTCATTTACTTTATAAGTCACCTTTGAGAAAATATGAGATCCAGAGGCTACCTGGCCCTTTACAGACTCTACCTTTAGAACTTGTAGAAGTTAATAGTCAACAGACAGACTAAAATCCTACGGAAGTTCAAAATCCTATGGAAGTTCAACAAATTTAGGTTCGGTTTTTAGGCCTTAAAGTTTTCCTTTAATTAATGGGATAAATCCTTTAGTTTGTGGGAGAAATGGCATGTGCATGGTTTGCGATAAAGTTTTCCTTAAAGTTTATTGGAGAAATCACATCTAGAAATGACATGCCTTAAAGTTTACTTTACCTAGATTTTAAGAGAGAAATGACATGTAGATGGTTTTCCTTAATGTTTGCCTTATTTTATATGGGAGAAATGACATTGCCTTATAGATTATGGGAGAAATGACATAGAAATGAAAGAGAAATGACATAGAAATGACACATGCATTAACATTTGCCTAAAATTTTGTGGGAGAAATGACACATGTATGGGAGAAATGAAATTGCCTTATAGTTTATGGGAGAAATGACATAGAAATGACACATGCCTTAAAGCTTTCCTAAAATTTTGTGGGAGAAATGACAAATGTACATGGCTTGCCTTAAAGTGGTAGTGTTTTGCACTTAGATAAACAACTAGTGGTAGTGGTTTATTAAGTTATGTCAAAAGTCGCACCTTGATGAGTTTGTGGGAGAAATGAGATGTACATGGTTTGAAAGATTATTTTATGCACTTACTAAAACAACTAGTGGTAGTTATTGATGAATTTATGCCAAAAGTCACACCCTATGAGTTTGTGGGAGAAATGACATGTACATTGTTTGAAAATTTATTTTATGCAAGTTTACTAAAACAAGTAGTGGTAGTGGTTGATGAAGTTATGTCAAAGGTCACACCTTGATGAGTTTGTGGTATAAATGACATGTACATGGTTTTACTTAGAGTTTATTTTTCCTTGAAGTTTATGGGATAAATCACATCTAGAAACATTTACTTTGACATCTATAAATTGGCTAAGAAAATTAAAAACGAATTTTCAACTTGCATTAGTTATGTCCTTAATAAGTATGATTTAGCCCCTAATAGATTTCTTAGTAATTTATAATAATGTCATTTTTTTATGCACTTACTAAAACAACTAGTGGTAGTGGTTGACAAAGTTATGTCAAAAGTCATACCTTTATGAGTTTAACTAGTGGTAGTGATTGATGAATTTATGTCAAAAGTAACACCTTGATGAGTTTGTCGAAGAAAAGTAAAGTAAAGTTTAACATTTTACAAGATTAGAAAAGTAAATGAAAACACTAGGAGAGGAAGAATCATGGAAGGTGTAATATTTAATAATCATTTAAATTTTATAATTTAATGTCACTTTTTGGCTTGTACTATCATTTATCATTCATCCTTGATATACATAAAAGAATTTTAGAACTTTAACATCCCTACACACTATCATCATATCACTACATACATAATCTAGAATAGTAATATCCATTACATCATAAAACACTCCACTTTTAACATTTTACAATTTTACAACTTGAACATCAACCTACACATTATCATCATATCACTACATACATAATCTAGATTAGTAATACCCTTTACATCATAAAACACTCCAATTTTAACATTTTGCAAGATTAGAAAAGTAAATGTACATAATATAGATTAGTAATATCCATTATATCATAAAACACTCCACTTTTAACATTTTACAAGATTAGAAAAGTAAATGACAACACTAGGAGAGGAAGCATCATGGAATGTGTAAATTTAGGTACATTAATAAAAAATAGTTAGCATCGACATAAATATGAATACAATGGAAAAGTATCACTAAATCAATGTTTGGTTAATTTTTTAAAAGAATCAACCTCAATCCTAGTAATTTAATCATCTAATTTACAATAAAACCACCACATCATCTAGTGAGGTGGGCCTAAAATCTACACATAGAAACTTATGATTGAAGTAATAAGTGGAAAGGGGTGAAAATTTATTTTATACGCTTACTTAGATAGCTAGTGGTAGTGGTTGATGAAGTTATGTCAAAAATCACACATATATCTCTACTCTTTGAGGCATTAGAAAGCTTGATAGATTAGGAAGCTTCAATTCAGGAATAAGAAAGAAAAGCTTAAGTTTTAGCTTAGCAAGGAGTATTCAGGAATATAGGCACTATAACCACAAACAAACAATCTACTGAAAGATAAAGACAATCTAACAAAGGCATGAGGAAGCAACAAAACACAAATAAAACCTACAAGCTTAAGAAATAACAGAGCTGTGAGTTGGTGCTCATAAGAAGAACACAGAGATATTAGATCTGTAGAGGTTGAAGGAAAGAACAGAGCTATCATCCATCAGAAAAACAAGAACATATAGCTCTACTCTACTCTTTGAGGCATTATAAATTTAGCTAGATTAGGAAGCTTCAGTTCAGGAATAAGAAATAAAAGCTTAGGTTTTAACTTAGCAAGGAGTATTTAGGAAGATAGGCATTGTAACTACAAAAAAACACTCTGCTGAAAGAAAAAGATAATCTAACAAAGGTCTGAGGAATCAACAGAACAAAAATACAACCTACAAGCTTAAGAAAGAACAGAGTTGTGAGTTGGTGCTCATAAGAAGAATACAGACATATTAGATCTGAAGAGGTTGAAGGAAAGAATAGAGCTATCAACCATCAGGAAAACAAATACACCGCTACTCTTTGAGGCATTAGAAATATATTTAGATTAGGTTGATGATGTAATGGTTGATATAACTGTGTTAGTCAGAGATATTAGATCTGCAGAGGTTTAAGGAAAGAATAGAGCTATCATCCATCAGGAAAACACATACAACTCTACTCTTTCAGGCATTAAAAAGATTACTAGATTAGGATGATGATGCAATGGTTGATATAACTGTGTTAGTCAATGGAATTACTGCTTTTTTTAAATGAAATTGTAAATTTCCATTAATCAATTTATAGTTATATACAGCTAAAATCAATACTTCAACAAAAACCTCTCATGCATTAAAATTGTACAGTTTTTACATTAAAATTTTATTAGTTTTTCAATTTACAGTTTTTATATTAAAATTTTAATATTTTTTCAATTTACTGTTATGTATAAATAAAACTAATTTTGCATTCCCTTTAGTTGAATCATAGTTTGGTTCATTATATGGTAAATTGTCTTCCCTATCAGGAACTTTGTTTACTTATATCTCATCCACCTGCTGGTATTTGTGTTTGATGTGAAAAAGTTGATTTCCTATGTTCTGTTTGTCATGTGAAATAGGTGGAATATATATATCTGGGCCGTTAGGCCTAATCCACAAGGGTATTCCAAATATGGACATATCGATGCGAAATTCCATTGTACTTTGAATGGGATTTCTTACCATGCTCCTACAACTCCACTCAAGTTGGTTGATACTTTTAATCTAATTGCAGTATTCAATTTGATTTCCCAGACAGACCAATGAATAGGAAAAGAAATATTTATGTGTCAATAATTAACGACACCTAAAAAGGATTCATGGAAATAATTCTACATATTAATGATACAATTGTGCAAAGTTGTCACATGGATTTCTATGCCCTTTTTGTTGCTGGGTATTTTATTTTATAATTTTCCATCCACACATAATCACTAGAATAACATAGGACGTTTATGAAAATCCTAACAGGAAACACTTCTTGCAGGATGGACTATGGAGATTGGACCGAAGACAATCTAACCACAAACAAACACTCTGCAAGACACATGTTATCTAATCATAAACAAATCAAGTTAGAAACGATTTTTTTCATCTACCTGGAGACAACGAGCCAATGAGGAAGGAGATCGCTAAACACAGGTTATCCGCAACAAGGAGAAGATCGTCAAAGACGCAGGTTATCTGTAACCTACGAACAAAAAAACAGAGACAAAAATTAAAACACAAAAATGAAGACAAAAAAACAAAGACAAAAAAAAAAAAACACAAAACCAAAGCTTCTCACCTCAAGCCCTTGCAACAACAAACATGAAACAAATAGAGATAGAGATAAGGCAGACAACACAACAACGTAACAACAACATAGAGATAAAAAAAAAACAGTAACAAGCCCGAAACAAATTGTGGTATGCAGGCATGTATATTTATAAGAAATAGTTTGGCCGAATTCGTTTCCAGAGTTCGGCCGAACTAATAGTTTGGCTGAACTTTTATTGCCAGTTTTACCATCTACGACCAAAAATATGTTTACCGATGCCATCATTATTCCATCAATGTAAATGGTAGAATTATTTTAGCTGAATTAATTTGAAAAATTCAACCAAAGTTTGTAACAGTTCGGTCAAACGTTTATTAAAGTTCGGCCGAATTGTTGGAAAAATGAATTTTCCGCTCGCGTTTCTCACAAAAGTGTAACCCACCTTCACATTTTAACTTATATATATGTGTGTGTGTGTGTGTGTGTGTGTGTGTGTCCATATCAACTCATGAACCTTTGCATCATTTAGGATATGAACTAAGCTAACTTGTCAAATCATTATGTGAGTTTTCCTATGGCATGACCTATCAGCAAAATTACTTGCTTGCCAAATCATCTACGCCAACTTTTCCCAGTGCACAATTAAATTACATCATTTTTCCTTAAGAAACCTTATTTAACCTGCATAACATTAATCACAAGTAAATGATGTGAATCCACTTGATTCACATGTCTAGATTCTGCACAAAATACTCCTACTTGCTATGTATATAACATGGTCACCACTCATTCTTTTCATAATGAGTTGCATTATCCAACTCGTTGATCTAGTCATGTCTCTGTTCTCATATATTAAGTTGTCTATGAAACCCCAAATTCCATGTCTCATCTTCCTACCAATGCATTCTACTAGTCGAGTGAAGATACCATGCAACCTCCTAGCTAAAGGCCTTACATCCTTCATAAGTAAAATTCATTGACATTCTCTGCAACACCCACAAAAATATGTTGTCTCCAAGTATCTACTTAAACATATACTTCCATCCACAATTAATTATAATGGAAACTCCAATTTTCATGACATTATTGACTACAAACCCTTCTTATTCTTCTTCTCTAAACAAAAAAACCTAACTCTCCTATGAAACGAAAAGCAAAAAATTCTAAATCTTAGTATATATATCTACAACATCATGAAACTATATATACTACTCTCGGTTGATTGTTGTTGTGTGAAAAATCCACATGTTTCTTTGGAAGGATGTCACTTCCCCAAATCTATTCATAATTCCTAACCAAACATTGTGATACTGGTTGATGGAAAAAAATGACCATAATCAACATTGGGGAGATCAACCAATTAGGCTCTTATCCATTTTGGATGGTGATTCCGACTGGTTAAAATGTGTCCAATTACCCCTTACTCTCCCTGCTCATTTGTGAAATTTCTAATTGCTCATCAAGAAGAAGAGGCATTCTTGCAAGATAGAAGCCCTTAAGTATTGGGTGTGGAGCCTAATTTTCATCCTCATTTAGAGGTATTTGTTTCAACTAGATGTATATCCCAGGCAGACTGTACACCCCTCCACGTGGGGGGGAATTTCCCCTCCCATGGGGGTTTGGGGGGGGGGGGTGACTCCCTGGGGCTGGGGGGTCCAGGGGGTAGCAGTCCCCCGACGGGGGTTTCGGGGGTAGTGCCCCCAAAGCTAAAAATATATGTAAAATTTACATGTAAAATATTGTAAAAAAAACCTATATATTTTTTAACATAGCCTGAAAAACTAACTAAAATTAATGATAACAAAGAACCTTGTTTTTTTTGTCTTTATGAATACATAACTCACTCACTTGATGTTGGAAAGTTCATCCATCAAAATTTGAGCATAGAGGAGATCACAATATTTCCAACCCATAACCAAATGCCCCATTCCACATTCTTCATTATGTCTTGCATAAAATGTGAGGTGAAAATATGTTGTTTGACAAGAAAAAAAAAATCATTTCTATGCTTAAAGGTCTTGGAACCAAATTAGTTAATTTCATTGTGATTGAAGATCCCAAAAAATTAGTTAAAATTCTTTTATTTCCATACTCAATTCAGTTGAGCTACAAAAATATGCACCAACAAGTCTCAAGGTTCAAGAGTGGCTCTCGCATGGAACAAAGTTTTTCCAAATCTAATAATTTTTATCATGATAATTAACTATGGAATATGTTTTTCAATCCATATTACTAATTAATTCTAAAACATTTCATAAGAAGCCATTATATCATGGTAAATGTGGTCCTAGACATAAAGCACCAAGACAAAAAGACAAATTTTAAAGTTATTTTCATGCTTCAAAACTTGGTCATGAGATATTTATTAGAATGAAATGATTTGGATAACCATGGAATAACCTTGAGATGGCATATCAATTCTTATGATTTTAATATCTCCCACATCGGCCATTCATACATCCATATTTCCATATTTACCAATCAAGCTTCCCTGTTAACATTAACAATTTTTTTAACAATGTTGTGAAACATATATATTTGCCTTCACCTTCTTACACACCATTGAATTAATGCAAACTATTGGATGCATCACTTATATTCCCTTAGAATGAAATTATTATTATTACTATCTGACTTATGGTATTGATATGCAACCTTACTCACTCCTCAATCTGCTTCTCTTCACATTTTTTCCTTTTATGATTGTAGTAAGTGCTCATTAATTTCAAGGTCTTAATATTGTTCCTCAATTTACCTATATGATGATGATGCTTCTGAATCTTACACCTTATATGGCATTCAAACACATTCAATCAATTTTAATCAATAATATTTGATCAATACACAATAAATTTGAGCAAGGAAACGGACCAAATGAATCATTATCATGAAATAAACAAATGGGATGAAATAAAATAACGGTCAATTCCATCTCATCGAAAATTGACATAAATCATTAAATACACTAGATTAATTAAGGTCAATTCAATCTTATAGAAAATTGATGTAAATCATTAAATACACTATATTTAATAGCACAAGGGAAAAGAGAGCCTTAACGCTGACCAAAAGAAGAAAACACAAATAAAGATGTTTCAAAATAAAAAATTGGGAGATTGTAAGTTTGAGTACTTAGGGTTAGTTGAAAGCATCAACATGAAGTGACTTCCACTAATAACATTAGTGGAATCTATGTAATGATACCACTTGAAGAAAACTATGATTTTGTTTCTCTATATAGAATATGGTGTCCAACATAGGTACAAAACACTACTAAGATTTGAATTATCATCATAAGAATGTGAGGGTCAAAGCATGGAGTTGGGTTACACCTTTTGAGGAGATGAGGGTGCGTTTTGCGGAAAAAACAGATGCTCGATCAAGCAATTTTAAGCGCTCGATCGAGCAATTTTTAAGCTTTCGATCGAGATGTTGAGGCACTTAAAAATATCTTGATCAAGCGTTGAAAAAAACTCTCGATCGATTTGATTTCTAACTCGTGTTAACGGCTCGATAGAGCCCTTGATTTGTATGGTTCGCCATTAATACCATTAATAAAAATTCGTAAGTGCGATGGAAGGTTAGCTTTTTAATGCCTCAATCGAGTCGTTGGTTAACTACATATGTTGCTCAATCAAGGGTTACTTTAACGTTTGAACAGGAAATTTGGGTTATGAATTTAAGCGCTCGATCAAGTGTTTAAAGTGCTCAATCAAGCTCTTGAAGTCCTAAAAATTACATTTTTAGCCTCTCTTCTGCAGATTTCTCTCCAACCCCATTTTCTACCCTATCGAATTTAGGGTATAATTTGTCCTTTAAGTGGTGGAGTTGATCATGTTGGATTTGTGAAAAAATCATCTATCCAATTACATATGAATTTTACAATTTCGAATTCATATGATGTTTTTCATTTAATTTCTTTTAAACATATCACTTGATTTTTTTTTGGACGGTTTTAAAGGGGCCGAATAAAAAATCAATAACATAAAATATACACAATGAAAACATTTCAAAAATACCACTGTCTTTATTTATGAGTCCTCTTCAAAAGTGTGCTCTTGGTTTTCAATTTATTTAAAGAGTTGAAAAAAATCTTACATATGCACGTGTCTCCAAAGTGCAATTGAAATATTACTTTGCCAACTTCGTAAAAAATGAAAAATATAATTTTGAATAAAAGAATAATTTTTTTATATGCAACACTTAGTTCTCTCCATGTAGGATATATATATATATATATATATATATATTTAAATTACACATTTTAGACTAATTTATGCTATGTGGACACACACATACGTCTTAAGTTTTGCAAAAATTTACAAGGACATATATTGTATTTAATGGAAATTTGAGAGATTATACGACACTAAAATTATTTTCAAAAAACATCATTACGAAAACAACATAATTCTCCACATATTTTATTTTTACTCGAAATCAAAATTCATAATTCTTATATAAATTTTGAAGTACAATTCGATAAGAGAGGAAAACTTAAAATTTCATCGTCAAATTTGGCCTAAAAGTGTAACCCTTCTTCATGCTTTCACCCATGAGCATGCCTACTCTAGGCTTTCTATATGAGATATATTAATAAATTTACAAATAATAGTCATTTCTAATCTATTTTCACCTTTAAGAGAAGAAATTATATCAAAATTTGAAATAGTGCCCCAACATATTACATTTATGATAAAGGAAAGGGTTTATCTCATACACCTTCAACTTGAGTGAATAAATTCAACCAGTAAAATTTATGAAAAAATTAACCTTCAAATCACTTCAATTTAAATATATTTTTACAATAATATATATGTTTTCTATTAAATATTTTTTTATACAACCCATCCTAACATAAATACAACTTGATGAAACAAAAAAAAAAAAAGTTATTTTGAATGACCAAAGCCCTATCCTAATTTCTTAATGGGTCACAAAATTTTTAATAATTACGTTGAAGGAATTTTCTTTGCGGTCTTGGGGTGAGAAAACACTGTTCACCCCAGCCAATAATAAGTTTTCATTTTCATCGTTCCAATAAATTAAAATCTGCCACATGTTGCTCTTTTTAAGCTGAACTCGCCCTTGAACTCGTCGTTAAATCAAATGGCAAAGAACAAGCTTATATTTTCCAGTCACACTCGCTTGAGGTAAGGTGTTTGCTGAGTGTGTTTGATGGAGTATAACAGAGGCATAGTCTGTTGATTCAATTGCCCCCATGCTCGCTGATAAGCTCGACCACCAAGCCACCGAGTTGTCGTCATGCTCTCAGATAAGTTGGCTCTACTGGAAACCAAAAACTGCAAGTTTTATGTGATATATACCATGCCATGAACAACTTGCATTGTGAATCACATTTTGGTTTTTTTCACCCCCGGCTTTGAATTGAGCCATGAAAAGGGCCATACACAACACCATGAAAAACGCCAATTCTTAAATTTTGCACCATCTGAAATCCATGCCTCCGCATTCATTGCAATTGTCCACTGCAATTCCCTTCGGGCTGCTATTCCTACAACCTTATCCCATTTTTCTTTGATATGGACTTCCCAAATATGGTCGCTCGTGCACCTCTCCTTTGCAAAAACCTACAGTACTACAGAGACTATCTGGGGACAGACTCATCAATATGGTTTCAACTGCCAGTTCAGGTAGATCTAGAAGAGTCAAGCCTTGTATCTCTTCTATGTTCTCTACATTCTGAGAAAATATTCTCTTCAAGCACATTGCACTACACAATTTGATCAAAATTCTATTTTTAATGATCTAGACAAGTGAATTTGTGATTCCACAAATAGACCAAATAGAAATAATGCTCATCTAATTCTTGACTCGGAAGAAAATCCACAAGGCAAATGGAACGAAAGTAGTAGGGAATCTTAAATATTTTTTCTCATTCTTAACTCAGAAGAAAATCCGCGAGGAAAATGGAATGAAAATAGTAGGAAATATTAAAGATTTTTCAAGGCAATAACATTAAAGCAAGAATCCAACCCATAACAAGATGATGTATAAAACAACTAACCAAACTTTCTTCATCTTTTGGAGGAATTTATAGGCATTGGGTACCATTATCTATTAAAAGACTTGATTCTCCTACAAAATTTTCAGTGTTTCTTCTTGAGGGTGTATAGGAAATATACATTAGTGTAAAAAATAACTAGCCATTCTCCCTCCAATAAGACACTTTGAGTTACCACGAAACCATAAATAAGTTATTTGGTCTTATACATATGGGAATGGCTTCCACTAAGAATACAAGAACAAAAGCTCCAAGGCCCAATAAATCATCTCCTTGACAAAACCAGATTCTTAGCCATGTGGAAAGAACCATTTCGAGACATAAGACTAGTATCAGAGGCACAGTTGCCAATATGCACCCACCCCACTTGACCTGTGCATCTGCTGCAATTTTGTCTCCTTAAAAAATATTTGTTTATGAAATTAATCCCACATATTTCTTTTAGATACTTTTAAATCAAATTTTCATCGTATGTGTGGATTTATTCACTCCCAATGGGTCCTTTGATTTTTCCTCCCACTGCACTTTTCTTCTTTGGATGCAACCTGCAGAGTATCTATACTGTTACAAAAAATGACATTTCTGGTGGAAATACGAATAGCTAGGGCCCAGATCTATTAAACTGAGTATCTACCTCATTAAAAAGTTTCTCAACAACGATGTTTCCACAAGCAAGTTATTTTTGTGATTCAAATCACATCCCAAATACTCATGCCTGCACGTTTCTCCCAAAACACACTCCTTTCAAATAAAGAGAGACAAGGAGGGACACTGTACTTAGTAATAACCCAGGCCCAAAGCAAAGCCATAATGAATTTTTTTAAGAGTGGGTGATTATGGGAGTGCCTTGGATTATCAAGATCATGATGGTTGATTTACCATGAGCAGATGGAGCAGGCTTCCCGAGACATGGTGAGTATATGGGTGGCTAATAAGCTTGGACTTAAGTTTGTTTTCCCTGACCTTCACTGACTCAAAAACAAAGAGGGCATGTGGTTTTTTTGTTTTAAGTGAAATGTGTACAACAAAAAAATGTTTCTGGTGGTTTTTTAGTTTTTGAGCCTGTTGAAATGGTTAGGTTAACTTAAAAAATTTCATAAATCTTCCAATTTTTGAAATCAACAATGATTTATAAGGAGTAGATGTTTAAATTGCAAATAGTTTTTGTTCAAAATTAACATCTCAGACATTGAGAGCAATGGTTATATCAAAAAGGAAAAAAATATAGCTTGATTACCCAGTCTCTCAAGTAATGCTATACTATAGTAGGTTCCAAATTTCCATTTGACAATGACGAAGAGATGATGACCATAATCAAGTCCTAAATATTACTATGGGCTTCATTTTGTATATAGAGATATCATTAAGACTTAAGAAGCATAGAAAATTAAAGAGACAAAGGAGAGACTGGAATGTTCTCTCTTGAATCCATTTATGAAAAATAATGAATAAAGATGGCACATTGAAGTTTTCTATCAATTGTACTTTAACCATAGATTATTTAGTCTGATTCTTTTAATGAGAATTATAGAAAGAAGTGTCTCGTGTTTAAATTGGAGTGGGGTTACAGAGTGTTGTGATTGACTCCTAATGGTATATGTTAGGTTGAGTAGATGACGCAGCGGCAACACTGGATTCTAATGAACACCCACTTTGGATCACCACAATTTATAATCACCCTTTTAATATATCTGAACCGAAGCCATTTAATAAACTTTAAAAAAAATTCTTCTCCTTCCGATACGATATAACCATTTTATAACGTTCAAAACAGTGTTGAACATTGTTTTCCAACAGTTTCAAATATATCATAGCAACCCCAGATCTGGTTGATCCGACAGCTCAAACCAATTCGCAAGTCGGAAATTCTAATGTGTTCTCCAACCATCGACAGTTTTAATAATTCCGATGCGATGTGACTCGAATCAATTCGCAAATCGCTGTTGGCAAATCACTACAACTGTCGATTGCTTCCACAGCTCCGATGTGATGACTATCAGAGATCGCAATTCACCAGGATGGGATGTCACTCAACTATCGGTAGGTTCCACAGTGCTGATGCGATATTTCCAGACCCGATCCAATTTCAAACCAGTTTATAACACTTTGTGTCTGGTCTATTGTTTTATAATGCGATATATAATACCTCTCCGGTCCCGATGCGATGTTACACGGAACCGATAACACATACAAGCAACCAATATATTATTTCAGATCCGCTCCAAAGTTCCGATAGTGCTTTACTTCACAAATTCTCTGTGTTAATAGCTTTTACGCTCACGGACTTAACAATGTCAGGTTTTCTTTCATCGCAGGAAATATTACAGTTTAAAACAAAAACCACACAGACCACCACAATTTCAAGCAATTACACAAAGAAGACCGATATCCAATCTTCACGGGCTCGTTATACATTAGTGCACACAATCTAAATTTTATTCACAGTAACTAGAAAAACAGAGTCTCGGTCTCAAGCCCATTAACAAGGAATAGATCTTTGTCAACAAAATACAGTTCACCTCAACTCTGAGCTTACGCTCCACACCAAGCCCTTACTACTCTAAAGAATCTCTCCCATCGACATTTTACTCCTTTTTTTTATTAACTCGAGATATTTTCCTAAAATATCTAACAAAAATTTCCTATTTTTTATAGATCAAACAAAAATCTGCTATTTCGTAGCTTCTCAAACACATCTATGCAAACAAATATTATCTCTAATCGAAAATAAGACAATCTCTCACTTATTACAATAACAAACTATTTGAGAAGTCCAACCTCCTCAGTAAAACTGAATTTTACCAATAGTCAGTGAATTTCACCTTGTTTAGCCACAACATGTGAACAAATCTTCACATTGCTGGCTAATTCCGATGCTCCTGCGTCAGAATTCCGGGGAAGAAAAGATTTGTCCTTCATATTTTCAGGGCTTATTCCGTATCTCTTTAATTCAGCTGCTGTCAACCAACTGGAATCTTCCATTGGTTGCTCTTTCCACTTGACTAGATATTGGAAATATGTCTGCCTTCGAGTTTTCTTGGATATTCTTTGATCCAAGATAACCTCAACTTCTTTCTTAGATGATTTTGGTACCTGTTCCTCCAAGTCTACAGTTTGAACTTCATCACCTGTAATTTCATTCTGCAATTTGGTCTCTGCCTCTCTGAATGGATATAAGTCTGCAACATTAAAAATGGGGGATATTCTGATCCCTTCCGGCAACTCAATCTCATATGCATTGGCTGAAAATTTCCTTTTAATTTTACAAGGTCCTATCTTCTTCATTTTCAGTTTGTTATAAGTTTTTGTAGGAAATCTCTCTTTCCTCAAATATTCCATGACCAAATCTCCTACTTGAAACTCTTTTTCTCTTCTTTTCAGATATGCTCTCTGCTTGTATCTACTGCTGCTTTCCTGCAGTTTACCTTTGACTTCTTCCTGTAGCCTCTGCATTTGTTCAACAAAATCTTCAGCACTTGCGCTCCTGGCTTCCTGTTTTCCCAAGTCCCTAAGTTCATATACTCCTCTTGGATGCATTCCAAATACAATCTGAAATGGACTCATTCTAGTGCTTCGGTTTGGTGCATCATTATAAGCGAATTCAGCTTGAGCTAATGCCAAATCCACTGTTTGGGATTCTGATGTACCAAACTCCTTAGTATATTTCCCAAGCTCCTGTTTACTACTTCAGTTTGTCCATCTATTTGAGGATGGTATGCTGAACTAAAACTGAGTTTAGTCCCAAGATTCTTCCAAAGTGTCCTCCAGAAATGCCCTACAAATTTAGTATCACGATCTGATACAATACTTACAGGTAAACCATGCAATCTTACAATCTCTGAAAAGAATAAATTTTCTATGTATGTTGCATCATGATTTTTCTTACAGGCAATAAAATGTGCCATTTTAGAAAATCTATCTACAACAACATAAATAGAATCGTTTCCTCTCTGAGTTTTTGGTAAACCTAGAACAAAGTCCATACTGAATGCATCCCATGGTCAATCTGGTATGGGCAATGGCTGATATAGACCTGTATTCTGACTCCTTCCTTTGGCATATTGACATACCCTACATTTCTCAACAAAAATTTTAACATCAGTTTGCATTTTAGGCCAGTAATAAAAAGCATTCACCTGAGCGAAGGTTTTATCTTGTCCAAAATGACCAGACAACCCTCCACTATGCTTCTCTTTAATTATGTTCTCTCTCATGGAACATTTAGGAATACATAATTTGTTGCTTTTAAATAACAGGCCTCCTTGAATAAGGTAGTCCATCCATTGACTTCTGTTATGACTCACTGGATTCTGAACTGTTGTGTAGATATATTTAAAATCCTCATCATCCTTGTACATTTCTATCATTTCATCAAAACCTACAACACCCACTTTAAACTCTTGCAAAAGAAAACTTACCCTGCTCAATGCATCTGCTACTTTATTAGACTTACCACTTTTATGCTTTATTACAAAAGTGAAACTTTGCAGAAATTCCACCCATTTGGCATGCTTCTAATTTAGCTTTGGCTTATTATTAATAAACTGCAAAGCATGATTGTCTGAATATAAGATGAATTCCTTTGGCAGTAAGTAATGCCTCCACTTTTTCAATGCCTTCACAATAGCGTAAAACTCCTTGTCATAGGAAGAATATTTATTTTTCACATCATTTAATTTCTCGCTGAAATATGCTATCGGTATTTACTCTTGACTCAGTACTGCACCAACTACTTCTCCACTTACATCGGTTTCTACTTGAAAGACTTTCTCGAAATTAGGCAATGCTAGAATTGGTTTTTCTGTTATCTTCTTTTTCAGCAGATTAAAGTTCCTGTCTGCTACTTCTATCCATCGAAATGGCTGGTTGACCTCCTTGATTGTCTCAAGGATTGGTGCACAAACTTGACTAAACCCTTTTATAAATTTCCCGTAAAAACTAGAAAGTCCATGGAAAATTCTCACCTCAAATATACTTCTGGGAGTAGGCCAGTTCCTGATTACTTGTACCTTCTCCGGATCCATTTTCAAACCATCTTTGGAAATCACAAATCCCAAGTATACCAGCTCCTCTTTCATGAAACTACATTTCTTCAAATTTATTAGTAGTTTTTCTTTCTGTATAGTTTTCTGGACTAACTTCAGATGTTCCAAATGCTCCTCTTTACTTTTGCTAAAATCCAGAATATCATCAAGGTAAAAAACGACAAATTTACCTGTATACTCTTTCAAGACCTCATTCATTAATCTCATGAATGTACTGGGTGCATTAGTGAGCCCAAAATGCATCACTAACCACTCATACAATCCACTATTTGTTTTGAAAGCCGTTTTCCATTCATCGCCTTCCCGAATTCTGATCTGATGATACCCGCTTTTCAAATCTATCTTAGTAAAGTACCTGGATCCACTCAAACAGTCCATTAGATCATCCATTCTGGGAAAAGGAAATCTCTACCTGACTATTATCTTGTTGATAGCTCTGGAATCAGTGCACATGCACCATTCTCCTCCCTTCTTCGGACTAAGTACCGTTGGCACAGCACACGGGCTCAGACTTTCTTGAATCAACCCCTTGTTCATCAACTCCTATACTTGCCTTGCAATCTCTGCGTTTTCCTGGGGAGTTAGTCTATACGCAGCTTTATTAGGTAGACTTTCTCCTGGTATTAAGTCGATATGGTGGCTCACACTTCTAATCGGTGGTAATTCATTCGGTAATTCATCCACAATGATATCCATGAAATTATTTAACATAGCTTGAATTTCTTCATGAAAATCATTTAAATTCGTGGAGGTTAAGATTACCTTGGGCCTCCCTACGATAGCGAAATGCACCTCCTCACTTTTATCGACCTCCTGTAGCAGTTCTTTGCCACTTATCAACATAATATTATTTTTAGACAATCCTTTATCACCATCATTTTTCACTGGCAACAACGTGTGTTTAATTACATCCTTCTCTATGGTACATGTGTTCCTTCTCCCATCATGAATTGCTTTCCGGTCAAATTGCCATGGTCTCCCTAATAACACATGACATACATCCATGGGCATTATGTCACATAGGATCACGTCTTTGTATGTGTCGATCTGCATTTCCACATTACATTGCTCTGTCATGATGACTTGATGGCCCTTCTGTAGCCAAGACACTTTATAAGGTGCAGGATGTGCCGTCCTTGTTAACCCAAGCTTTTCCACCATCTCTGTGGACAAAATATTGTCAGTACTCCCGCTGTCAATTATGACCTTACAACACTTACCCTTTGATTTACATCAAGTTTTTCCTTTGCGCAGGTTCTCCAGCCTCCTTTTTTGTTCTAAGAAAAGTTCTTCTAAGCAACAATGATTCACCTTCTTCAGGTGGTTCCTCTTTCTCTACAAGTCGAGGTGGTTCTGGTTCTGCCTCTGTCACATTTGTACCCCTCTGGCTCACTGATTTGTTATGAGGACAGTCCCGCGACATATGTCCCCATTCTCCACAGGTGTAACACCTAACATCTCTTCCTCACCCTCTTCCTCTAGGCATGAATCTTCCTCTACTAGATTCACCCGTCTATGGTGATCTGCCACTTGAACTTCCTGTTTCATGCTGATGTTGTGTTCCTCTAGATCTGGCAGCTCCTCTACCTCTCGCTGAGCTCTTCCCTCTGTTCCTTTGATTTTGTTTCCTCAATATTTTCTCCTCTTCTTTCAAACTTGCTTGATAGGCATCCTCAACAGTTTTCAGACTTAACAAGCCAATCTCATCTTGTATTTCATACCTTAGCCCATTTACATATCTAGCTATTTTCTCCAAATCATCTTCTACATGCCTTGTTCTGATACTCAATCTATAAAATTCTTCTGTGTACTCTTTAACATACATTCCTTTTTTCTTCAGATTTTACATTTGCTTAAAAAGATTCAAATGATAGTCTTTAGGCAAAAACTTGGCTTTCAGTTTACTTACCATTTTATCCCATTGCTTGATCTTAGATTTCCCTTTCCTCGTTCTTGATGTCTGTACCTCGTCCCACCAGATAGCTACATGACCCTTCAATCTAGTGACTGCAAACTTCACCCTCTTATTCTCCTCAACCTCTTCATAATCAAAGTACTGATCTATGGATCTGATCCAATCCATAAGCTCCTCCGCATTCAGACTCCCTTCATACATAGGAATCTCCATCTTGGGTTTGCTTCCAACTTTTGCCAGCATCTTGATGAATTTGAAATTTTCATTGTCTTCTTCTACTTCTTCCACATCTGCATCAGATTCTTCTAAAGAAATCTCAGCTCCATCATTAGGTGCTCTTCTTTGGGCTGTCGCCATTGTCTCCATTCATGCACGCAAATTTCGCACTTCTTCTAACAGAACTGCATTTGGTTATGGTATTCCTTGACCAATTCCTCTTCTCGGTGGCATCTTCGCTGCAAAGACCTTTTCCTTATGCTCCGATACCAAAAATTGATGCAGCGGCAACACTAGATTCTAATGAACACCCACTTTGGATCACCACAATTTATAGTCACCCTTTTAATATATCGGAACCGAAGCCATTTAATAAAATTTAAAAAAAATTCTTCTCCTTCCAATCCGATATAACCCTTTTATAACGTTCAAAACAGTGTTGAACGTTGTTTTCCAACAGTTTCAAATATATCACAGCAACCCCAGATCTGGTTGATCTGACGGCTCAAATCAATTCACAAGTCAGAAATTCTAATGTGTTCTCCAACCATCGACAGTTTTAATAATTCCAACACGATGTGACTCGAATCAATTCGCAAATTGCTATTGGCAAATCACTACAACTGTCGATCGCTTCCACAGCTCCGATGCAATGACTATCGGAGATCGCAATTCGCTGGGATGGGATGTCACTCAACTATCGACAGGTTCCATAGTGCCGATACGATATTTCCGGACCCGATCCAATTTCAAACCAGTTTATAACACTTTGCGTCCGGTCTATTGTTTTATAATGCGATATATAATACCTCTCCGGTCCCGATGCGATATTACACGGACCCGATAACACATACAAGCAACCAATATATTATTTCAGATCCGCTCCAAAGTTCCGATAATGCTTTACTTCACAAATTCTCTGTGTTAATAGCTTTTACGCTCATGGACTTAACAATGTCAGGTTTGCTTTCATTGCAGGAAATATTATAGTTTAAAACAAAAACCACACAGACCACCACAATTTCAAGCAATTACACAAAGAAGATCGATATCCAAGCTTCACGGGCTCGTTATACATTAGTGCACACAATCTAAATTTTATTCACAGTAACTAGAAAACCAGAGTCTCGGTCTCAAGCCCATTAACAAGGAATAGATCTTTGTCAACAAAATATAGTTCACCTCAACTCCGAGCTTACGCTCCACACCAAGCCCTTACTACTCTAAAGAATCTCTCCCATCGACATTTTACTCCTTTTTTTTATTAACTCGAGATATTTTCCTAAAATATCTAACAACAATTTCCTATTTTTTATAGATCAAACAGAAATCTACTATTTCGTAGCTTCTCAAACACATCTATGCAAACAAATCTTATCTCTAATCTAAAATAAGACAATCTCTCACTTATTACAATAACAAACTATTTGAGAAGTCCAACCTCCTCAGTAAAACTGAATTTTACCAACAGTCAGTGAATTTCACCCTGTTTAGCCACAACATGTGAACAAATCTTCACATTGTTGGCTAATTCCGATGCTCCTGTATCAGTAGATATAATTTTAAATTATTATTGGATAATTGTTAACAATGAACATTATCTTTTGATTAAACAAATAGGTCATTTATGCATTCACCCCTCAATTTGTATGCAAAGTTCACCGAAGACTAACTTTTAGTCTCTTCTATTTCTAATTACAGGTTTCTTGCATGTCCACATGCACATTCCAATTGTCAATAATAATAAAAAAACTTGCAGTATATATCTCCGACCAGGTACCACAGACTCTTACTGGTGATCCAGGGTGATTTCGACAAATTTTTATAAATCTGGTTGGAAATTCGATCAAGGTCAATTTTCTCACCAGTTCTATTTGTCACAAAATCAATGTTATAAATTTGTTGTAGTGCTAGACATGGTTCCTCAGGAATCAAAAGAGATATAGATAGGAGAGTGATACATATTAAATTCTGACACGGAGTCAAATAAATGGTCATAGGTTGTTTTTCTTGATTTAGTTTGCTGACTCTGGGCATTGAAATATGTTAATTTTTCAGTTCACAGAACACTATCATATCTTTGTCTTTTTACATCTCGTGGAAGAACTCCAACCTGTGGAAGTCAATTCAAAAACATCAAAGAGGTCCACTTAGCTGAAAAACGGTTCAAGTAGCTCATGCAACATTTTAAGTGGCTATAAGGCATTTGATGGAAGAAACAATTGGGAGAATTTTAAGCTACTGCATTCTAATGGAACATACAAGCTTCCTAATACCTTGAAGGATTTTTTATCTCCAAAGACATCTCAGACTATAAATTTGTGTGCCAATATTGAAGATACATGGGTTGGAATTCCTTTAAATGCAGAGGACCATGTATTTTTTCCCTTTATGCAAGCTGATAGTTCCACTTCCAACACATATGGATGTGCAGGTATATGTTTAAGCAGTGACTCTACCTGTTATTGTTACCTTTGAAATGGTGACTTCACTTAGTCCTTACTTTTTAGAAAAAAATAAATCAAAAGCATTTTTTATTTTTACTTGATAACGATATTGCAATTATTTTAATTAAAAAAAAATAATAATAAAATTGAATTTATTATTATTTTTAATAATAATTTTTTTTGTTGTTTTTTGTTTTTGTTTTTTTTAACTACTATCATTGTACCCTTGATAAACAATAGTATCATAGTTTCTGGATAAAAATAGTATCACAATACTCTTGATAAACTCATATGAATGAAATACTGATTCCATAATTATATTCAAAATTTAGATGTTTTAATTCTCCTCTTTTTCTGAACTATAATTCAATTCTAAATTAACCAAAATTCGAGTGATTTTTTCATTTAATTATATATGTTTTAATAAAATTAAAAGAATTTTCATTTTAGTAGTTTGGTAAACCATTTGTTTCTCTATATAAATTCACTTCTAAAACATGTTGTAACTAATCCATTTATAACTTATCAAATTTTTGAAATTATTGATTTTAAAAAAATTATAATTCAACACACTTTAAAAAATAGTAATAATAATAATTAACCACTTAAAATTCAAAATAGAAAAATAGATCAATATTTAAGAAAATTAGATTTTAAATTGAAAAAAAAAATACAAATATTACATGATTGCAGTAGTGAAGTCTTGACATGTTCAAGCTAATGGTGCAAATACCTGAATCTCGACTCTCTCAAAGTAAGTAGCTCAAACTCAACTACACCCAAAGTGGAATCCCACCATTAAAAAAAAGACAAGAAAAATCCCACCATTGCCAATGATGCAGAAGTTTGAATTGGGAAACCACATTTGTGTTTGTTTCATGAAAGAATTAAACCCAGAGATGCCCAGTGTGTTGTATGGGACTCCCACAATAATGTAATGCCCCACGTGATCCCATAAGGAAAATTTTGATTAGCTTTTATTTAATCTGTGAATAATGACTTATAATATTTGAGTAATATCTACACTTGTGAAATTGTAATTTTATTTAATTTTACTGGTATGACCGTTATTATTTATTTCATTTCTAATATGTCTTCTCAAATCAAATCTTAAATGAGGTATGGTCTTCTCTCATTTAATTCTAGAATCAAATATCTGGATTTTGTACATCTAATATTTCATTTCAATTTAACTTGTATATAAGGTATGGCCTTCCCTAATTTAATTCTAAAATCAAATATCTAGATTTTGTACATCCAATATGTCATCTCAGTTTACATTTTGGTGTTCTCCCATTTATTTTTGAATAAATGATCTATATATGGTAGGAAAGTCAATGTTAATAAATGAGAAGGATGGGGGGGGGTAGTCATGAAATTAATGGCAAGTAGTTGAAGTGGATGAGAGGAAAAGATATAAAAGGGAAGGAGGATGGGAGGAAAGGGGAGGATTTTGGTTTTGTTTGGCCTTGTGGAGGATTTTGGCCTTGTTGTGGTATTGTGGAGGGTTTTGGTCTTGTTTGGCCTTGTGGAGGATTTTGGCCTTATTGTGGCGTTGTGAGGGATTTTGGTCTTGTTTGGCCTTGTGGAGGATTTTGGCCTTGTTTTGGAATTGTGGAGGACTTTGGTCCTATTGTGGCATTGAGGATGATTCTTGGTCTTGTTTTGGCACTGAGATGATTCTTGGTCTTGCTTTAGCATTGAGAGGATTCTTGGTCTTGTTTTGGCATGGAAGAGGATTCTCGGTCTTGTTTGGAGTTGGAGGGTGTTGATTCCCACTCGGACACCTACAGCTGGTTGGACTTGGGCTCGAATGGCTAGGGGGCCTGTGGAGGTTCGCCGGGCTAGGAATTCATTCCTAGTTGGTTGGGAGGTAAATCTAGTTGCGTATCCGAGCAAGAGCATCTAAACAAAATTTAGGTGCATATCAACCAAACGAGTGCTACAGGTATTCTTCGTTTGCTAATTACTTATATAAATTTCTGGAAAAAGAAAAGAAATGAATTTGTTTAATATGTTGTAAATAAATTTAACTTGTATATTGTCATAAAATAAATGTTGAAGATAGAAATATTTTATTCTTCTTCATGTTGTGCTTAATTTCAATGATATATTTGGTTTAGTATGAAGTCCTAGAATAGGCCTTCACATATGGTATCAGAGCTAAGTTGCAGTCCTTGAGGCTTATGAGCCCTAGCATGCATATTTGTTGAAGTCTATTACATAAGTTGAAGTGTTAAAACTTATTCCTAGATTGATATCGAATACTTTATCATTGCTATATTTATATACTAAAAACAAGTGCTTTGCATTGTAATGATTCACTTCTTGATGCACCATTTCCATAGAACTTTTTCAATGTTGCTGCAAGCCCCCACTTCGAAATTTTCAAGATCAAGAAACCTTAGACATAGACAATATCCCCAAATGAAATGAGCATCTCTTAGTTAACAACAAGCCTAATATGTTAAGCATGGAAAGCTACTTAGAAATTGTGACATTAAAAAGAATGCAACTTCTCCTTAATCCAAGTAAATTCAAATATCTTTAAACCTCAAAATGTTCACTATTAATATGAATAAGTCTATTTTTTTTATCGCAAGCTTTGAAAATCAATTTCCCTTATTTAAACCAGGGTACCTTAGCTGACACTCGTGAATATGAATAAGGGAATATGTAAGACATTAATCAAATTTTCACTTAAAAGCAGAGTAAATTTAAAATTTCGGCATTGGCTGTGTTTATTTCTCCCTTAGCAATGAATGTTCTACATTTGTAGAGCTAAAGATCGCCTTGTAGAATTCTGATTTTGTACGATAATCTTTGAAAAAAATCCTTTAGTGGATGATTTTTAATTGCCGAGGCACATGATTTTCTGCTCTGCGTCTCAGAAAATTAGTTCGGGTTTCCTCTGTCCTACGGGATATGAAATATCACTTTACTGCTGAGTTAGAGAGATGAGCATAGAAATTCAAAGATTCAACCTACTACATTTTCCCTAGCTACCAAGTAGTAGATCTATTATCTCTAGATCCATTGCTACAAATTAAATTAGTAGAAGGAACTTGCTGGAAGAGCCACCAACGCCGTTTCTAGAAAAGCCATCCACAAAATGTTGAAGAATGAGGTTAAAAATTTACTTGAAATTTGTTGAAAAATGGGTGCTAGAATCTCTCATAGAAACAACCCAGCAATCTTGGAAACTGCCCAAAGGCCCACACATTTTCCGCTCTCAGGCCTACAATTTTTTTTTTTTTTGAATCTCACAAATTTTGCAATGCCAAAACCCTCGATTTTACAACTTCCATAATACATAATTTTTTCAGCTCTAGAGTCCATGAATTTACAACTCACAAACCCAAGAATCCATAGATCTACAGACCCACGACTTTGCAGCTCCAACAAAATTTCAGCTCAAAATCCCACAAGAATTCGTGGCTTCAAATAACCATGGTTTTGCAACACAAAATCCCCAAATGCAGTTCAAAAACACATGAATTCGTGGTTCAGAAACTCACTGATGGATCATGGCAGAGTGAAGGGAGCCAACGCTACCTTCTCGGCCTATGGAGACTATAGCCATATGTCCAAGGAAATCAAACAAGGCTGCCAGAAGACTGGGATCAATCTCATCGATGTCCCTAGTGGGAATAAAGATGCAGCCGATAAGGCCATACTGATTGACATGTTTTGTTTGCTCTGGAAAATAGGATTTCCCATGGGATTCGAATGAATGGGGTCATTCTAGAGTCGGTTCGATTAGGAAAATCACCACGGTTTGGTCTGATATCATTCCAGTTAGAAAGTTTGCATGATGCCCTAATTCCATGCCAAAAGCGAATTCACTAGCCACCAATAATAGGCCACAATCACTCATAAAAGACAGAGGGAGTAAATTGGGGTTGATCTCAAGGTTTGTAACCAAATTTGGGCGCAACTAATTCATCATTCCAGTCGTAGGGCCAGGGATTAGGGCTTGCCACCATAATCCGATTTTGATGCCAAATTGCGTCTAAATGCCATATCAATGTCAAGACTTGTAGGTAGGCTTTAAAGACTCACCAAACTTAGCCAAGTGGACATACAACAGTAATACACAGAGGAAATAACTCTGAGAATGCAGGTATAGATATCTTCATAATTAAAATGCTGAAGTTGTTAAGCATTCATTCAACGAAGAGTGTCACAGATGCTTCAATTTCCTCAGTTGGCCAAATTAAAGCCTGGATGGGTACACCCACACATATATCACCTGCAAGGTAATCTAATAAAAGGTGAAAACTCCAACACACTAGCTACAAAATCACGTCTTTGTAGAGTGTGGATTTTTCTAGGATATTCCGTAACCTTTCATATTTATGATATTCCAGTTCTCGATCATTTTAACTCATATGCCTTGGGTTACTTTCTTTATCATTGTTCCGGTTAAGTAAACACTCTAAGAACAATTCTGTTTTGGCAATACATAGAAGGTAAGGTATTATGTGAATGCAACGATTCCAAGCTGCTAACAGATCCAAAACAAAAGGGTTCAAAGGAATACACCCTGGCTTTAATTAGAGTGGATGTACTAAACTGAGAGTAGAATCATTCCATGTAATTGATTTTATCGATGCATTTATATCCATAGGAAGATGGTTGACTCATGCAAAATTGTAACACCCTTCCTTTACTGGCAATATCAGTGCAACCATTGGGATTCAAGGTCCCCCGAACCATGGAAACAAGGTTTGGCCCTGTTGACGGGAAAATCTGTTCGGCCAACAGCAGGGGATCTCCTCGGTAAAAAGTCCCAACTAGACTCTAAACCATTTTGAATAGGGATCCCATCCGGGGTGTGGGTCTAGCTACCACTCAATTCTCCTCTCCTTGGGTCTCAAAAGGACTCAATGAACCCGCGGACACACGCTTATTCGGATGATACAAGACACATGATTGATGAATTAAATGAACATATAACACTATGCATAGCAAGTAGAATAATAAATCATGGGGCCAAAGGAAATTTTGTCAACAGCATATCATTAGGGTCATGCTTGTACGTTGTTCTAACCACAGAAGAAACAATTATTTATGGTAGAACACACTTCACTTTCTTAAATGGTTTTGGTGATAATATAAATGTCAATAAACAAAGTTATTAACATTCATTGAGAAAACTAAAAGCACCATCAACACATGTTTAGAAAACTATAATGCATAAATGATGTCATTAGAAACGCAGTTTCATTAATCAAAAGATGTTAGAAACTGAAAACAGAATACTCATAGTGTTCACACATTTACTAACATCAGATCCAAAAATGGAGTTAACAAATTCTTGTATTCATACTAAAAAATGTGTATTCCTTCTATACAATGATCTATATATCTTTGAGTCCCAAACAAAAAATATCTTTTACAATCTCCCGAAGGAAGTATTTATAGAAAAAAACTCGCCTTTTGGGCTTCCCTGACTTTTCATCTTCCTGACCATTGGGCTACCTCGCGACTTAGGATATTTTGTGACTTGCGACCTCAGCCACTGTTGTGACCTGCAACCCCACTGGATTTTGCGACTTGCAACCTTGAGCAATCCGTGACCGCCTCGCGATTCGGTGAAGGTCGCACAGTCGGGTAGTTGCAACAGTTGAAGCCTCCTTCGGATGTGTTGTTTTGTGACCTTGCACCTTCATTGGATTTTTCAACTTGCAACCTCTAACAATCTATGACCTGCGACCCTGGGCAATCTGCGACTAGCGACCCTGGTCAATCTGCGACTTGCGACGCTGAGAGAATCTGCGACTTACCACTCGGTCCATTTGCGACCTGCGACCCCACTGGATTTTGCGACTTGCGACCTCGAGCAATCTGTGTCTGCCCTACGTCTCAGTGAAGGTCGCACAGTTGGGTGGTCACAACAGTTGAGGCCTCCCTCAGATGTGTTGTTTTTTGACCTTGCGACTTCATCTGATTTTGCGACCTGCGACCTCTAACAATCTGCGACCTGCGACCTTGGGGAATTTGTGACCTGCAACCCTGGGCAATCTGCGACTTGCGACCCTGAGAGACTCTGTGACTTGTGACTCAGTCCATTTTCAACCTACGACCCAGGGTTTACTTGTGGCTTGCGACCTTGTGAAATTTGCGACTTGCGACCTTGGGCAATTTGCGACTTGGGACCCCTAACAATCTGTGATGTGTGACCTTTGGGAATTTGTGACCTTCTCTGGGTGTCGCAACAAGATTTATTTTCCTCCATCTCTTTCTTGTGAAAGTGACTAAGCACCTTGCAGTTCTTTCAGGCTTTGAAAGGATCCACCTTGTCTACCAGAGAAGACCCTAGCTCTAGCTCTGTGCACCGACCACCTCTACCTGCAAACAACGTAACATGGGTCATAAGTCTTCAAATTATTGATGTTAAAGCACATTTAGTTAGCTAAAGGAATGATTTATCAAATAATAAACTTAGACCCCTGGGTGGGTTAGTTTGTAGTTACCTTTTAGAGGATGATGCCCCTCAAATAATCTACATGAGCTTATGAGCTTAAATGAGGCACCCAAAAAAAATGCCTAATGATCCATGGTGAGAGGGCTTCTAAAGAATATACTTACTGCACAGAGAATTTTCCATTCGAGTGTATGCATGATGATCCCTCCACACAATGCATGGCTGCGGCGAAATAATCTTGTCATGATGGTGAGAAGGTTCAATGACTATGGGCTGGGTCAAAACCTTGAGGGCTAAGCAAGCAGGGGGACCCGAAATTTTAGATATACCCAAAATTTTGGGTGGTGTTGTAGCGGCTACAACAAGCCCTTATATATATTCATAAATATAAAATAGTTGTAAATGGAAGAATTGCGAAGGAAGTCCCTATTAGCCTTTTAGTCTTACAACCTACAGGAATGACGTCCAATAGGGCCTATGAACCACAACCCATTCTAATTTTACTTTCTGTATGGTAAAGAATTTGTGTAGGCCCTTTATGGAATACCATTCTAGTTGATTAGCTTGAGATCGTCTCTCCTTCCTTAGTTTTTTTTTTTTTTTTTGGTGACTAGAAGAATCGGCAACTACACCGGTATCGTACTCACGTTACACGGGGTCGAATCCCGCTGGCTACCCCTATACTCCTAGGAGGAAACTGCTGAGCCCGCAACAACAGCCCCTCAGTTAATACGGGACTTGAACTCATGACCTGCACCACGGCACGAACGTCTTAGCAGCACGCTCGCTTGCCACTAGACCAAACCCCGACGGGCCTCTCCTTCCTTAGTTACTCTGCCAAGCCCATTGTCAATTATAAAAATTGATAGATTAAGTTTGGAAACTCCAACCATTGGATAAGGTGGTAGACAATACATTCGTATTCAATGATACAATGTTTCCAGGACTAGAAATTAGGCTTATAAATAAATTTGTTTCTGCCACAGGTATATTTTTTCGAAGAACAAAAGAGATTGTAAATCTGGCTGTAGAGGGCTTGGTTAGTTTATATGATCAAGTTTACTGTATGCATCAGTAGGAGGTTTCCATAGCCCCAATGTCATTGAAATTTAAATACTAGGCAAGGTCCCCAATTGTTGGCTAACAGAAAAAGGGAAGATCAAGTTATTAGGGACAAAGGATGAGCAACAAATTCAGGAATTTATTTTTGAAACCTAAACAATATAGTTGTGGATATATAAAGATTCTTAGTTAACATTTGGGTATCGTGACTAGTAGGAAAGAAGGTAGAGGAAGCATGGAGTGTACAAATAGTGGCCTTGGAGAGAAGCTCAAGGAATAATATAGACCCAAGTTTCAATATAAAAGGGTAAAGTAGCTTTCTTTTTAATTACCAATAGTTAAGTTTCCTCATAAGATAGATATTTGATCTGTCTTGAACGACCCAATTGGCACTGGAAATATTGTGCAACAAAATATTGGGGCAGGATGCTAAACCCTCCTCTTCCTTGTTTAATTTCTTACATTAGTCATAAATGAATAAGATAAATCCTGTAAATGAGATATTTTTGTTTGAACATTAAATTAAACCACAGGGTCTCCACTTAACGTTTGCAAAAAAAAAGAGTCAATAAATTTTGGATTGATAAGCTGTTGGTAGGGGTCATAATTGATGCTGGACAAAATTTCCACTTCTATCAATTTGACAAAACTAAGGTCTTCAACTATGGCAGGTGACGATCATATCAAATAAAGTTCCTTTTAAACAAGCTTGATATATTACATATGGATGGCGTTTTATAAAACACGCTTCATTAGACAACCAAAGAAATGTTGCTTACATAATGAGGCTATTCTTAATCATCAAGATTCAAAATACTATTGCCCTGAAAGTTTATTCCAATTGCAAATCGAATTGACTTTGTTTGAAGGTTCAATCAACCTTCAACTTGTTAAGTAGATCATGTGCCTAGGGATCTACTTAAAGGGAAGCTGGAATTGTAGTATCTTGTTGTGCATAGTGCCAGGTTAGCTTTATGATAGATCATGTCTTGACCATTATCATCAGTGATCAAGCTAATTGCCTTGATAATCATCATCATCATCACCATATTATAATTTGAAGGTCTGATCTAAAGAGACAATAAATTGATGTACGAGGCTCCTTTGTTTGTAGGACAATGGACCCCTCTGTTTAGCGATCATATCTTAACCCACTGCCGGATTCAAATGTGTGACTTCCTAGGAAGAAACACATGTTATTAACTGTTAGCCCCCCCCCCCAGCGGTATTATAAAGGCTCTGTTATTGGCATGCCTTACGTTTATTCATCAATGCAATTGATAGGCTATGATGTGGTTGTAATATAAATTTGTTGGTCTATATGGTTTTTAGTTCTCACAATAATTTAGAAGTTTGTGGTGGTGGGTTTTAGTTGTTGAAATAATTTAGAAGCTATGGAGCTGCTGGAGGGAGGCCCATGTTGTTAATCATGCATTCTCATGCTTGCTTTCTACCTTGTTAGTCTCATGGTGATCTTGAGATCATAATATTATTAATGAAATATGTCTACACTTCAATCTTTAACATTGTGCCCTGAAAGCCAATAGTTTTGGATAACAAGGTGGAAGCAGATAGGGGCTAAAATTCACTTAATCATCATGTTTTTTCTTCTCAATTGTTTTTTTTATCCAATGAAGTTGCTATCCTAATATCGTTGTTGTCAATTTAATGAATGTGAAATGATTATTACATAATAAAAACAATCAAATAAATGTAAAATTATCGTTTTTGACTTATCGTATCTTTTGTCAGTTAGAACTTAGAGGGGAATAGTTGCACGGGGATGAAAGAAAGAAATCATACTATGAACAATTCTAAGCTTCGGTTTGATTAGTTACATGTCAAATTGATGGTTTTATGTAAAACATAGCTGCAAAAGCATTCAAAACAACAACTGTAAGAATATTTTTATGACAAGTCTAGGTGGTTATATAAATTGCTAAACATGCACAATGTTGGTTGTAATTGTATAAAAATTCAATGCTTGGGGACGAAGCATTGTTTGAGGGTGAAAACTAGAAACAACGGGAGAATAAGCAGATCAAATATACATCAATAATTGATTGATTGATGACGTTAAATATATTGCATCTAATGGAACATGTGCTACCAGGACACACGAGAATTGGAGAGTTTCTATTTAATTTTCTTGTCAGCTCAACTAAATGTTTATCATAAGAGAATAAATTTATTATATGCCTGTGAGAGAGATAGATGGAATAACATGAACACAATTCTGATAGCATATTAGGTGTAGCTTTAGGCATGTTTTGGGGCTTGGCAGAGTGGGTCTGGTGAGGCATATGCTACTAATAAAAAAAAAACCTGCCAAGATGTGGGACCTAGTAAGAAAGTGGAGTAAAAATAGCTTTGTATGTTTGGAGTGCTTACAAAAAGAAAATTGGCTTCAAATCCAAAGTACCATATCTTAAACCTGAGCACATGAATTTATTACAACTTATGAAACAACTCAGATATTTTTCAATGTGGGCTATAGTGGACACTCAATAGTGATTACTTATCTTAGAAACTTTAAAAAGGAATGAAATTCATAAGCAATTCATGCATGCTTACATATACTGGAAAAAAAATGTATTTGTATCATCAATGAATGTGAAGTTGTTGAAACGAAAGAAAAAAATCTAGGTTGGATTGTTAGTTTACATAATTCTTCATACACGATGCACACAATTTCTTTGACCACAAAGTTCAATTTGTCACAGATGATACCAACAAAGTATACAAACTTCTCAAGATAGTTATTAACATCTTATCACAATAAGCATTAATATGGAAATTATGTGGCACATTCTAGGATAATAATAATCACTTTAGATAAGAAGGAAGATGTAATAAAGTGTGTTAAGGAGAGAAAAGAAAAGAGATTGAAATTTATATGAATAAGTATGAGGATCATGAATAAAGAGTTGGTACTTAGTTAAATGGAAAGATAAGTTTAGTTCTATACAAATGATTAAATGAGATTGAAAAACTCATGTGTGAACCTAATAAGGATTATGTTATTTAAGAAAGTGAGTAGCATTTATACAAGATGGAAATTTGAAAAAAAAAAAAAATAGTAATAAAATGGACTAGAGAAGGACCATTTATGAGAAAAGATTGAATATATGATCATTAGTGAATTATATAGTCTCTAAAATTCAACATGACATAGAGTATGAGAATCATGACCTTTTTAAGGTAACATTAATGCAAAGAAATACTACAAATGAAATGAAATAAAACAAGCTAATTGAATCAAATAAAAATTCTAGAAGGTAAATAAATTGAGAATATGTGCTGCCACAATCAATTTACACAATGTTATGTGGATTTGAAGGGACAACTACATTAAATGGTTAGAAAGGGGAAAATGGGCCAGTCATAGCAAGGGATGGTAGACATAAGTTATGTAGTCATTTACCCACTTCACCCTTCACCCTTCTCACTTCATAGGATGACTTGGTGATGATGCTTATATTGGAAAAATGTGATTGAGTAGTGAATAACTCCAATTCAAACAATTACTATAGATAGTCTTGAATAAGATAAGTTTTTTACTATTTACTTTTTTATGTTCGACTATGCTATTTCCTTACATAATTTATATTCTTGTTCATATAATGGCTACTTGATTTCCATTCCTGTAACCATTATTGGTTGTTCAAGGCAATATTATATATGTTATATTAGGAATTATTTAAAAGGAAACTAAGGTTGTTCTGAGAAAGGTATTTATGGAACTAATAAGCTTCATAAAGAAAGTTGAGAAAAAGGTTAGGTATCACACCAAAGTGGTTGTGTTTGTTGAGTTAACAATCATTCTTTAGAGCAAGTTGAACTGAAAAATAAAAGAATAAAAAAAAAATAATAATACAAGTTAAAAATAAAATGGACTAGTTGTTCAAGTTGGATGGAGTGAGACGTTATGGCTCTCAATACAGAGTGTTGGTACATTTATTATTGCACGATAAGATCCAAACTATGCCAATTATGGCAGACGTCAATACAAATAATTGATGATCGATACAAATGATTTATGGAATATAAATGACAATTGAAACTCTAAAGAACCCAAATCAAAATATTAAGGAATAGGTTTCACAAGCTATTACAATCATGTAAGTTCATGAATATTATTTTCATAGTTGTTCACATCCTAGTCTTTAATTATGATTCAATTCACAAAATAAAAAAAGGGTATTCTTTAACAATATTAAAATTTCTTTACTTGGTGTTTAATTATGATTCATCAAGTCTCTAAATGTGCTCCACTTAATATTAAAAGTCCATGGACACAATTTCTCACTTTTCAAAGTTCATTTGTGCTTCACTTATCAATCTCTAGTTGCCTTTTTCATAAAGCATTTACTTCTTAGAAATTAAGAAAACACTCAAGCTCTTAGCGTAGTGGCCATTTATAAAATGGCAATCTAATTTTTAAATGGATAAATATATACGCTTGTGATACTCCCATTCAAATTCCACTTTTCAAGACTTCTATATACAATATTTAACAAAATATTTTAAATATTTAATATTTCTCAAACAATCGTCGTGTCATTTGATAATTGGAGTCTACAAGCATAAAAATTTAGGTCCAAAAGACGGGAGGTCGTTGAATATAGGAACTGAACGACCTAGTCATAAATAAAAATCCCCATCACATAACATAAATTCTCTATAATACCATACAAAGTACTCATAAGATACACTGGGACAAGTATAGCCTAGAATCTGCTACCAGGGAGGATGCAAAGGATATACGTCATGACTACCCCTCACTTTTTGAGCATCTGTGATATAGTTTCTAACTTACATAACTACATATACTAAGACTCTATTTGATAGTTCCATGTTATTTTATGAACACTATGTAATATTGTTGCATTTAGTTGGACAGATGAAACTACTTATATAAACCAATTGATATATTAGGTATTGTTGATTAAAATATTTTTGTATGACTTATTTGATTGAACGACTTAACTGATGTACGACCTACTTGGTTATGATTTATTTAATGTATGTCTTCTCATATTTATTGATATTTGAAATATGACTTACGGGGATATGATTTATCTAATGAATGACCTATCAAAATTTTGGTTTAGCTAATCTAAGATTTATTCTATTATGTCTTATGAAGTACAAATTGTGACATGGATGTTGAACTTCATAACATGAGGATTAAGATCACTTATCGATATATGTTTCGGTTGTTATGTATATACATGAATGAGAACTAACCTGCAGATTGCAAGGAACTATATGATAACCAAGATATATACCCCCGATGGGGAATGTTGACATATCCAACGAGGAATGGTATGATGTACATTATTCTATTACATTCTGGATCTACTTGATATGCACTATTATGATACGGGAAAAGTGTAATTGATACAGGTGACAAGACTACATGACCGAATTATTCGATGACAAGTATCCAACCAGCTTTGTAGTGTGGTCCATATTAGGGTGTTGACCCTATTTTTGAGGAGGGGTGGAGGTATTTCCCACCGTGTAACCTCCAAACCTGGAATTGTGGGAGGGCAGTGATGGACACGCTCCCCTAGACGTGTGATGATGATTGCCATTTTCCTGCTGGGGAAGTTAGGTCGATATAGTCGACACTTCTGCCATATTGGTTTTATCAGTGGTTAGATCGGTATAGCCGATGCCATAGTATATTGCAGTAGAGGACGAATAAGATAGGGGTGGAAGTAGGTTAGGAAGGATAGGAGGTTATAAGTTAGATTGGAGACTCTTGATGGAGGTGGTATCATTGCTTGACTTAATTGGAATACTATATCTATATCTATTTTGTTATGCCTTATTTTCAAAATCATTGTGTCATTTTCACTCTAACTTCGGGACAAAGTTTTCTGAAGGAGGGGTGTATGTAATGCCCCACTTGATCCTATAAGGCAAATTTTGATTATCTTTTAATTAATCTGTGAATAATGACTTATAATCTTTGAGTAATATTTACACTTGTGAAATTGTAATTTTATTTTGATTTTACTGGTATGACCTTTATTATTTATTTCATTTCTAATATGTCTTCTAAAATCAAATCTTAGATGAGGTATGGTCTTCTCTCATTTAATTCTAGAATCAAATATCTAGATTTTGTACATCTAATATGTCATCTCAATTTAACTTGTAGATAAGGTATGGCCTTCCCTAATTTAATTATAAAATCAAATATCTAGATTTTATACATCTAATATTTCATCTCAATTTAACTTGTAGATAAGGTATGGCCTTCCCAAATTTAATTCTAAAATCAAATATCTAGATTTTGTACATCCAATATGTCATCTCAATTTACATTTTGGTATTCTCCCATTTATTTTTGAATGAATTATCTATATATGGTAGGAAAGTCAATGTTAATAAATGAGAAGGATGGGGGGGGGTAGTCATGAAATTACTGGCAAGTAGTTGAAGTGGATGAGAGGAAAAGATATAAAAGGGAAGGAGGATGAGAGGAAAGGGGGGGATTTTGGTCTTGATTGGCCTTGTGGAGGATTTTTGCCTTGTTTTGGCATTGTGGAGGATATTGGTCTTGTTTGGCCTTATGGAGGATTTTGGCCTTGTTATGGCATTGTGAGGGATTTTGGTCTTGTTTGGCCTTGTGGAGGATTTTGGCCTTGTTGTGGCATTGTAGAGGACTTTGGTCCTGTTGTGGAATTGAGGATGATTCTTGGTCTTGTTTTGGCGTTGAGAGGATTCTTGGTCTTTCTTTGGCATTCAGAGGATTCTTGGTCTTGTTTTGGCATTGAAGATGATTCTCAGTCTTGTTTGGAGTTGGAGGGCGTTGATCCACACTCGGACACACTAAAACTGCTTGGACTTGGGCTCGGAGGGCTAGGGAGCCTGTGGAGGTTCCCTGGGCTAGGAATTTATTCCTAGTTGGCTGGGAGGTAAATATAGTTTGGTAGCTGAGCAAGAGCATCTCAACAAAATTCAGGTGCATCTCAACCAAATGAGTGCTATAGGTATTCTTCGATTGATAAGTACTTATATAAATTGCTGGAAAAAGAAAAGAAATGAATTTTTTTAATATGTTGTAAATAAATTTAACGTGTATATTGTCATCAAATAAATGTTGAATATAGAGATATTTTATTCTCCTTCATGTTTTTTTTAATTTCAATGATATATTTGGTTTAGTAGAAGTCCTATAATAGGCCTTCACAAATAATATGAAATAGAAAAATCTGCCAAATAATGGTCGCCAATCATCTGAGGTTTGATTTAGACCTTATTGAATTTCTTCTTATAGTAAACACCAATAATGCTCCCAATCATTTCGGGAACAATTATCATGTTAGGGAGGTGGGTTTTAATTGGCTTTGGTTTCTCACCTAAAGGTGCTTCCGATTTTTCTTTACGGAGCTTCTTGATCAAGGCCATTTGCTGCCTCTTCAAAACTAGCATAAATCTTCTTTCAGCATGAGCATGGGACTCCCACAACAATTGAATTAAAATTAGCCTCCCCTAGATTGTATTCCATAGTCCATATATTTTGTTATTTCGCTTCACAATCTCCCCACTTCTACACTTCTTCTATAAACATTACGGCGTTCCTTTGCACCTCTTGGTGCAATTGCTAGTTTAGTAGCTTTGGCATGCCATTCAATCAAATACATTAGGAATCACATCTGAGTTTTTTTTTTCTTTTTCAAAGATCCAATCAGATTTGATTTCATCAAAGGGCTCATTTATGTGATAGTTTGACTAGGCTTATTCAAAGTGTTATCTCATATGATTTGTTGAAGTGAAGCATTGAGTCTTGTATTCCCATAAATGGTTTTGTTTCTTATAATCTGGTTGCTTTACATGCCATCCAATTTGATTCATTTACAAGTTACATTCGATTTATTTTTTTCATGGATCACATCAATTTCTTGCTTTACATGCCATCGAATTTAATCTATTTATAAAACAAAGGAGTAAGACATTTACAGTAATATAATAGTAACAATTTTTTATGATGATGATTATCGTCTGTTAATATAAAAGACAATATACGAATAACATAAATTTATAATCACAAATTAACACAAATTCATTCGTAATTAAATAGAATATTTCATTACAAAAAATTTAATATGGTATATACTAGTTAAAATTGGGACTAAGTGTGATTAATTTTAATCCCACCCTCCAAATCTATCCATTTTCATCTGATGACCACCCGTTTCTTGGAGGTAGTGGCCAGGCTGGCGATTTAGTGTTGTGGGTTTTTTTGAAGGAAAATTGATACATGTGAAGATTGGGCACTCCCCCTACCATGCATGGATTCCAAGATTGAAACTTCAATGATTGTGATGTATTCCAGGTGTTTTGCGTCGACGTGGCAACATAGATGGAGGAGGCTTCGTCGTAATTGAAAGCCAGCTGCGACATTGACACGAGGCTTCTGCGGTTGGAGTTGAGGGTACTCTGCTGCTCGGGGACTACCTGGAGGGACGATGAAGGCTCCATATAGGAAGGGACCATGTTGGCATATGACGTGTCATGGATAAAAAATCTCTCCATAAACAGACTGTCACTCTGAAGCAGGCTAGAAGAGGAACCGAAATTGGGCATAGTTGATTGTTGTTGCACATCAGCAAATGACAGCGAGTCCCACTCTGGGCATGATAATACCTTGGAAGGATTAGTCACTTTCTTGTATATTTTGCACAACACCCAATCGTCCAACTGAAACAACAACGAAAGTTGTGATCAATTAACCGCACAACAATACCCTAATTACCAAACGTTATCAACTTCATAAGCTGAAAAATTCAAATATCTATACAAAAAATTATTATATTTTTTAGAAGATAACTCTAATCTCGTAAAATCTATCATTATTTTCTTGTTAATTGACAAATAAATAAATGGTTCTGAGTACATACTAATTATGTCGTGTTTTTGTTTTTCCTTGTAAATTGAAGCATTGTTATGTCTATTGTAGATTCAGGACATTCTTCTAATCTGCATTTCAAGAGAAGGTCAAAAATTTTGACCTCTTTATTTTAAATTTGGGATAATTTTAAAATTTACACTTAAGGTAAATTTAAGAATCATTTAATTTCAAACTCTGAAATATTTCTAGAATTTACAATTAACATAAATTTAAAAATTATTTGATAATAATTTTTATTTGAAAATATAATTTATTATTATTATAAATTTATTTAATTAAATTTTAATTAAATAGATAAATTTACAAGTTTGTTTAACTTTTTATTATTTAATTCAGTGTTTAACTTTTTATTATTTAATTTATGTTTTGTTTTGTATTTATATAGAGTTGATTGGGATAGTTGTTGTTGTTATTATTATTATTATTGTTGTTGTTGTTGTCATTGTTTCTAATGTAGATAAGGTAAATTAAGGTTTAAATTATGAATTTTATAGCAAAAGTACCTTAACAATACACATAGTGGCTAATTAATCTACCCTCTAAGTCCATTTGAAGAGGCTAAAGTTAATGAAGCTACACCCTAAGACCATTTGAGTAGGCTAAAGCTAACTAATTGACATTCTAAGCCCATTTGAGTAGGCTAAATAGTATATGTCTTAAATTCATTGGGCTGGGCTAAATGGTGTATTTCATGCACTAGAAAGCATTTGGGGATTAATATTGGATCGATTCAAGTCAATGGGTGCTTAGCTCCAGTGGTAGGGATGGTGGTTTTCCATCTCGTCTACTCTGGTTCTAGTCCGTGGAGACATGGTCGGTCATAGTAAAGTTGGAAGGATAAGTGTCACGTTGGAGTCTCAAATCGTCACTCCAGCTCTAATGGTCTCACATCTCGATTCTAGGCTAAATTGTGAGTTTCAGATATATGCGACTTGTAGGTTGTTGCATATAGCTGGGGAGGTTGCTACTTTCCCATCAAAATTTTCCTCCCATCAAAGCCCATGAGAATATTCATGCATAGGAAATCATTTGCCAATCAATATAGGAGTCCCACCCAGGCTCCATTTACTTTTCTAGTAAAACATGTGGAAGGTTGCCCTAAACTCCACATTATAGTGATAGTGCGAGTTACTAACTCTAACTCTATCCTAGATCTACTAGATGAAATACCAATTGTCTAACCTAATTAGTATTACTTAAATATTGTTGCTTTAGGCTCAAAAGTATACGATCATCCCCACTCTATCCAATTCCCTTTATTAAACAACAAAACAAAACCCAAAAAAACAAAAAAATGAAACTACAAATTATTTTGATTTAAAAAAAATCTTACTCCACAAATTTTATAACTTTTTTTAATAAATATAATACTATTAACTAATATTAATATTAACTCTAATGATGTAATCAATAAAAAAAACACATTTTCCTAAATCAATTAATTTATTAAAAATATTTAATAATTAAAGATATTTTTATGTCAATCGTAGAATCATTTTTTAATCCTCGAATAGTAAGCAAAGTCAACACGGTCTACTTTGCTTACCCGCATAGATCATTTTCTGTCCGTGTATTCTGTGAGACGATATTCGTGCATGATCCAGTTGGTCTTGATGCCCTTCAGAGGCCTGCCCTTGTAAAAAACCAACGATTTCTTCACGCCCACTTTCTGCGACGAAGTGCTACCAACGATGGGTTTATCTGTTCCCGTGGCTTTCCAGTACCTAGACCCTACGGATCTGTTCGGCCGCAGTTCGTTAGGATATTTCTGGTCCCTCGGGCTGAACAAATACCACTCCTTCTCTCCAAAACAAGCCTTTGCTGAAATCCAGTCAACACATATACTTACAGTTAGAAAAATATCTCATAAGAAAAAATTTCATTCACGTGGATGTAGTTTAATGGTTTAACTTCCATAAGTTTTATGGTCTAATATCTAAGACTATATATATATATATATATATATATTAGAGTGGTTTAATCTCGATTAAGACAACATATATTAGAGTGGTCTAATCTCAAGCAAAAACAATATATATAAACAAGTAAAACTATATATACATGAGAGCTAATCCAAATACGATTTCTAACACTAAAATAAAATTAATAAACAACCATATAAGATCTTAGGTTAGAATGGATAATCTCACGGGGAAAATCCCAGGGATCGTGCTTGTACAGGTCAATCTCTGCAATAATTGAGGCAGGGACAGGCGAGGAGGTGACCTTCTTTTTCAGGTAATGGATGAGCAGCTCCTCATCCGTGGGATGAAATCTGAAGCACGGAGGCAATTGTGGCAGCACCTGGTGGTGAAATTCTGCTCCCTCCATCATCATCAATCGCAAATGTGTGAGATTAGCTTCCCTCTTTCTTTTATGGCCACAACCCATCGGATCCTTCCAAACCCATCAGTCTCCTCCCTCCCACTGCACAGAATCCAGCACCACTGGCCCTTTGACACCTGCCTTGACACTTCGGATGATAGGGAAAGCATCATGGCATCTAGCAAAGCTTTACAAATAACCAATGCCATAGAAGCCATGGGCACATTCATTCGTTCATTCAGTCCGAGGTGAGTACATTCTGCTGTGAAGGGTAAGCGGAATATGCGGTGTGGAGGTCTATGTTGTGGGTGGCAAATTAACACGTCTGCTCATGCACTAGGTATGGCGATTCCTCGTCTCTGTTTAAAGGCTTTCTGTTTACTTTCACTGTCCATTCCATTCCACTCATTGCCTTCTCATTCTCACTATGTTCAACAATCCAATCACAACTGTACGTGAGTTTTTTCTGATTTGAATGGCGATGGTGATAAATAAATATCTCAACTTTTTGAGGTATGGAAATGTTTCAAATTAAATTAAATGTGTGTTCACACTTAACTAATGACATATTCCATTTTTGGAAATTTTATGTATATCTTCATAATATGGTTTTAGGAAATAAAAGTTGACACGTGTTCACACTTAACGAATTGTACGAATTAACACAGCGGAAAGTTTTAAATAAATTCACACATAGCATAAAAATGGAGACAACATTTAACGTGGTTCACCCAACTAATCTGGGCTACATCCACCAAATAGAGGTATCGGCTTTCTTATTATTCAACAACAGATTTCTCACATCTGGACTTCCTCTTCCTCTCATCCCTCATGTTTCATATGCTCTGTCTCTACAGGATTACAATTTATAGATGTAGTGAAGAAACCGAATAAAAAATTCAATTGAATCCTATCACAACAAAATAGGATTAATTATCTCATTTTCAAGATTTGATGCCATCAGTTTTGCAAAAAAACCTATTTTTGGCATTATCCAAGAGATTTGTGCCAAAATAATATGGGAAATCTCAACAATCTCCACCTTGACAACAATTATCCTGATACCTTGTTTCTTTATTATATTTATTTTTTCTGCAAGCCAAGAGAAGCCAGACACCATCGTAGCTTCTCTAATAAAACTGGTTTCGTGAACATGTTTGCACAATTTTCCTTTGTATGCGCTTTTTCAAGAGAGGCTCCCCGTTCAATGATAACATGTCTTACAAAATGGTACTTTATAGGTATATGCTTTGATTTACTATGATAGGTTGTATTTTTAGCCAAATTAATTGCACTTTGACTATCAAAAAATAACTTTATGTTGTCTTGCCTACCAAACTCACCAAACAAACCTTTCAACCAAACCACTTCTTTGAAAGCATGTGAAGAAGCTATGTATTTTGCTTCTGTAGTGGATAAAGCAACAATGTTTTGTAGCTTTGACATCCAGCTAATAGCTCCACCTGCAAGAGTAAAAACATATCCTGAAGTTGACCTTCTCTTATCCAAATCACCTGCAAAATCGGAATCAACATATCCACAAACAAATTGACTACTTATGTTATAAGTGATACAATATTAACTTGTGCCTCTCAAATACCGAAGCACCCATTTCACTGCTGCCCAGTGTTCTTTCCTTGGATTTTCCATATACCTACTGACAACCCCAACTGCATGTGAAATATCTGGTCATGAACGGACCATCGCACACATCAAACTTCCTACTGCATTGACATATGGTATTTGAGACATATATTCATTTTCTTCATTTGCATTAGGACATAAACTTGAAGAAATCTTAAAATGGGAAGCTAAAGGGACTGAAACTAGCTTCACATTGTTCAACCAAACCTTAAGAGTATTTTCTCAATACACTTCTATTGCGATAACCACAAATTACCATTGCTCCTGTCTCTGAAAATCTCCATGCCCAAAATCTGTCTTGTTGCTCCTAGATCTTTCATATCAAACGTCCTAGCCATCTGAGCCTTTAACCTGTTGATCTCAGTTATGCTTTTGCTTGCTAAAAGCATATCGTCAACATATAATACTATGATAATGAATATGCCATTACATAATTTCTTAAAGTAAACACAATTATCATATTCACTTCTTATATAATTTGACTCATCATGAAAGAATCAAATTTCTTGTACCATTGTCTCGGTGACTTCTTCAGACCATACAATGATTTCTTGAGCCTGCAGAAAAATTTCTTGTTGCGGTTTTGAAAAAACCCTTCAGGTTGTCCCACATAAATCTCTTCATCTAAATCTCCATGTAAGAATGCAGTCTTAAAATCTAGTTGTTGTAATTCTAAATCAAGTAAAGAAACTAATGCTAAGACAATCCGAATTGAAACAATTTTAACAACTGGTGAAAATATCTCATGAAAGTAAATTCCTGCTTTCTGAGAAAAACCTTTCGTGACCAACCTTGCTTTGTACCTGTCTTCTTTATCATCAACAACCCTTTTTAATTTGTAAACCCATTTACATCCTACAGTTTTTCTGTCATTGGGAAGCTCTACAAGGTCCCATGTGGCATTCTTATCTAATGCCTTCATCTCATCCTTCATAGCTTCTTTCCACTTATCACTATTAGAACCTTCTACAACTTCCTGATAGCATAAAGGTTCATCATCATTAGCGGTTAAAGCAACTGAAGTAACATAATCATCATACCTTTTAGGAGGATGTCTTATTCTCGTGGACCTTCTTAAAGATGTTTTTGGTTCTTCCAAAATTTGCTGAATATTATTATCTGTAGGAACTTCTTCATGATCTTCATATGAAACTTGTTCATCTTTACTATCTTCAAAATTTGAATTGGTTTCAAACTGAATATGTTGAAACTTAGGTACATTTTCCTGTTTCAATTATTTATGTACATCTGGATTATCAAGTGAAGATTCATTGAATTTAACATCTCTGTTAATGATGATCTTGTGCGTTTTAGGATCCCACAACCTATATCCATTAATCCCATCACCATTTCCAACAAAGATATATCTTTTTGATTTAAGATCTAATTTAGAACGCTGATGTTTCAGAATTAGAGCATATACATCACAACCAAAAACTTTCAGTTTAGAATAATCACAAGGATGACCTTTCCATACCTCTTGAGGAATTTTGCATCCTATTTCAATTGATGGTGATCGCTTTATCAAATAGCAAGCTGTAGATACTGCTTCTGTCCATAATTCCTTCTGTAAATTGGCGTTACTTAGCATACTTCTTGCTCTTTCTAAGAGAGTCTTGTTCATTTTTTCAACAACTCCATTTTGCTGAGGAGTATATACAGTAGTTCTATGTCTTTCGATCCCAACTTCCTTGCAATAATTATCAAATTCCTTTGAAGTAAACTCACCACCATTGTTAGTTCTTAAACATTTAATGGTTCTTCCAGTGATATTTTCTACTAATGCTCTAAACTGCTTGAAAACTGTGAATACATCAGACTTTATTTTTAACATGTAGACCCATAATTTTCTAGAGAAATCATCTACAAAAGATACAAAATATGATGATCCTCCATATGAGGTTGTAGGATATGGACCCAAAACATCAGAATGGATATAATCAAGGATTCCTTTGCTAGTATGTTTTCCAGTTTTAAATTTCTGCTTGCTTTGTTTCCCATAAATACAATGTTTGCATAAATATAACTTAGAAGATTTTAAACTAGGAAGTAACATATGATTAGATAATATTTTTAATCCTCTTTCGTTCATATGGCCCAACCGTTGACGCCATAGTCGAATAGAATCACTATCGTTTTCAGATACAGTAGAAACATGATCTGACTCTGTTCTTCCTTCTAACTGAAAAACATTTCCAATCTTCTTTGCTTTCATTACCAATAAAATTCCTTTGTAAATTTTCATTACTCCACCTTGAATAAAAGTTTTATATCCATTTGTGTCTAACACTCCTATATAAATAAGATTTTTTTTGAGTTTAGGCACATGTCTTACATCAGTTAAGATTTTATTTGTCCCATCAAACATTTTAATCTGGATGCTTCCAATTCCCACAACATTACATGAGACATCATTTCCCATGTAAACTACTCCATCATTAATTGAATTATAAGGTTTAAACCATTGTTTATGGATTCACATGTGATTGGACGCACCAGAATCTAATTGTTAATGTTGATCATGATTTGAAAAATTAACTGATAAAAATTCATCACTTATACCTGAATCAGATGCCGAACCTGAACCTGTATCTGTCGTGTTTACTTCATTATTTTCTGTTGAAGAGTCTCCTTTGGATGTTTGCTGTTTCTTCCAACAGTCCTTCTTCAACTGTCCTGATTTGCTGCAAAACCAACATTTTAGCTTACTCTTCTTCCCTTTCGATTTTGACCAAGAGTTGTTTTTCTGACTAAAGCGTTTTTCTTTAGATCGACCTCTAACCATCATTGCTTATGATGTAGAGGTTTCTAAATTTTACCTTTTTCTGGTTTTTTCAGACAGCATAGCTCCAACAACATCATCAAATTCAAGGGTTTTTGATGAACTAAGACCTATAGAAGTAACAAAATGATCCCATGACTCACGCAGAGAACATAATAAAATTACAGCTTTATCTTTTGAATCAAATTTTACTTCTATGCTATCTAACTGCACCAAGAGAGTATTAAAAGTATTCAAATGATCAGTTATTGTTGTAACTTCCTTCATGTGCAAGCTGTACAACTGTCTTTTCAGAATAATCCTATTTGTTAAGGATTTAGTCATGTACAGTTTTTCTAGCTTTGTCCATAGACCAACGACTATTGTCTCTGATATGATGTTAAATAAAACATCATCCGCCAAACACAATCATATGTCACTCAGTTCTCTATCATTGATGTCACTCCATTCGTCATCTGTCATGGCGAAATGTTGTTTGGATTTTCATAAAAGTGCCTTCGCCACACCTTGTTGTACGAGTAAATCGTGCATCTTGACTTTCCAGATTTCGAAGTTATTCCTCCCATTAAACTTCTCGATCTCAAACCGAGCACTTTGTGTCTTTGCCATGTTTAACTTAACTTCTTCTTTATGGATCCTTAATTTCCTTTTTTAATCAAATAAAAAATTTGATAAAATCCCACAAACTGTAAATTGCAAATACCAGCTGCTAGCAATGAATCGAACAAAATTTCAATGCAACAAATCGAAAACACTACCTCGAACTTATTCTGAAAATTCATCAATTCAATGAATCTAAATTACTTCATTTAATGAAAAATAACAACGTTAAGAAAATATAAAACCTTCTTTGTTGTCATCCATATTCCAACACCCTCAGCTCAATAGAATGACGAATGGTTATAACCTGGAATAAATAAATCGATTGCTGAAAATCGACTTTCTCCTGCTAACTCAAATGGGATCCACGACTTCCGAGCAGCCACCCAAGTTTTATGGTTTCCACAACCACTTCAAATATGTTGCATCTCTCTGCGATGTGCTCCAAATCAGCTAGATCTGCCAGCAGCAACACCAAGATCATTACCAAATAGCAGTAATGAAAATTTATAAAGGAACGTAGGCATTGTTAGGGATGCAGGAATGCATCGTTAGCTAAGAAGGCATGCATCGTTTTCTTTGATACCAAAAAGCAACGAGCTTTAAGTCAACCCACATAAGAAATCCTCCAGCATCCTCCTTTGTGCTTTGTATTCGTCCCAGTGCCCTTTGGAATAGGCAGCAGCTATTTTAGCAAATTGATCTTGCAGGCAGTAGCTCTTTCAGCAAATTGATTTTTCCTCTTTCAGCAATCTGATTATAGCAGGCAGCGACTCTTAAATCTGTCTATAAAAAAAACCTGAATGCTCTGATACCAATTGTACGAATTAACACAGCGGAAAACTTTAAATAAATTAACACACAACATAAAAATGGAGACAACATTTAGCGTGGTTCACCCAACCAATCTGGGCTACATCCACCAAACAGAGGTATCAGCTTTCTTATTATTCAACAGGAGATTACAACAACATATTTCTCACATATGCACTTCCTTTTCCTCTCATCCCTCATATCTCATATGTTCTACCTCTACAGGCTTACAATTTATAGATGTAGTGAAGAAACTGAATAACAAATTCAATTGAATCCTATCACAACAAAATAGAATTAATTATCTCCTTTTCAAGATTTGATGCCATCAATTTTGCAACAAAACCTATTGTTGGAATTATCCAAGAGATTTGTGCCAAAATAATATGGAAAATCTCAACAATATTCCATTTTTGTTAATTTTATGTTATTATTCATAATATAGTTTTAACTAATAAAAGTTGACACATTTTCTATGCCAACTTGTTGGTGTGGTCCAAAGGGAGTCTTTCTAGGAGACTTTGGCACCTCATATAATAAGAAAGACACAAATTGATATTAGTAAAATTACAGTATCAATTATTATATTACTACAATATTCGATGGTAATTGGCATTTTCTATTTTAAAGTTTATTTATTATATTTTTTGGTTGGTTCAAGATATAGTGCAAAAATAAAGTAATTTTCATTACAAAGAAAAACTTTATGTTATAAATTTAAGGGTTTTATGTAAAGTGTTAAGTTTCATTATTTTTTGTTGTTGTATGGTATTGTAATGTTTCACATGCATTGCTATGGCTAGCGGCTAACATCTTATTCTATTTAAGTTATGTCTCTTTGTTTAGGGTGCACCCAAAACTCAATCTTGAGTTGTTAGCAATCAACTCTTTTACTTGGTATTAAAGGCTCATGTCCAATCATGACATTTCCTGCCACGTCAATACATCACATCACATACACTTACACTTAATAACTTAATAGCTCAAGCATAGAAATTCAAGTAGCATGGAACACGTATAGAAAATGGAACCATGTACAACTCCTTGATTACACAATCTATGAGCCTATATCTCCACTACACATGGTTAGCTCAACCTACAACACTACCCTCATGCCCTTGTCCAAGACTTATGCAATCCAAACTAGCTTTCCGTAATTCTTCAGTATGCTTGTATTTCCCTATAACTTTCTTGTTTGACTTCCTTGCATAAGTCATTATGTTCTCTAGCTTTTCCATTCTCTCATTATATATACATACACACACACACAAATATATATATATATATATATATATATATATATATATATATATATATATATATATATATATATATATATATATATATATATATGTCCATCTCAACTCATGAACCATTGCATCATTTAAGCTATGGACTAAGCTAACTTGTCAAATTATTATGTGAGTTTTCCAATAGCATGACCTATCAACAAAATCATTTGCTTGCCAAATCATCTACGTCAGCTTTTCCCACTACACAATTCATTTACATCATTTTTTCTTAAGAAGCCTTATTTAACCCACATAGCATTCATCACAAGTAAATGATGTGAACCCACTTGAGTCACATGTCTAGATTCTGCACAAAATAATCCTAGATATCTATATAACATGGTCACCACTCATTATTTTCATAATGAGTGTGCCTTATCCAACTCATTGATATAGTCATGTCTATGTTCTCATATATTAAGTTTTCTATGCAACCCCAACTTCCATTTCTCATCTTCCTACCAAGGCATTCTACTAGTCGAGTGAAGATACCGTGCAACCTCCTAGCTAAAGGCCTTACATCCTTCATAGCTAAAATTCATTGACATTCTCTACAACACCCATAAAAATATGTCGTCTCCGAGTCTCTACTTAAACATGTACCTCCATCCACAACTAATTCTAATGGACACTCCAAGTTTCATGACACTGTTGACTACAAACCCTTCTTCTTCTTCTTTTCTAAACAAAAAACCTAACTCTCCTATGAAACGAAAAGAAAAAATTTATAATTCTCAATATATATATCTACAACATCATGCAACTATATATACTACTCTCGACTCATTGTTGTTGTGTGAAAACTCCACATTTTTCCTTGGAAGGATGTCTCTTCCAAAAATTTGTTTGTAATTCCTAAACAAGCATTTTCATACTTGTTGATGGCAAAAAATGACCATAATCAACATTGGGGAGATCACCCAATTATGACCTTATCCATTTAGGATGGTGATTCTGACTGGTTAAAATGTGTCCAATTACCCCTTACTCTCCCTGCTGATTTGTAAAATTTATAATTACTTATCAATAAGAAGAGGCATCAAACTTACCTCCTAGTAGCATGCTTGCAAGGTAGAAGCCATTAAGTGTTGGGTTTGGAGCCTAATTTTCATTTCAAAGGTCTTTGTTTCAACTAGATGTATACCCCAGGAAGACTGTACACTCCTCCACACGGGGGGGACTTGTCCCCCCGCGGGGTCTGGGGGGGCCGATCCCCCCCGGTTGGGGTGTCCCGAGGCCAGCACCCTCGAAGCTAAAAACATATGTAAAATTTCCTTGTAAAATATTGTAAAATAAACCTATATATTTTTTAACATAGCCTGAAAAACTAATTAAAATCAATGATAACAAAAAACCTTGTTTTAGCCTGAAAAACTAATTAAAATCAATGATAAAAAAAAACATTTTTTTTTTTTTCTTTCCAAATATATAACTCACTCACTTGATGCTGGAAATTTCATCCATCAAAATTTGATCATAGAGGAGATCATAATATTTCCAACCTATAATCAAATTCCCCATTCCACATTCTTCTTTATGTCTTTCATAAAATGTGAGGTGAAAATAGTTTGTTTGACGAGAAAAAAATTGCATTTTTATGCTTCAAGGGCTTGGAACAAAATTATTTAATTTCATTGTGATTGAAGATCCCAAAAAATCAATTAAACTTCTTTTATTTCCATACTCAATTCAGTTAAGCTACAAAAATATGCACCAACAAGGCTTAAGGTTCAAGAGTGGCTCTCGCATGGAACAATGTTTTTCCAAATCTAATAAATTGTCTCATGACCATAAACAATGGAATATGTTTTTCAATCCATATTACTAATGAATTCTAAAAATTTTCATAAGAAGCCATTATATCATGGTAAAGGTGGTCCTACCCATCTAAGGCACCAAGAGAGAAAAACATTTTTTAGTTATTTTCATGCTTCAAAACTTGGTTGTGAGATATTTATTAAATGAAAGGATTTGGATAACCATGGAATAACCTTGAGATGGCATATCAATGCTTATGATTTTAATTTCTCCCACATCACCCTTTCATACATCAACCTTTCCATATTTACCAATCAGGCTTCCTTGTTAACATTAGCCATTTTTTTAACAATGTTGCGAAACATCTATATGTGCCTTCACCTTCTTACACACCATGGAATTAATGCAAAATATTGGATGCATCACTTATATTACCTTAGCATGACATTATTATTATTACTGTCTAACTTATGGCATTGATATGCAACCTTACTCACTTCTCAATCTACTTCTCTTCACATTTTTTCCTTTTATGATTGTAGTAAGTGCTCATTAGTTTCAAGGTCTTACTATTGTTCCTCCATTGACCTATATGATGATGATGCTTTTGAATCTTACATATTATATGCCATTCAAATACATTCAATCAATTTTAATCAATAATATCTTATCAATACACAAAAAATTTGAGTAAGGAAAAGGACAAAATGAATCATTATCATGCAATAAACAAATGGTAATGAAATAAAATAAAGGTCAATTCCATCTGATGGAAAATTGAAATAAATAATTAAATACACTACATTAATTAAGGTCAATTCAATCTCATAGAAATTTGATGTAAATCATTAAATACACTATATTTAATAGCACAAGGGAAAAGAGAGCCTTAACATTGACAAAAAGAAGCAAACACAAGTAAAGAAGTTTCAAAATAAAAAATTGGGAGATTGTAAGTTTGAGTACTTAGGGTTAGTTGAAAGCATAAACATGAAGTCACTTCCACTAATGACATTAGTGGAAACTATTTAATGATACCACTTGAATAAAACTATGATTTTGTTTCTCTATATAGAATATGGTGTGAAACATAAGTACAAAACACTACTAAGATTTGAATTATCATCATAAGAATGTGAGGGTCAAATCATGGAGTTGGGTTACACCTTTTGGTGAAATGAGGGCGTGTTTTATTGAAAAAAAGATGCTCGATCGAGAAATTTTAAGCGCTCGATCAAGTAATTTTTAAGCACTCGATCGAGATGTTGAGGCGCTTAAAACTAACTTGATCAAGCGTTGAAACAAACTCTCAATCAAGTTTCTTTCTAAATCGAGTTAACAGCCCGATCGAGCCCTTGATCTGTATGGTTCACCATTAATGCCATTAATAAAAGTTCGTAATGGCGATGGAAGGTTACCTTTTTAATGCCTCAATCGAGCCACTGGTTAACCACATATGTCGCTTGATCGAGGGTTACTTTAACGTTTGATCGAGCAATTTGGATTATTAATTTAAGCACTCTATCAAGAGTTTAAAGTGCTCAATCGAGCTCTTGAAGTCCTAAAAATTACAGTTTTAGCACATCTTCTGCAGATTTCTCTCCAACCCCATTTTGTACCCTATCAAATTTAGGGCAGAGTTTGTCCCTAAGTGGTGGAGTTGATCATGCTGGATTCATGAAATAATCCTCTATCCAATGGCATATGAATTTGACAATTTCAAATTCATATGATGTTTTTCATTTAATTTATTTTAAACATATCACTTGAGTTGTTTTTGGACAGTTTTAAAGGGTCGAATAAAAAATCTATAACATAAAATATACACAATGAAAACATTTCAAAAATACCACTATCTTTGTTTACGAGTCCTCTTCAAAATGGTACTCTTGGTTTTCAATTTATTTAAATAGTTGAAAAAAATATTACATATACACGTGTCTCCAAAATGCAATTGAAATTTTACTTCACCAAATTCGTAAATAATGAAAAACATATTTTTGAATAAAAAATAAATTTTTAATATGCAACACTTATGTCTCTCCGTGCAGAACATGCTCATATATATATATATATATATATTAGACATTTTAGACTAAGTTATGCTATGTGAACACACACATTCCGCTTAAGTTTTGCGAAAATTTACAAGGACATATATTGCATTTAATGGAAATTTGAGAGATTATATGACACTAAAATTATTTTCAAAAAACATCATTAGGACAACAACATAATTCTCCACATATTGTCTTTTTACTCCTAGTCAAAATTCATAATTCTTATATAAATTTTGAAGTACAATTCGATAAGAGAGGAAAACTTGAAATTTCATCGTCACATTTGGCCTAAAAGTGTAACCCTTCTTCATGCTTTCACCCATGACCATGCCTACTCTAGGCTTTCTATATGAGATATATTAATAAATTTACAAATAATAGTAATTTCTAATATATTTTCACCTTTAAGAGAATAAATTGTATCAAAAGTTGAAATAGTACCCCAACATATTACATTTATGATAAAGGAAAGGGTTAATCTCATATACCTTCAACTTGAGTGAAAAAAATTCAACCAATAAAATATATGAAAAATTTAACCTTAAAATCACTTCAATTTAAATATATTTTTACAATAATATATATCTTTTATATTAAATAATTATTTATACAACCCATCCTAACATAAATACAACTTGGTGGAACCAAAAAAACAAAAATACATTATTTTGAATGACCAAAGCCCCTATCCTAATTTCTTAGTGGATCACGATATTTTTAATAATTACACCAGAAGCATTTTAGTTGTGGGCTTGAGGTGAGCAAACAATTTTCACCCCAGCCAATAAGTTTTCATTTTCATCATTCCAACAAATTAAAATCTACCACAAGTTTATCTTCTTAAGATGAACTCGCCCTCAAACTCATCGTTAAGTCAAATGGCAGAGAACAGGCTTATATTTTCCAGTCACGCTCGCTTGAGGTAAGGTGTTCGCAGAGTGGGTTTGCTGGAGTATAGCAGAGGCGTAGTCTATTGATTTAGTTTCCCCCACACTCGCTGATAAACTTAGCCACCCAGCCACTGAGTTTTCATCTTGCTTTCAGATAAATTGGCTCTTTTGGGAACCAAAAACTGCCAGTTTCAAGTGATATATACCATGCCATGAACAACTTGCATTGTGAATCACATTTTGGTTTTTTTTCACACCCAACTTTGAATTGAACCATGAAAAGGGCCAAACGAAACACCATGAAAAACACCAATTCTTGCATTTAGCACCATTCGAAATCCATGCCTCCTCATTCATTGCAACTATCTACTACCATTCCCTTCGGACTGTTGTTCCTACACCTTATCACATTTTGATTTTATATGGAGTTCCCAAAGATGGTCGCTCATGCATCTCTTCTCTGCAAACACCTGTAGTGCTACAGAGACTAGCTAGGGAGAGTCTCATCAATATGTTTTCAACTTCTAGTTCAAGTAGATCTAGAAGAGTCAAACCATGCATATCTTCTATGTTCTCTACTTTCTGAGAACATCTTCTCTTCAAGCACATTGCACTACACAATTTGATCAAAATTATATTTTTAATGAGCTGCACAAGTGACTTTGAGATTCCAAAAATAGACGAAACAGAAAGAATGCTCATCTCATTCTTGACTCGGAAGAAAATACGCAAGGAAAATGGAACGACTGTAGCGGGGAATCTTAAATATGTTTTCTTATTCTTGACTAGAAAGAAAATCTGCGAGGCAAATGGAACGATAGTAGCAGGAAATATTAAAGATGTTTCAAGGAAATAACATTCCAGCAGGAATCCAACCCATAACAAGATGATGTATAGAAAAACTAACCAAACTTTCTTCATCTTCAGAAGGAATTTCTAGGCATTGGGTACCGTTATCTATTAAAAGACTTGATTCTCCTGCAAAATTTCCAATGTTTCTTCTTGTGGGTGTATAGGAAACATACATTAGTGTCGAAACGAACCAACCATGCTCCCTCCAGGAACACACTTTGGGTTCCCACGAAACCATAAAAAAGTTATTTGGTCTTATAATTATGGGAATGTCTTACCACTAACAATATAAGCACACAAGTTCCAAGGCCCAATAAATCGTCTGCTTGACAAAAACAGATTCTCAACCATGTGGCAAGAACCATTTCCAGACATATGACTGGTATCAGAGACACAGTTTCCAATACGCACCCACCTCGCCTGACCTGTGCAACTGCTACAATTTTGTCTCCTTAAAAAATATTTGATTATCAAATTAATCCCACATCTTTCTTTTAGATACTTTTAAATAAAATGAGAATCGTATGTGTGGATTTATTCACTCACAATGGTTCCAAGGAGTTCACAATCCACTACATTTTTCTTATTTGGATGCAACTTGTAGAGTATCTATACCGTTACAAAAAATGACATTTCTGATGGAAATATGAATAATCAGGGCCTAGATCTATTAAACTGAGTATCCACCTCATTAAAAAGTTTCTCAACAATTTTGCTTCCACAAGCAAGTTATTTTTGTGATTCAAATCACATCCCAAATACCCATGCCTGCGTGTTGCTCCTAAAACACACTCCTTTCCAATAAAGAGAGACAAGGAGGGACATTGTACTTAGAAACAACCCAGGCCCAAAGAAAAGATAGAATGGGTTTTATTAAGAGAGGGTGATTAGGAGAGTGCCTTGGGTTATCAAGATCATGATGGTTGATTTACCATGAGGAGATGGAGTAGGATTCTTGAGCCATGGTGAGTATATGGGTGGCTAATAATCTTGGACATAAGTTTTTTTACCCTAAGCTTCACCGACTAAAAAAAAAAGAGGTCATGTGGTTTTGTTGTTTTAAGTGAAATGTGTACAATTTTTTTTTTAATTTTTGGTGGCTTGTCAGCTTTTGAGCCTATTGAACTGGTTAGCTTAACTTAACATTTTTCATAAATCTTCCAATTTGTGAAATAAATAATGATATTGAAGGATTAGATGTTTAAATTGCAAATAGTTTGTGTTCAAAATTGACATCTCAGACATTGAGAGAAATGGTTATATCAAAAAGGAAAAAAATTATAGCTTGATTACCCACTCTCTCAAGTAATGGGATACTATAGTAGGTCCTAGCTTTCCATTTGACAATGACGAAGAGCTGATGACCACAATCAAGTTCTAAATATGACTATGGGCTTGATTTTGTATATAGAGATATCATTAAGCCTTAAAAATCATAGATAAGAAAAGTTAAAGAGACAAAGGAGAGACTGGAATGTTCTCTCTTAAATCCCTTTACGCAAAAGAATGAATAAATATGGCACATTGAATTTTTCTAACAATTGTACTTTAACCATAGATTATTTAGTTTGATGCTTTTAATGATCATTACAGAAAGCAGTCTATCGTGTTTAAATTTGATTAGGGTTAGGGAGTGTTGTGATTGACTCCTAATGGTATATGTTAGGTTGAGTAGATATAATTTTAAATGCTTATTGGATAATTTTTAACAATGAACATTATCTTTTGGTTGAACACATAGGTCATTTATGCATTTACCCCTCAATTTATATGCAAAGTTCACCGAAGACTAATTTTTAGTCTCTTCTATTTCTAATTACATGTTTCTTGCATATCCACCTATGCATGCCAATTGTCAATAAAAAAAATTAAATCTTGCAGTATATATCTCTGACTAGGTACCACTGACTCTTATTGGTGATCCAGGGTGATTTCGACAAATTGTTATAAATTTGGTTGGAAATTCGATCAATGTCAATTTTCTCACAAGTTCTATTTGTCACAAAATGAATTTTATATGTTTGTTGTAGTGCTAGACATGGTTCCTCAAGAATCAGAAGAGAATTAGATAGGAAAGTGATACATATCACATTCTGACATAGAGTCAAATAAATGGTCATAGGTTGTTTTTCTTCATTTAGTTTGCTGACTCTGGGCATTGAAATATGTTACTTTTGCAGTTCACAGAACATGGTCATATATTTTTCTTTGTACATCTCGTGGAAGAAATCCAACCTATGGAAGTTAATTCAGAAACATGAAATAGGTCCACAGAGCTGAGAAACAATTCAAGTAGTTGATGCAACATTTTAAGTGGATGTGAGGCATTTGATGTAAGAAACAATTGGAAGAATTTTAATCTGCCGCATTCTAATGGAAAATACAAGCTTCCTAACACCTTGAAGGATTTTTTATCTCCAAAGACATCTCAGACTATAAATTTGTGTGTCAATATTGAAGATACAGGGGTTTTAATTCCTTTAAATGCAGAGGACCATGTATTTGTTCCCTTTATGAAAGCTAATAGTTCCACTTCCAGCACATATGGAGGAACAAGTATAGGTTTAAGCAATGACCCTACCTGTTATTGCTATCTTTGAAATGGTGAGTTCACTTAGTCCTTAAATTTTAGAAAAAATAAATCAAAATCATTTTTTGATTTTACTTGATGACGATATTGCAATTATTTTGATTAAAAAAATTTAATAAAAAAAATTTAATTTATTATTATTTTTTTAATAATAAAAAGTTTTGTTTTTTTGCTTTTTTTCCTTGTTTTTAACTACTATCATTATAGTACCCTTGATAAAAATAGTGTCATAGTTTCTTTATAAAAATAGTATCACAATACTCTTGATAAAATCATATGAATGAAATATTGATTCCCTAATTATATTCAAAATTTAGATGTTTTAATTCTCCTCTTTTTCTTAACTATATTTCAGTTCTAAATTAACCAAAATCCGAGTGATTTTTTCATTCAGTTATATATATTTTTTAATAAAATTAAAATAATTTTAGTTTTAGTAGTTTGGTAAACCATTTGTTACTCTATCTATGTAAATTCACTTCTCCTAAAACATGTTGTAACTAATCCATTTATAGCATATGAAACAATTGTATTTTTTGAAATTATTGGTTTTTAAAAATTTTTAATTCAACATACTTTAAAAATTAATAATAATAATAATTAACCACTTAAAATTTAAAATAGAAAATTAAATAAATATTTAAGAAAATCAGATCTTACATTGAAAATAAAATACAAATATTACATGATCCCAACAGTGCATTCTTGACATGGGCAAGCCAATGGTGCAAATACCCGACTCTCGACTCTCTCAAAGTAAGTAGGTCAAATTCAACTGCACCCGAAGTGGAATCCCACCATTAAAACAAAGACAAGAAAAATCCCACCATTTCCAATGATGCAGAAGTTTGAATTGGGAAACCACATTTGTGTTTGTTGCATGAAATAATTAAACCCATAGAGGCCCACTGCGTTGTATGGGAATCCCACAATAATATGAAATAGAAAACTCTGCGAGATAATGACCAATCAACTGAGGCTTGATTTCGACCTTATTGAATGTCTTCTTATTGTAAGCACCAATAATGCTTCCAATCATTTCGGGAACAATTATCTTGTTAGGGAGGTGATTTTTAATAGGCTTTGGTTTCTCACTTGTAGGTGCTTCTGGTTTCGCTTTACGAAGATTCTTGATCAAGGCCATTTGCTGCCTCTTCAAACCTCGCGAAAATCTTCTTTGAGAATGAGCATGGGACTCCCACAACAATTGAATTAAAATTAGCCTCCCCTAGATTGTATTCCATTTTCGATATATTTCGTTATTTTGTTTCACAATCTCTCCAATTCTACACTTCTCCTATAAACATTCCAACGTTCCTTTGCACCTCTTGATGCACTTGCTAGTTTAGTAGCTTTGGCATGCCATTCAATCAAATACATTAGGAATCACATCCGGATTGTTTTTTTCTTTTTCAAGGATCCAATCAGATTTGATTTCATTAAAGGGCTCATTTATGTGATAGTTTGACTAGGTTTATTCAAAGTGTTATCTCACATGATTTGTTCAAGTGAAGAATTGAGTCTTGCATTCCCATAAATGGTTTTGTTTCTTAGAATTTGGTTTCTTTACAGGCCATCCAATTTAATTCATTTACAATTTACATTCGATTTAGTTTTTTCATGGATCACATCAAATTGTTGCTTTACATGCCATCCAATTTAATTTATTTAAAAAGAAAAGGAGTAAGACATTCCCATTAGTATAATAGGAACAAATGTTTAGGATGATGATTATGGTCATTAAAATAAAAGACAATATAAGAGTAACATAAATTTATAATCACAAAGTAACATAAATTTGTTCATAATTAAATAGGATATTTCATTACAAAACATTTAATATGGTATATAATAATTAAAATTGGGACTTGACCTCGAAGAAGGATTGCCTGAAGCGATCAAGCTCACCGTAGCAGGATGGACGCATGTCCAAGAGCTTGACTACGAACAGCTTCCTTTTAAATGTCGACATTGCCACGGACATGGACACTTTGCAAAGCACTGTAAGAAGCGAGCAGAGGAGAAATCGGACAAACACAACGGGGACCAATGGACTCTAGTCCAGAGAACTGCCCATGCAAAAAAAGATGCAGGAAAAAGCGCCGCAGCAGGAGCTAGGAACATCCCCATACCCACTCAGGAAACGGAAGAAATCTTAAAAGAAACTGAGGGAGCACAGATTGACCCATCGAACAATGCTCAAGAAAATGAGGAACAAATAGAAGCCTCTCCTTCAAGCAATGAGGGTGGGGCTGCCATCCAAACTGAAGTAACCCAAGGCAGCCCCCCCAACCCTACCTATGCAGAAGTCACAAAGAAAAAGGCAGCTGAAAGCTCAGAATCCTCAGAAGAAGAAATCTTTGAACGCCCATCGAAAAGAGCTGGAAGGAAATCCCGCAAGGAAAAGAGAGAAGAAGAAGCTGAAAGGCTCAAAACACAAGGAAGCTAGTCCACGATAGAAATGTCGATCGGAAGAAATAGCAGGTCCAGGCCACACAAGGGTGGCACCACTCCGCTCTCAGGTAAATAATGAAGCTAGTCTCTTGGAATTGCAGAGGTCTGGGGAACCACGCAAAAATAGAAGCAGTAAAGGATCTATTGAAACTGGAACCAGCAGACATCCTCTTGCTCCAAGAGACAAAGATAGCAGGGCAAGCACTGCTAGAAATCAGTAAGTCAAAATGGAAAAAAAGTGCAGGCAAAGCGGTCAGTGCGAGGGGCTCATCGGGAGGTCTGGCAACTCTTTGGTCCGAAGATAAACACCAGCTGATCAAATCTCATGAGACCCAGCACTGGATATACACGGAAATTAGCCATCTTGCAAGTAAGTTGAAAATCTCTCTTGTCAATCTTTATGTCCCTGTCATTTATTCAGAAAAAAGAGACTGCTAGAACTCTCTGGCAGCATTTTTAGAACAAGAATCCCCCAACCATATCATTCTCGCTGGGGATCTCAACATTGTATTGAAAGCCAAAGAGAAAAGAGGCGGATCCAATTCCAAAGACCCCATGGTTGCCATAGTAGAAGAGCTCGCCCAGCAATGGGATCTGTTAGATCTTAACCCAACTCAAGGACTCTTCACCTGGTCAAATAATCGAACTGGGGCAGAGCACATTTCTGCCCGGTTAGATCGCTTTCTAGTTCAATCCTCTCTTCTCATGAATAAGAAGATCATAACAACAAAAATTCTGCCCAAGCTCACCTCAGACCACAAGCCTATTCTGCTCTGTCTAGATGACAAAGAGGATTTGGGCCCCATCCCATTTCGCTTTTCTCCACTATGGATTGAGAGAGCGGGCTTCTCTGAGACGGTGATTGCTGCATGGGCCTCCTCCTTCTCAGGTTCTCCCAGCTACGTTTGGGAGCAAAAGTTGAAGTCCACCAAAAAAGCGTTGAAGGAATGGATCAAAAAACCAGCTCCCCACCCTTCCTCTCAAAGAGCTGAAGCAGTTCTGGCTCTGCACACCCTTCAAAATGATATGGAAAGCAAAAACATCAACGAAGAGCTGCTGGAAAAGGAAACTAAAGCCCAGAGAGCCGCCTTTCAAACCTTTAGAAAAGAGGAAGAGTACTGGAGATTAAAGTCCAGAAGCCTTAGGTTAAAAGCTGGGGACCGTAATACCTCTTTCTTTCACAGACAGTATCGTGCTAGATTGTCAAGGAACCATATAGCAGAAATAAAGACTGCTGAGGGCCATATCTGTAAGGGTTTCCAACAAGTCAAAGAAGCAGCAGAAATTCATTTTAAAAATCTTTTCAGTTTGGACATCCAAGGTGAAGAAGAAGAAGAAGCAGATTTTCTTAGTCATATCCCTCCCCTCATCTCTCCGGAGGACAACTCTGATCTCTGCAAACCGGTAACTGAGGAAGAAATAATCAAAGTCATCTGGTCCATGGATTCAAATAAGGCCCCAGGACCCGACGGATTCACAATTCATTTCTACAAAGCATGCTGGGACATAATCAAACATGATCTGCAAAAGCTGATTTGGGGATTCATGAAAAAAGCGAAAGTAGGGGGCAGCACCAATTCAACCTATTTAGCTCTGATCCCCAAAGACACCAATCCGGAAACCTTCGCAAGATTCAGACCAATCTCGTTATGTAATGCCTCCTACAAGATCTTGGAAAAACTGTTGGCTAGCAGATTAAAGCCCTTACTCCCACGACTGATCTCTAACTCCCAAGGAGGTTTCGTAGAAGACAGGCACATATTGGATAATGTCATACAAGTGCAGGAGACCATACACTCAAGCAAGCAAAGAAAAGAGAAAGGTATGCTCATAAAGTTAGACATGGCGAATGCTTTTGACAGAGTCAACAGAACTTTCCTCAGCAAAGTTTTGCTTTCCTTTGGCTTTTCTCCTCAGTTTGTTAATCTCATAAAAGCCTGCACGGACAATCCATGGATAGCCCCTCTCATTAATGGCAGGCCAACTAATTTCTTCCAAGCTAGGAGAGGCATCAGGCAGGGATGCCCGCTCTCCCCCTTTTTATATATTTTAATGGCTGAAACTCTAAGTAGAAAACTCGAAGCAGAAAGAAGCACAGGTTCCCTTCCGGGCCTCAAACCCACCAGCAGAGTTAACTCCCTGAATCATGCTCTCTTTGCAGATGACTCGATTCTATTGGGAGGAGCCTCAACCAGAATAGCTAAGGCCTTCGATTCAGTCATCAGAAATTACTGCAAAGTCTCGGGAGCCCTAGTAAATGAAAGGAAAAGCGAAGTCTTTAGTTGGAACACTGACCAACAGGAGCTCAACAATATAGCTAATCTTCTAGGATTCAAAGGGCACTCCCATTGGGACAGGATCAAATACCTCGGGCTCCCCATAATTTCTGGAACGAATAGGAGGTCGCTCTGGAGTGACATTATCAGCAAACTCAAAACCAAAATTTCTTCATGGGGAGGATACTGGCTAACAAAAGGAGGAAAGGTCATCTTGATAAAATCACAACTGTCTGCCTTATCAATCTATCAAGTTGCGTTCTTGCTCGCCCCTAGAATCGTAATGGACCAGATCTCCACACTCCTCAGAGACTTCCTCTAGCAAGGAGGGAGGGGTAACGAAAAGAAACTTCACTTGGTCAACTGGGACCTTGTAAAAAATCCAATAGACGAGGGTGGCCTGCAAATCCGTGACCCCTCTTTGGTCAACCTTGCTCTCGGAAGCAAAATTCTATGGAAGATGCTCAAAGAGCCATCGCACCCTGTCAGCGCATTGTTGAGAGCTAAATATACAAACAAGGCAGCATTTAGAGACCTTCAGCTGGGGTACACAGCAAATAGCACGCTGTTGTGGAAACTCTGTTTCAAGAGCAGTAAAGTCTTCAAACGCTTTGCGTACAGGATTCCAGGGAACGGAAAAGATATAAACCTCTGGCATGATCGTATAATGGGGAGAGAGCCTCTGATCGACAATGAGGAGATCGCAGATCTGAGAGACTGGCTTGTTTCTGAAGGCAAGCGCAGAGTTTTTGACATCTCGTCATGGGACATTCGTGGAGATTGGGCCGGTTGGGCAATCCACGACACCCCTATCTGGCTGCAACCTCAACTCAACAGACTTCTCGAAATTCTAGAAGACGCAGCACAAATACATTACACCATGAAGGATCGATGGGGATGGGGTAAATCTGGAGAATACTCAACAACAGCTGGATACAGAGCCTTTCAATCTTCTAGGAACAGCAAGCATAACGCCGCGTTCTGGAAAAACGTATGGGAGCCTTTGGCACTCCCAAAAGTCAATTTTTTTTTTCTGGACGTTGGTTCAAAATAAGATTCTAACTGGTGACATCTTGGCAAGAAGGAATTTCGCTGGCCCATACAGGTGCGCTCTCTGCAGGTGCAACAATGAAACCGCTCAACATCTATTTATTGACTGTCATTTCGCTAAGGAAGTATGGGATCTCATGCTACAGGAATTCCACATGAATTCTCCCTCTCAGATCTCTGTTTCGGAGCTATTTGCTGAATGGAGACAACTTTACCCACATAGTATCCCTCACAAGTCCTTTTGGCGCAAAGTCTGGAATGCCCTTCCCAAGTTTGTGTGCTGGCAGATTTGGATGGCGCGTAATCAGAAGATTTTTAATGAACTGTCTCACACTCCAATGCAAGTTGCTGCAAAAGCCAGAACATTCCTCTTGGAAGTGGCCCAACAGCAGTATTACAAAGAGGATACTATGCTACAGCCAGTTGAGAAGAGGTGGCTAGGGTCTCTTGATCCCCATCGCAGAAAGTACCTTCTCTCTCCCCAAACAGCATCCCCTTCTTGGAAAAAGAGAGACCCTGATGCATCATTTCAGCAATGGTGGAGAGCTCAAAAGACAAACTCTATCTTCTTTGACGGGGCGTCCAAAGGGAACCCTGGTCCTTCTGGTGCCGGTGGGATCATTTACTCCCCAAATGGCGTTTCCCGTGACTCTTTCTACTGGGGTCTCGGTCTGAAATCTAATAATCAAGCGGAGCTTCTAAGCCTCCTCAAAGCCTGTCAAATTGCTAGGGAAAAAGGGATCAAAGACATACAGGTTTTCGGCGATTCAGAGATCCTCATCAAAAATCTGAACACTGAAGAGCAATTCAGAAATGCAGGCCTAAACAGAACACTGGAAAGACTGAAAAGGGTTCTCACAGCTTTCACTTATAAATTTTATCACATTCTCAGAAGCTCAAACAGTGAAGCCGACTTGATGGCCAACAAGGGGAGCGCAACGCAGAAAGGGCTGCTCTTTATAAACGAGGAAAGAATTGTTGAAATGCCTTGTTAATGTCAAGTTCAAAAATCAGCTGCTGCTGGAATTCTAAGATGTATTCTGGGTCGTTAAGGCACAACCCTGCCCTCTCTTTTTCTTATAAATAAAAATCTCATACCCGTTAAAGTTTAAAAAAAAAATTGGGACCAAGTGTGATTAATAGTAATCTCACCCTCCAAAGCTATCCATTGTTATCTGATGGCCACCCATTTCCTGGAGGCGGTGGCCAGGCTGGCGGTTTAGGGTTGCAATTTTCGCTGAAGGGAAATTGATACATGTGATGATTGGGCATTGGCCCTGCCACGTATGGATTCAAAGATTGAAACTGAAATGATTTTGATGGATTTTGGGTGTTTTGCGTCGATGTGGTAGCATAGATGGAGGAGGCTTCATCGTAATTGAAATCCAGTTGTGACATTGACACGGGACTTCTGGGGTTGGAGGAGTTGAGGGTACTCTGCTGCTTGGCGACTACCTGGAGGGAGGATGAAGGGTCCATATAGAAATGGGATGCATTGGCATCTAACATGTCATGGCTCAGAAAGCTCTCCATAAACGGGCAGTCACTCTGAAGCAGGCTGGAAGAGGAACCAAAATTGGGCATCGTCGATTGTTGTTGCACATCAATAGGTAACAGTGGGTCCCACTCTGGGCACGGTAATACCTTAGAAGGATGAGTCACTTATTTCTTGCATATCTGGCACAACACCAGATCGTCCAACTGGAACAACAATACAAGCCGTGATCAATTAATTACACATCAATACCCTAAATACCAAAGGTTATCAACTTCATAAGCTGAAAATTTCAAAACTCTATACAACAAATTATTATGTTTTTCAAAAGATAACTCTAATATGGGCAAATGTAGCATTATTTTATTGTTAACTCAGTAAATATTAATTATGTGATGTTTTTGTTTTTCTTGGTAATTTGGAGCATTGTTATGTTCATTGCAAATGAAGGACAATTCTGGAATCTGACCTTAGGTCAAACATTTGACTTCTCCTGACTTTAAATTCTAGGATATTTCTAGAATTTACAATGAACATAAATATAAAATTCTTTTAATGATAATTTTTATTTAAAAATACAATTTTTTATTATTTAAAAATTATTTAATCTATTTTGATTAAATAAATAAATTTAAAATTTCTAAACAGTTTAGAAATATTTAAAATTTACAAAATTTACAATAGAAATCTATACAATATTTATAAATTTTATAATATTTCCTTTCCTTTTTATTCTATTTAACCTATTTTATCACATATATAAATATTTAGTATAATTTAATGTTTAAATTTTTAACAATCTTATTTAGTCATATTTCTATAAATATTTATAAATAATAGAATGTAAATATATAAATAAAACTAACATAAAAGTTTGTTTAATTTGTTATTATTTATTTAATGGTTCTAAAAGAATTTATATTTTTTAAATTAATTTGATAATTTGAAAATTAGATTAGATTTATATTATATAATATAGGGTTGATTTAGATAGTTGTTATTATTATTATTATTATTATTTCTCATGTAGATTAAGCAAATCAAAGTTTGAATTAGTAATTTTATACCAAAATTACTTTAAAAATACAATACAACAATACAGATAGTGGTTAATTAATCCACCCTCTAAGTCCATTTGAGGAGGCTAAAGTTAATGAATCTATACCCTAAACCATAAATCAAAGATTAAATTAGTAACTTTATACCAAAAGTATCTTAACAATACACATAGTGGCTAATTAATCTAAACTAAGCCCATTTGAGGAGGCTAAAGCTAATGAATCTACACCCTAAGCCCATTTGACTAGGCTAAAGCTAATTAATCTATGCTCTAAGCCCATTTGATTAAGCTAAATAGGGTGTGTCCTAAATCCATCAGGCTAGGCTAAATAGTGTATCCAATTCAATGGGCACTTAGCTCGAGTGGTAGGGATGGTGGTTTGCTATCCCATCCACTGGGGTTCTAGTCCATGGAGACATGGCCTCTCATAGTAAATTTGGAAAGATAGGCACATATTATATTGAATATATCCAAGCACATGAGAGTAGTCATGCATAGGAAATAAATATTGGATCAATATAGGGGTCCCCAGGTTCCATTTACTTGTCTAATAAAACATATGGGAGATTTCCCTAGATTAACTCTATCCCAATTGTTTGACCTAATTAGTATTTCTTGACTATTTTTGCTTTAGGGTGAAAAGTATATGATAATCCTCACTCTATCCAAAACCCTTTTTTCAACAACAAAACAAAAAACAAAAAAATCTACAGATTATTTTCTTTTGATTTAAAAAAAAAACTAAGCCCACAAATTTTACAATTTTTTTAATAAATAAAATAATTTTAATTAATTTATTAAAATTATTTAGTAAATAAAGATATTTTTATGTGAATCGTAGAATTTTTATTTTAATCCTCGAACAAGAACCAAATTCAACACGGTCTACTTCGCTTACCTGCATAGATCTGTCTGTGTTTTCTATGAGACGATATTCGTGAATGATCCAATTGGTCTTGATGCCCTTGAGAGGCCTCCCCTTGTAAAAAAACAAACCATTTCTTCATACCCACTTTCTGCGACAAAGTGCTACACGAAGTAACAAGGATGGGTTTATCTGTTCTCGTGGCTTTCCAGTACCCAGACCCGACGGATTTGTTCAGACACAGTCCATAAGGATATTTTTGGTCCCTGAGGCTGAAGAAATACCACTCTTTCTCTCCAAAACAAGTCTTCACTGAAATCCAGTCAACACATATAGTTATAGTGAGAAAGTGAGAAAAATATAAAAATATCTCAGAGAAAAAATTTCATTCACGTCGATCTAGTTTAATGATTCGATCGAGAGGTTTAATTCTCATACGTTTTATATTCCAATCAAGACTATATATATACATGATAATATGGTCCAATATAGATAAAAACTATATATACATAATAATAGCTCCAAACACGATTTCTTTAGTTAAAAAATAATACAACAAAATAAAATTAACAAACACCCATATAAACTCGGTTAGTATGGATAACTCACTGGGAAAATCCTAGGGATCGTGCTTCTACAGGTAAATCTCTACAATAATTGAGGCAAGGAGAGGCGAGGAGGTGACCTTCTTTGTCAGGTAATGGATCAGGAGCTCCTCATCCGTTGGATGAAATCTAAAGCCAGGAGGAAATTGTGGCAGCACCTGGTGATGAAATTCCACTCCCTCCATCATAACCAATTGCAAATGTGCAGGAGCGACGTCCCTCTTTATTTTATAGACAATGGCACCATGTATGACTCCTTGACAACATGATCTATGCATAACTCTTGTATAATCTTAATTATAAAAAAATCTTACAATGCAACGTGTTTACAAGCAAGGGAGCACTTGACTCATTACACAGATACAACATTTCACCTAAGTTGTGTATGAATTGTCAATAACCGCAATACATATAACTACATTTAGAGCTAATTCTATCTCCCTATCATGAGCCTGTCTCCACTACACATGGTTAGCCCAACCTATGACGCTACCCTTATGCCCTTGTCCAAGATTTATACAATCCAAACTAGCTTGCGCTAGTTCTTAAGTATGCTTGTCTTTCCCTATAAATTTCTTGTTTGACTTCCTTGCAGAACTCAATTTGTTCTCTAGCTTGTCCATCCTCCCATTATATATATATATATATATATATGTCCATCTCAAATCATGAACCATTGCATCATTTAGGCTATGAACTAAGCTAACTTGTCAAATCATTATGTGAGTTTTCCTATGGCATGACCTATCAACAAAATCACTTTCTTGCCAGATCATCTATGGCGGCCTTTCCTAGTGTAAAATATGGATATGTAATAAAATTACCAACTCCTTTAGCACCTTCTGCATATTCTTTGTATAATATGTAGATTTTTCTTCCCGAGAAATTATCTGGAATATGTACTGTATATTTATTTGGAATACACTCTCCATGCTTTGAAAATAAATATTTCATGCATGACATAAAAAAAAATTCTAACAGCCCAACCTCCCGTTTAGAACGTACTTTTGAATAATATGTGGGACCCTTTTCCAGTCTATCTTGGATCCTTGAGAAACGAAAATTACCAATTGAATACAACATTTTGAAAGCCTTTTTGCAGAGCAATATATTCCCAATATGATAACCATAACCTGCTAGTGTGGATTGCATTCAACCCACTAAATATGAAATTTTCATGCTTTTATTCATTGAAAAATATATTTTCCTTTTCTCCAAAGCATAATTGAAATCCATATGTTTCAAGCAATCCTTTCGACAACATTCACTTTAAGTTAGATGAACGACCTGAATATGTTTTCCTAACCCTTGTATAACTAGAATATTTTGAATTGATATGAAAAGGTCTACTTTTACTCCTATTTACAATTTTTTCTTGCAATGCCTTCATCACTCCATTATCCTTTGTAGAAGCAATTTCATCACCATTATGATTATCCCCACTATCATCATTTTGAACATAGTTAAGAAATTGATCAACATCATTTCTTGGAAAATATTCATTACCATCCTCACTTGAAGACAAAATTTCACAAGAATCATTTGCGCTTTTGAAACCCTGACTCAGACGAAATTCTTCACCACCTTCATCCATGCTTTCGAAATCTTCCCTTGGAGGATTCAATTCTTAATCACCATGAGTGCCTTTGAAACACTCATTTATAGAAAATGCATTATTCAGATTCGTGCCTCTAAAATTGTCCTTTTTTAGGAAACTCCTCACCCTTCCCTTCCTTAGTGGTGCTCTCGTAATCCTTAGGATTAGACCTAAGTGAAAGCTTTCAATTTCTACTAGAAATTATTCATCCTGCCCTTCCCCTTCCTCATTGGTGTTCTCATATTCCTTAGGATTAGGAATAAGTGGATGCTTTGAATCTCTATTTATTGGAAATTATTCATCCCCCCTTCATCAATGGTGCTCTCTTAATCCTTAAGATTAAGATGAAGTGGAATTTTTTTCTCTAAAAATTATTCATCCCCCTGTTCATAAATGGTGCTCTTATAATCCTTAGCATTAGGATGAAGTGGAAATTTTGACTCTATAAATTCATCCCCCCCTTAATCAGTGGTGCTCGCATAATCCTTAGGATTAGGACGATGTGGATATTTTGACTCTGGAAATTCTTCATTCCCCTCTTCATCAGTGGTGCTCGGATAATCCTTAGGATTAGGAAAAAGTGGATATTTTGACTCTCGAAATTATTTATTCCCCTCTTCATTAGTGGGGTTCACATAATCCTTAGGATTAGGACGAAGTGGATATTTTAACTCTGGAAATTCTTCATTCCCCCCTTCATCAGCGGTGCTCGCATAATCCTTAGGATTAGGACGAAGTGGATATTTTGACTTTGGAAATTCTTCATCACGCCCTTCATCACTAGTGCTCTCATAATCCTTAGGATTAAGACTAAGTGGAATAACTGACCCTTGATTTACAAAAAATTCTTTTTGCTACCCTTCATTAATTTTGTTCTCATCATCCTTAGGATTATGACCAAGTCGAAAATTTGACTCTCTATTCATGGTGAACGAACTCTTGTTGTATTCATCAATTTGAATAAAAGTGTTGTGTGATGAAGATGTTGATGCTACAGAAAGAAAAACTTCACTATCAGAAGAACCCATGACTTTCAACAAGAAGATGTTGAATGATACAAATGTACTCTCTTCCAATGACAATATATAGCTTAAAGATTGAAAATTTCCCTCTAAAATTTCTCACCGAGAATTATCACTAAAAGTTTTCCCTGCAAAGTTTCCCCCCAAAAATTTTCGCTAAAACATTTCCCTCCAAAATTTTCATTTGAAATATTCCCCTCCAAAATATTTGTTTAAAATTTATTTCAAAACATTTTACTAACTTGCTGGTCTTGAAATATTTTACCCTACTTTCTATTCAAAATATCCACAAAAAGATTCCTTTTATGCATTCCTTCCAAACTAAAAAAAAAAATTTATTTAAATGATTTAACATTGAATACGAATCAAAATTATTTTTTCAAATTTATGTTTTATTTTGGCCGACATTGAATAAAGTTAATATAAACCTATAATATTAACAACATATTAATTTTTTTAATTTTAATTTTAATTCCACATTCGTGAAACACTAAAGCAATCGCACAATCTTCAGTATATAATAACAATCATTGTTTCTATTCCTCACTTCACATCAAGTCTTTTGGGTTTTATTGGAGAAATTTTGTGGAGTCGCTGCGTTGGCAATGATAACACATTGAACGGGAGTTTTTCACATTTGAAAGGTTAGTTTTCCTTCTATTTTGACCATTTAAATATGAATTTGGGGAGAATATATTTTTTTAATGGTTTTTATGTTCTAAATTTTTTTTTTAAGCGAAGAAAATGGGAAAAAAAAAAAGCTGAAATTTGTAGGGTTTTTGGGACAAAAATTTAGAAAAAAAATTATTTTTTAAGGTTGCTAGGTTCCTCCATGAAACCAAAAACCAAAAAAGCAACCACACACACAGATATATATATATATATATATATATATATATATATATATATATATATATATATATATATATTTATATTTTTTTTTTAAATATATAGTTATATTATGAAAATTTATATAGTTACTTTTTTTAAATTTAAATTTATATGGTTTTACAAATAAATTGTATTTTTTTTATAGAAATTAATTGTCGATTAATTATAAATTTATATCGGAAAACTTTTAAAAAAGATCGATTAATTAGGATATGTGTTCTTTCATTAACTAAATTAATTAGGATATGTGTTCTTTCATTAAATAATATATATATATATATATATATATATAGTCGATTAATTTTAAATTTATATTGGAGAACTTTTTAAAAAAATCGATTAATTAGGATATGTTTTTTTTTTATTAACTTATATATATATATATATATATATCAGGAAGATGACATCAAAGAAGATTTATGTGAATGTTTCTAGACCAAGGGCACCAATTTCCAAATCTAAAGTTGCAGCTGAAAGAAATATTGATATTGTTGGAGGGACTATGGATACTGTTGGACACACTAAGAATATTAGTAGGCACTCTATGAAAACTGTTGAACACACAAAAATTGAAAAACGCAATAAAAGTCAAGCAAGTGTTCCTTCAAGTACAATCAATCTTTTTTCTGAATGGAAGAAGACAAAGGAAATAAATAAAACAGATTTTTCATGGAATCTTGAAGACAATGAAACCGATGATGGTATACATATCTATCTATTTTGTGGTATGATTCACTTAGGTGAATCATATGTGGTGATGGGAAGAGTATGAGCCATATGTTTGGTGCCGAATACAAACACTATTTATGTTCTTGCAAGAATGGCTAATAAACATGAAAAGGTTAGATATCATCTATCAAAGGTAAAGTATGACACAGATGAAACATCTACAAAGTTGTGTGCATAAATCACAAGAAACATTGAAAATAACATTGTAAGTATGCTTATTTATATTTGAGTTATGAATTATTCAAAGGATCATTCAATTCTGTATAAATTATTGATCATTGATATATTTTATTTTGTTTCATAGGATTTTTTTGAGCCTATTCAAACATGAATGAGGGTATTTATTATATGGAGCCAAATTTTATGACCGTGATCAATAATTTCCACACAGAGATGGAAGAAGAAAGGATAATGGAGAAAAGATCAATAGCTCATCACACTGTAGTAGTACAAAGAGGGGATCAACAAAGAATCACTAAGGTGGGTCAATCTAGCAAACCTAAACATGTTTCTTTTGAAGATGTGGAAGATGAATCTGAAAATTATGTTAGCATTAGTGAGGAGGAGATTAGACTTGTGCAAAATGAGAAAAAAAATCAAACACCAAAAAGAAAAATGGCCAAATATGTCTCTCTTCTATCTGGTGATGAAGAGCTTGTTTATCAAAAAAAGGATATGTTAACAGGTAAGAAGAAGAAATCAAATGGTGGTCAACCTATAAAAGTCATGAGCAGAAATGAAGAATGAATTGAAAGCTCTAAAGGAAGAAGATAAATCATAACACTAGGTACCGAGTTAGAGGATGGCATTATTAAAAAAAAAAAAAATGTTATTCAATATGAGTTGAGGAAGAATAAATTAATTCCTCATGGTTTCAATTTCTCAGACATTGAATATGATAGTGAACCATATACTTATCAATATTTTAGTAAAGTGGTTACGAGATTTCAAGAATTCAAAACATCACCACTTTGGATATTAGTGACATTTCATTCAAACACACAATTTGCAATGTTATTAACAAGCTTGAAGGGAAAAAAAAGCTCAAGGATGCAACTTACATGGTAAGACATTGAAATTGTATGTTCGATTAATGTTAAATTTTTTTATTTATGTACAATTCAATTGAACTTTTACTATGTTATGCTACAGGCAGAAGTCAAATCTTGTTTCTTCTGAAGATCAACATATTATAAATGATTGTGAATTCATCCATGTTGAATGTCGGACAAAAGAGGATATTTATATGCCTATTCTTCTTAATCAAGTATATGGGAAGAGTCATAGTCAAGTACTAGTTGATGATGTTGTTGTAAGAAAATTAACATATGAGGATAAAGATGCAAAAGGAGATAGAGTTAACATTTAAAAAAAACCACAAACATTGATTAACTATCTTATAGATTTATGTTCAAATGAAGGAGATTGGGTTTTGGATTTATTCTCAGGTTCAGGTAAGTTTTAATATATAAAATTGAATTTAAATATTTTATTTTTATTTTTTATGTGTTTATAGTAATTTGCTTAATTATTTCTTTTATGCTTGATGATTAGGTACAACAATAGCATGTTGCCTAAAAAATGTAAGAAATTGCATTTCCATTGAGAAAGACTCGGTGCAATGCGAATTTATTCAACAAAGAATTAATGCTCTTCAATTTCTTCTAGATGCAATGCAAGAAGTTGGTTTGACGAAAGGGCATTTTAATGAATCACGTGTGGAAAAAAATTAAAAGGAAACTCAACCACCGTTATATGGAATGATTGGAAAAGGACACTTTGGAAGATTTACAGACATGAAAGATCCATTAGAAGATGACAATGACCAAAATGACCAAAATGAAGTAAAAAATATTGCTGAAGAAGACATTAATGATGTTCTATAATATTTTGAACATCAATTAGTTAATATTATGGATTAGCTTTAATTTATGCTTGCAAATAAAGCTCAAATTTGAGAGTTATTAATCAGTTTTACTTGTAATGTTTATACTTTGATATTTTATGAGAAGAATCCTTATTTTTTGCAAAAAAACCTGTGATAACTATTATTTTTTGACATAAAATTCATTAAAAAAAAATGCTATTTTTAAAAGTTTTTTTGTTAAGTTTTTCCCAAAAAAATCGTTTATTTAACATGGTTTTTTTTAACAAAAAGTCTCAAAATGTGTATTTTTTTCATTATAGTTATATTGAAAATGTGTATTTTTTTTCATATGATTATAAATATTCTCTTTTTAGTGACAATTATTTGATGTGCATTGAAATATTAATTAACAATACATAAACATGTAGAAAATCCTAACTTTAATATATTGACCCTTTTTAAAAAAAATGAACTATGTGAAAAAATGAAGATTTCATTACAATATATATATATATATATTAATTTAAAAAAAACACGTACATAAATACACTTAAAAATAAACATCTCAAGGAATAAGAAAACATTAGAAAATGTATAGTGTCAAAATCAACCCTGTAAAAAAAAGTGGGTGATTCTACATCACCACTTTTCAAAATAGACATGAAAATCATGACATTAAAAAAAATTTATTATAAAATTTGAAGTGCCAAAACTATGCTAAAAAAAGGGTGATTTTGCATCACTACTTTTCAAAATCCAGTGTTTTTTTTTTCTACCTCAAAAAAATGGGTACCAGGAAATTTTCTTGTTTAATCGGTAATTGTGTTAATGGTGCAGTGCATTGTAGTGTTAAGGAAACGATCCCTAACATTGTTCATGAATTTAATAGAAAAATAAAAATAAGAAGAAGGATGAGATCAAGGCTAGCTTCCTCACATTCTTTAAATCACAAGATGTTAATCACTTAGTAGTGAAAAAGCTAAAATAAATAAAAGAGATACCAAACGAAGTTGTACACAAATACAATAAACGCTTAAAAGAGTTATTAAGTAAGATTTCATACATTATTGATGAAAATACCCTAGTACAATGGTATCTGGTCATACTACTTCAGAAAATCTGTGGGCCAAATTTTCGAATGCATGAAATAAAGACATGTGAAGAAGCTCTTAAACTAGCCCAACAAATTGAACAAGACGACAAGAACCAACCAATTAATGCATTGAATGACAATAAGATTGAAGATATATTAGAGAAACTACAAAACTATCTATTGCATTTATCGCTCCAAAAGAATTATTTATGGTGCACCCATTTCCACATCGAAGGAAATACAAAAGATACATGTAAGTTCTTAGAATACTTTGAACAAGATGTTAGAAGAATACAAGTTGTTGTGTACTGTGACATCTATTATATTGCTTCTAACCATACATGTGACTTGGCTATATATCCATTACTATGCCTTATATTTCTTACATGATTTTTATATGTTTACTCGACTATGTGTATTGGTAACACTACATTATTTTTTTTCGATTACAACAATCTCATTTATAGTGACTAAATCACTCAGGAAGTTATACTAGATGTTGGTAGCCATGTGTTGCACAATGTATGGTAAATCAGATGTATAGATTTTTGAGGAAAGTTGGGTTCCCATGATCTATGCATGTGCCACGGATGGAACCATTTTCAACTGGGTAGACACCTTGTCCTCGTTTATTCAAATAAATATTAAAAGGGAAAGGAATACCTCAGAAAGAGAGAAATTGGAATTTTACATGGCATCTTACTTGTTGGATACCTTGTGTGTCAGGTGTGAGTTCGAGGGGTTGGGATGGATATGGAGTTCCAATTAAGACATTCCAACTATACATATATGCTATAGAAATTTATGGGACACAAGATACAGAGGGATGTATGATCGAATCACGGAACACTTTGTCTCAACAATATATCAAATAATTTCAACATAGAGCCTCCCTCTATGTTTAAAAGAGTGAGGGAATCCTTGTAGGATATTTCATATTGGTTCACCCTTGGATAAGCTACATACATCATGGTATTTGGTGCATAAAAAATTCTTCGCCAATTACTTTTGTTCATCGTGGATAGTGGTAATGCAGGAAGTAGCATACCAACATATTACGAGATTGACTAGCTCATTAGTGAAATACAAGAAAGCTTTATGGCCTACATTTCCCTTAAATATCAAATCCTACTGTATTAATTTTTTTAAGGATTTAGAGGAAGAAGCCAAATATTGGAATACTTTAGGTTTGGTGAATTGAGTTTTCATAGATATGATTTGAAAGGCATTGCCACCAAACATTATAAAGCGATCAATTATAGTTGGGAATATGCTTTATTTGTTGTTGAAGATGAAGATAAGGTAAATAATTTCTTCAATGTTTCCAAAGCCTTAGAATCATCTCAAGGGATTGGAATCTCTCAACCTTTAAATAACCTTGAACATTCAGAGGCAGAATCATAGGAGAGCATGAATCTAGACAAAAGGAGAGCTGCAATGAAGAGAAAATAGGAGAAAGAGGCCAAGAAAGAAATATTAAAGAATCTAATGGCCAAGTGGGAAACCATGAAATAGGTGGAAGAGGATGCAAATAAGAAGAAATTTGAAGAAGGATAAAGGGAAAAGCAAGAGGAAGAGGAGATGAATAAAAGAGAGGAAGAAGAAAGAGAAAAGTAAGAAGCATTGAATAAGAAAAGAAAATAAGAAACAAAGCAGAAGAAAGAAGAAGAAACCATGAAGAAAATGGAGGAGGAAGATAATAAGAATAAAAAATAGGAAAGGGAAAGAAAATAAGAAGAACAATTTAAGAAGAGAGAAGAAGAGTTGGGAAAGTATCTAGAGGAGGATCTCATCGCCAATGAAATCAATGAAAAAGAAGAATAAGAAACCATGTTGAACAAACTTTATATTAGAAGAAATTATACCCTCTTTCGATGTCTAGCCTCCCACACCTATTATTAGAGGACACCTTAGAATTCATGAAAAAGTTAGTACCTTTGAAGAAGAAGGGTGAGTAATGGATCTCTCATACTTTAGATTTAATCAATTCAAGAACAAGATATTGTGAAAATTTCTGAATATGCTCAAACAGAAATCCTACTGTTAAATTTATGATTTACTTCTCCTACTTACATTAAGTTATTAATCTGAAAATATTCAGCATTAGCATCAAAATAAACACATTAACAACCTACACATACAGTTCTAAACTGAATAACATGCACAATGACAAAGTGACACAAAACGGTTTTCTGGACAATTGTCCTCTAAAAAAACCAATGCAGGAAAACTGGTCTTCTGGCTACTGGAGGGTTTTTATTATTAAGAATAATCTAAGTAAAATAGATTTGGGCACAAAACTGGTTAACCCAATAGAGAAATAAAATAACTGCAGTTATACCTCTATTCTGGAGACAGAAAAACTAACTGACTCACACCCTCGAATTGGATTTACAGAACTCAACCCTCTTCAGTCTTAAAAAACCCCAGTGCTTCTCTGAAGCCCTCAGCATCAACACTAATGGACTACATCAACTCCTACACTTCTTAGGAAGGGCCTGCGTCACCCTAGACTGGGTTATGTTTCCCCTGCCCTACACTGGCTGGGCCTAAGTCAGCCCTGCTGGCCTCCTGCTGCCCCTGCGCTACCCTTTAGGGGCCAATGTCAAGCCTATGTGGCTCTTAATGCCTCTGTGTTTCCCATGAAGGGCTCTTGGCTTAACTTCATCGCTACTTCCTTCACGTTGCCTCAGTCTACTGCTTCTCTACCCTTGTTGCACTCTTGGCCTAAGATCAAACCATCCCCCTCGCCAATACTACACCTCACTGCAGCTGAAACACTTCTTAAATTCTTATCAAACCACGCCCTATATTTCCAGCTTAGTATCAGTACTTTGCCACTATGTGTGTTCTCCAACTGACCCCAATCCCCCTTCTTATACTTTTCTCATTGAAACATCAACGACTATGATTTAACATTGAATTGATGACTAAGATTAGAAGATTCTTGATTTGGGTAACTTAAGTCATTTTCATGACATGTTTAATTTAATTAACTTTAATATTTTAATTTTTCTAAGTTAGACTTAGGGTCCTTAATTAAAAATATTAATTAATTAAATATATCTTAAACAGAATGGATTTTCTTAAATTGCTTTCTGGGTCTTGGGGACCTTATGTACTCTTTTCCCTCCACGAAGTTTGGGAGCTAGAGCACACCCGATGCTACCCCAACACCTCAAAATCTCAACACTCCCTCTTAGCGAAGAATGTGCTCTAGTAACAATACTTCACCCTAAATTTTTGCGCTGATATCTGGTGTGGGCCTCTGTGTTGATGCTTAGTCTGCTGCCCTTCATCAATGTGCTACTGCTACTCTCCCACACTACTTCCCTTGACACTGGCACTGCCACTGCTACATCCGTACTGTAGCTCCCTCTCAAATTGTTACATCGTGCTGCCAACTACTGCACTCCAACTCAGTTGCTGAGAGTAAGCAACTGAAGTACTCCTGCCCAATATTTGATAGACAAGTCAGTTGGCCTGCATATATTCACTAAAACTCCATAGGCTGTTGCTTTGTGTTGTCACCTCGAGGTTTCTGTGATGCTATAGCTTTGCTCTGCATAAGCATACCTCCTCTTTGTTGCCTCTGTGTTGAATTACCCTACGCTGCTGATGTGTTGCGCTATCCTCCTGAAGCCTCTGTACTGTTTCAGCTATGCACTGCGTAAGAAAGCCTGCTCTGTGTTGGTGAAGTCACATCATCCCCTCTACGCTATTATTGTTACATATACACTGCGCTGCTCCCTATCAACATCTAGCTCTGCCGAGTTTTCTCCATCCGTGATATTCTGCACCAACTGCTCCACTTTTCCTACTATTGTCTTAAGGTTCCCTTAGCTTGTATGTGATCCAAGAGTTGGGCTACTCAAGGATCCTGCCTTCATTATATAGCTTCTCTATAGATCAAAATCACCCCACTTTCATGGTTCATGAGCGCTCATGGCTACGTCATCTCTGGAGCCATCGTTTTCTACAACGGCCTTGGAGCTAGAAGCTTCCTTGCACCTTTTCTTCTAAGGACAATTGCTGGTGAAATGTCCTAGTTCGCTGCAATGGAAACACTTGATCTTTGACTAATCACACTTCTTTCTCCCTTGCTTCATCTTTGATGCTAAGGTTACATCTTCCTCTTATTCCTTCTTCACTTTGCTCGAACTAGTGTTGTACTGTATTTTAGTCATCTGACACATTTCCTCTTGTCCGAGGACAACCCACATGTTGTCCCAGTTGGTAAGGTTCGCTCTGCCCAAGATACTTTGGAAAAAAATTTCCTAGTCCTCTATGACTGCATTGAGAGCAGTCCTCACCATGACATCGTCATCTACCTTGACCCCCATGCAGCCAGATGATCCCGGATCGATTGTAGTTTGGATAGAAAAGGGTCGATCTCCTCTCCCTTGGCCATCATGAATAACCTCAGCTGGTTCTCCAGAAGCATATTTCTCTGGACAGACCTTACTTCATACAATGTGGTCAGAGCTACCCACATCTCATGAGTCATTTCCTTCTCGACTATGTGTGGAACCACATGATCTTTGACCCCGTCCATAATGAAGCGCTTGGCATGTGTCATTGCTTCTTCATGCTTCTCCTGGAGCTTCGCATCAGTCGGTGTAGCCAAGAATTTCTCTGCATGCTCCCTCAAGTTGTATGCCTCCATGACTACCATGATTCTGGCCTTCCAGATTGCAAAGTTGGATAGACTGTCCAACCTATCATGATCACGTAGTCCATGTGGCGCTATTTGCTCAGAAAATATGTAGGAACAAATCTTCCTCTCTATGCCAGAGACTCAGATCTAGGATCCTTGGTGAAAAAAGCACCCTCTGTTGCCTCTGACAACTGACTCCCTATGTTAGAAGTCTGAAAAGAAAAACGAATCAGCTCTCTTCAATCCTCTAATCGATCTAAATAATTCTTTGGCGGGAAATCTTCTGAGAAGATGTTCTCCTCCCACTCTTCGTCATCTTAGCTTAGATTTAATTTTTCACCGGCAGAACCTTCACCCCACTAGCAACTGTTGAAGGTCTGTAGCTCATCTTTCAGCACTCTGAACAAAAATTAGCCTGCGTCACCCGATTTGGCCTCTGTGTGAGCAGACAGTCTCAGTGCAAGTTATGTGCTGCCTCTGTGTTGTAAGTGCATCGACCTACGTGAGTCTGTGTGGAGACTACATCACACTTGCCTCTGCTCAGCACTGCTTCCTTCTGCTTATGCACTTCCTTCTCTGGTCTGGTTTATATGTTGTTGTTTCTTTCTCTGATGCTTTTTGTAACACCAATTTCTTCAACCATATTGTTGGAGATCCATCTAGATCTATAATCGCTCTAATACCATGTGAAAATTTCTGAATATTCTCAAACAGAAATCCTACTGTTAAATTTCTGATTTACTTCTCCTACTTACATTAAGTTATTAATCTGAAAATATTCAGCATTAACATAAAAGTAAATACAATAGCAACCTACACATATAGATCTAAACTGAATAAAATGCACAATGACCAAGTGACTCACAAGGATTTTCGAGACAACTGACCCTTGCAAAACCTAGTGCAGGAAAACTGATCTTCTGGCTGCTAGAGGGTTTTTATTATTAAGAAGAATCTAAGTACAACATATCTGGGCACTAAATTGGTTAACTTGACAGAGAAATAAAATAACTTCAGCTATACCTATGTTCCGGAGACAAAAAAACTAACTGATTCACACCCTCAAACGAGATTTACAGAACTCAACCCTTTTTACTGTTCATAAATGCCAGCACTGCTCTAAATCCCTTTGCGTCAGCCCTGGTGGCATGTGTCAGCCCCTGTGCTGCTCAGGAAGGGCATGCGTCACCCCAGACTGGGTTACGTTGCCCTGGTTGGGCCTGCGTCAGCTCTGCTGGCCTCCTGTTGCCCTTGCGATGCACCTTTTGGGCCAACATCAAGCTTGCGTAGCTCTTGATGCCTCTATGCTGCCCTTGTTGGGCTATTGGCTGAGCTGTGTAGCTGTTGCCTCTGCGCTGTCTCGGTCTGCTACTTCTCTACGCTCATTGCACTCTTTGTCTGGGATCAAACCATCTCCCTCTCCAATACCTCCCCTCACTACAGCTGAAACACTTCTGAAATTCTTAACAAACCATAAACTAGAATTCCAGCTTAGTTTCAGTGCTCTGCCACTATGTGTGTTCTCCAACTAACCCAAAGCCCTCTTCTTATACCTTTCTTGTTGAAACATCAACAACCATGATCTAATATTTAATTGATGGCTAAGATTAGAAGATGCTTGATCTGTGTGACTTAATTTATTTTCATCACATGTTTAATTTAATAAACTTTAATCTTTTAATTTTCCTAAGTTAGACTTAGGGTCCTTAATTAAAAATACTAATTAATTAAATATCTCTTAAACATGATGGAATTTGTTAAATCGCTTTCTGGGTCTTGGAGATCTCATGTACTCTAGTCCCTCCACAAAGTTTATGAGCTAGAGCACATCCGATGCTATCCCAAGACCTCAAAATCTTAACAAATATATCAAGAGAGGTGAAATCGTTTAACAAGAGATCCAAATAATCCCACATCAGTTACGACTGGGAGGGCAGAGGGCCATAGTGGTCGACACTATGGCTAAACAAGTTTTCCAGGCTTTTGCAAGATCTTTATTATATATTTCCATTGCACATAATGTAGAGTGATTGGTAGACAAAATTAAGGAGTTAAAAGAGGATTTGGCAAGGGCCCAGTAGGAAAATGATAGGTTGCGTGATGAGAACGATTCCCTTTCAAGCTCAAGTTCACATTAAGAATATTTCAATGAAATAATCTTGGAGGAGAAAAAGGTAGTAGAAGAAGTCATCAAGTCAATTTGCGAAGAAATGATCACAATTCACAAAACAATATCTCCATTGTCAGAATTGCAAGGTGATCTGAAAAGAAGAGGAGCATTGATAAAGCACGCCTTCTTAGCTATAAATTACCTCTTTGAATGGAGAAAAGAATATCTATATGCACTAGCAAGGCTGCTAAGGAAACATGGAATGAGCATTGATAGAGACAATGCAAGAATTAGAATGTCAATGTAATTGCATGAAAAATTGACCAAAGATATGACTAGGATGGTAATTGCGTATCAAACAAGGCATAGTGTCTTTGAATATCTCATTGAGGAATACAAAATACCGTCTATTGGTGCAATAGGAGCAATAAGACCTAAAGGGGGGATTTGGAAGGAGGTCTAGTAGAGATTATATGCAATGAAACGAGCATCTGCTCAAGACAGCTTAGAATTTAAAGAGGAAGCAATTGCACAACCTAATATAGGACCAACAAAGTTGCACACTGAAATATTTGGGCTTTCATATCGGATACAGTTGCACATGAGGATCCTATTATTGGATGTTATAGAGTGCCAAATGACATTCGAAAGAAAATTGTCAAAGAAGGTCAAATCCATTGCTTATGAATATAAGGCCTGCTTGGTATACACACTTGAAACAAGAGATACACATTGAAGCCCTTGATATCGCTATCATGGGATTGGTTCCATGAAGGAACCTTGTTTTTTGAATTTCCTTATAATTTGTAAATAAAGTTATTTTCAAATTACAATTTAGAAATAAAGTTCATTTAGAAATTAAATGTTGTAAAGAAGGTAAAGAGTCATAAGGGAAGTTGAAAGGTCACCTAATTATACCCTCATGTCTAGTTAGATGTGACCTTTGGTTTTGGACTCCATTTTAAGCACCTTGTTTAGGAAAGTGTATACATCCTTTTGAGAAATTAAGTTGTAGCTTAGTACTTCCACTATTGGATTTCATGGATGCCTTTGTAATGGTGCTTTATACATTTCAACATAATATTGAGAAGCTCATTGAGCCAAGGCAACAATTTCATGGATGTATTGTTGAGCATTGCGGGACTTATCTTGTGGTGATTCAATTGTATGTGTTCGTATTTCCATGTGTTAAGATTAATGAACTCTTTCAATAGTTTCATAATGGACATCTTATTTGAAGTTGTATGTTATTCATGCGTTTATAGTCATTGTTAGTTGTGAACTAATTCACAATTGATAAACAAATTATTTCTTCCATCCATGTATCTTAATTGAAGTATGCTTACATCCTTTAAAAATTCAGGTCATTTACTTTGGTTTTGGTTGTCTTTTGTATTTTACTTGCATAGTATTTCATAAAGCTATTCTAACATGACTTGTGTTTGTGAGAGGTTATATTGGTTTTGTCACACATTTCTCATTCCATCCAAAACAAACCTCAAAATAACATGGTGGTAGTTGAGACCACATACTGGATGAGACTTCTATCCCAAACGATGTAAGGTCTAATTGGGACTTTGCATCGGGGAGATTCCCTTTCCGTTGGTGGAACATTTTGGCCCATCAACATATAGATAGTAAGAGTCATAGTTTTAGAAAACCTATGGATAGGTAAGATTTTGTCCATAAAGAAAAATGAAATCTACATTTAAAAGCCTAAGTGATTTAGAGAATAAATCATGATGCGAATTGTGGATTTATGAAAATCAACTTTGTTTTTCTTTTCTAAAAGTTATATTTAATCATTTTAAGCCTAAAATTTATATTTAATCATTTTAAGCCTAAGGTCAAAGCTAATGGCCGTGTGAGAGACAAAAAGGTGTGAAACATGTCCATCTTTGTATGATCAGATCATTAATTGTGTACAGATATGTTATTAATGAAGTTTAGATTGTATTAAATATAGAAATCGTTGTGTATATGTGGTTCGATCTATAAATGATAAAATGGATAAATGCGTAAATGTGATATTGGAATTCGTATGTGTTTAATTCCTATAATGTTGCATAAAGAGTAATAAATCTAGATCCATTAAAAAGATCAATATAGTTACTAGAACTTGGTTGAACGAATATGCCTGGATCAACATTGCTCTCCGTTGAGAAAGACCATGAATTCAATATGTAAATGAGTTTCTGAGTTGTGTATTGGCTAGCGTAAATCCAACATTGAGCGTGATGAAGGAGTGACCAAAGAAAGGAGAGTGAATTGACATTTATGGACACAAGAAACGTTGAATAGTAGAGATTTCATAGTGAAAGAGGAATGGCTCCTTGGAAATATAAAGAAGGTTTGTTGCCATAAGATTGCAATTGGGGTGCGTTGTAGACAATAAGCACATTCCTATTGAAGAAATAAGGCAAGAGAAGAGTGACCGAGGCATGGTCAGATTCTAGGGTTCAAACTTGTGTGGAATGGAAAAAAGTTTTGGGGATTTGATTTATTGGGAATCGAGAGCATTATGAAACCCAAGCAATGAAACATTAATTTGAGTCTGCATGAAATCAGTGGAGTGGAGGCAGTTTGAGTGAACCATAGGAGCGGTTGTAAGGCACTCAAACGTTTAACGGTAAGGAGTAGTGGGTCAATGAATAGTCGTCGTCATAAAATTTCTACATTTTATAAACATTTAAAATTTACATATTTTACAATATAAATATATTCAATATTTATAAATTATATAATATTTCTTTTCCTTTTTATTCCATTTAACATATTTTATCACATATAACATATTTTATCACGTATATAAATATTTAATATAATTTAAAGTTTAAATTTTTAATAATCTTATTTAGTCACATTTCTTTAAATATTTTATAAATAATAGAATGTAAATATAGTTTAAATTTTTTGCAATCTTATTTAGTCATATTTCTTTAAATATTTTATAAATAATAGAATGTAAATGTTTAAAGAAAATTAACATAGAAATTTCTAGTAGTCTTTAGTGCGACTTTTTGAAGGCTTTTACGGTGAGTGTAATTTCTCTAAATTCCGGTAGGAATTTATTGAAAAGAGAAGTTTGATTGCTAACTTTGCACAATCGAAGTGCCCTAGAGGTTTTTGAGGGTGCTGAATCCATATATAGAGTCAAAAAACTAGTTTGAATAACAAAAACCAAGATTTTACCTCAAAATTTTTCACCGGATTTCGGCACCTGAAACTTCAAAAAATGGCACTAAAGACAACTCCTAGAAATTTGTTTAAAAATAATTTATGTTTTTTAAATTAATTTAATTATTTGAAAATTAGATTAGATTTATATTTGTATAATATAGGGTTGATTTAGATAGTTGTTGCTATTATTATTATTGTTATTGTTTCTCATGTAGATTAGGTAAATAAAACTTTAAATTAGTAATTTTATACAAAAAGTACCTTAACAATAGTAGCTAATTAATCTATCCTCTAAGTCCATTTGAGGAGGCTAAAGTTAATGAATCTATACCCTAAGGCCTAAATCAAAGTTTAAATTAGTAACTTTATAGCAAAAGTACCTTAACAATACACATAGTGGCTAATTAATCTACACTCTAAGCCCATTTGAGTAAGCTAAATAGGGTATGTCCTAGATCCATCAGGCTAGGCTAAATAGGGTATGTCCTAAATCCATTAGGCTAGGCTAAATAGTGTACGTCACAGCATTTGGTGATCAATATTGGATGGATCCAAGTCAATACGTGCTTAGCTTTAGTGGTAGGGATGGTGATTTGCTATCCCATCCACTCCCTAGAGAAATGGCCTCTCATAGTAATGTTGAAAGGATAGTCGTTTGGTCTCCAGAAATCTCAACATCTCGATTAACTATGAGTATCTCGATTCTAGGCTAAACTATGAGTTGTTGATACATGTGGCTTGCAGGTTGTTGCATATATCTGGGGTGATTCTAGGCTAAACTATGAGTTTCTGATATATGTGGCTTGCAGGTTGTTGCAATCAAAATTTTTGTTAAAAAGATATATATTGGATCTATCCAAGCCCCTGAGACTAGTCATGCATAGGAAATAAATATTGGATCCCATCAAAATTTTCGTTAATATATATATATATATATATATATATATATATATATATATATATATATATATATTGAATCTATCCAAGCCCATGAGACTAGTCATGCATGTGAAATAAATATTAGGTCAATATAGGGGTCCCACCCAAATTCCATTTACTTGTCTAATAGAGCATGTGGGAGGTTGCCATAGACTAACTCTATCCCAAATGTACTAGATAAGATACCAATTGTTCAACCTAATTAGTATTGCTGGAGGATTGTTGATTTAGGCTGAAAAGTATATGATAATGCCCACTTTATCCAAAAACCCTTTAATCAACCACAAAATAAAACAAAAAATTCTACTTATTATTTTGATTTAAAAAAAAATCTAACTCACAAATTTTATAATTCTTTTTAATAAATATAATAATATTACTTAATTTAGATAAAAGTACTTTTACATAAATCACATTATTAGGATTAGGATGAACCACATTAAATGGTTCTAAACGTCGACCTAATTTTAATAATGTGATTTATCAAGTACTTTTATCTATATTATGGATCAGAAAAGTCTTATATCTAACCTTATTTAATTTATTAAAAATATTTAATAAATAAACAAATTTTATGTGAATCTCAAAATTGTATTTTTAATCGTAGAACTGGAACCAAAGTCAACACTCTCTACTTTGCTTACTCGCATAGATCCTCTTCCTTTTCTGTCTGTTTTCTGCGAGACGAAATTCGTGCATGATCCAGTTGGTCTTGATGCCCTTGAGAGGCCTCCCTTGTAAAAAAACCAGCGATTTCTTCACGCCCACTTTCTGCTACCAAACATGGGCTTATCTGTTCCCGTGGCTTTCCAGTACCCGGACCCGGTGGATCTGTTCGGCCGCAGTGCGTTAGGATATTACCGGTCCCTCGGGCTGAAGAAATACCACTCTTGCTCTCCAAAACAAGCCTTCGCTGAAATCCAGTCAACACATTTACTTACACATATACTGAAGAAATACCACTCTTGCTCTCCAAAATAAGCCTTCGCTGATGATGTAGTTTGATGGTTAGATGGAGAGGTTTAATTTTCATCAGTTTTATGGTCCAATTTCGTGCAAGACTATGTCTACATAATTTCAAGCACGACTATATATACATGAGATAGTCCAAACTATATATATGAGATGATCCAAGATTATAAATACATAAGAATTGCTCCCAGGGATCGTGCTTGTACTGGTCAATCTCTGCAATAATTGAGGCAGGGAGAGGGGAGGAGGTGACCTTTTTCAGGTAATGGATGAGCAGCTCCTCATCCGTGGGATGAAATCTGAAGTCTGAAGGCAATTGTGGCGGCACCTGGTGGTGAAATTCTGCTCCCTCCATCATCATCAATCGCAAATGTGCGGGAGCAGCGTCCCTCTTTCTTTTTTATGGCCACAACCCGCCGGATCCTTCCAAACCCATCAGTCTCCTCCCTCCCCCAGCACAGAATCCAGCGCCACTGGCCCTTTGACACCTGCCTTGACACGTCGGATGACAGGGAAAGCACCATGGAATCTAGCAAAGCTTTACAAACGCGTAGTCTACCAGAGGCCGCGTTTTGACCCAGAATCGGGTAACGATTTTCAGAAAATCTGGCAAAGATTTGCCCAGAATCTTGTTTACAGTTGTTAAACATTAGTATTTTGAGTGCAGCAGGGGTTTTTGATAGTGCTGAATCCATTTCCACTATCAAAAATGGATTCCAAGCACTGCAACTACCTGATTTTTTAAAATTTAGTTGACCAGATTCCAGCAGATTTCTGCCGTCCGAGCCAAAACGCAGCAGATTCATTCGTTCAGTCCGAAGTGAGTACAATCTGCTGTGAAGGGTAAAGCGCAATATGCGGTGTGGAGGTCTATGTTGTGGGTGGCAAATTAACACGTCTGCTCATGCACTGTGTGGATGGCGATTCCTCTCTGTTTAAAAGCTTGCTATTTACTTTCACTGTCCATTCTATTCCACTCGTTGCCTTCTCATTCTCACTATGTTCAAGAATCCAATCACAAGTGTACGTGAGTTTTTTCTGATTTCAATGGCGATGGTGATAAATAAATACCTCAACCTTTTGAGGTACGAAAATGTTTCAAATTAAATTAAATGTGTGTACATATTCCATTTTTGGCAATGTTATGTTATTCTTCGTAATATGGTTTTAGCTAATCAAAGTTGACACAATTGCCATGCCAAAAGAAAATATTTCAAATTAAATGTTTGTGTTCACACTTAACCAATGATATATTTCATTTTTGGCAATTTTATGTTATTTTTCATAATATAGTTTTAGCTAATAAAAGTTGACACATTTGCTATGCCAACGCCAACTTGTGGTCCAACAAGTTCAAGGGAGCCTACGAGACTTCAGCACCTCATAAAATAAGAAAGACCCGGATTGACATTCGTAAAATTATTAAATAAATATTAGAGTATCAATTATTATATTACTACAATAGTCGATGGTAATTGAGATTTTCTATTTGAAAGTTTATTTATTATCATTTTTGGTTGGTTTAAAGTGTTTCAAATTAAATGTTTGTGTTCACACTTCACCAATGACATATTTTTTTTTTTGTTGCAATTTTTGTTATTTTTCATAATATAGTTTTAGCTAATAAAGTTGACACATTTGCCATGACAACTTGTGGGCCAACAAGTTCAAGGGAGCCTTTCGAGGAGACTTTGGCACCTCATACAATAAGAAAGACACGAATTGATATTAGTAAAATTATTAATATAATAAGATTGATATTAGTAAAATTATTAAATAAATATTATATTAGTAATTATTATACTATAAAATTCTATGGTAATTGAGATTTTTTATTTGAAAGTTTATTTATTATAATTTTTGATTCGTCTCAGGTAAGGTGCAAAAAAAAAAAAAAAAAAAAATATTACAAAGAAAAACTTTATGTTATGAATTTAAGGGTTTTATTTAAAGTGTCAAGTTTTATCAATTTTTGTTGTTGTATGGTATTGTAATGTTTCACATGCATTGTTGTGGTTAGCGGCTAGCGGCCAACACCTTAGTCTATTTAAGCTATGCCTTTTGTTTAGGGTGCATCCAAAACTCAATCTTGAATTATTAGTAAGTTTATTTTTTCACTCAACTCTACTTGGTAGCAAAGGTTCATATCCAATCATGCCTTTTCTTGTCACGTCAATACATCACAACACAAACACTTATGCATGTGCCACAGATGGAACCATTTTCAACTGGGTATATATCTTAGCCTCATTCATTCAAAAAAATATTAAAAGGGAAAGGAATATCTCAGAAAGAGAGAAATTGAAATTTTGCATGGCATCTTACTTTTTGGATGCCTTGTGTGCCAGGTGTGAGTTCGCGAGTTCGAGGGGTTGGGATGGATATGGAGTTCCAGTCAATACATTCCACCTATACATATATACTATAGAAATTTATGGGACATAAGATAGAGAGGGATGTATGATTAAGTCACTGAACACTTCATCTCGATAATATATCAGAGAATTTTCGACACATAGCCTCCCACTATGTTGAAAAGGGAGAGGGAATCCTTGTAGAATATTAAATATTGGTTCAACCTTGGAGATGCTACATACATCAAGGTATTTTGTGCACATAAAAATCCTCAAAAATTACCTATGTTTATCGTGGAAACTGGTAATGCAAGAAGTAGCATACCAACTTACTACACGATTGACCAGCTCATTGGTGAAATACAAGAAAGCTTCATGGCCTACATTTCCTTTAAATATCGAATCATATTGTATTAAAAAATTGAAGGATGTAAAGGAAGAAGCCGAATATTTGGAATACTTTAGATTTGGTGAACTGAGTTTTCATAGATATGATCCAAAAGGCATTTCCCCCAAACATTATAAAACAATCAATTATAGTTGGGAATATGCTTTACTTGTTTTTGAATATGAAGAGAAGGTAAAGCAGTTATTCAATGTTTCCAAAGCCTTATAAGAATCTCAAGGGATTGACACCTCTCATCCCTTAAACAATCTTGAACATTCAAAGGGAGACTGATAGGAGAGCGTGAATCTAGACGAAAGGAGAGCTACATTGAGGAGAAATTAGGAGCAAGAGTTCATGAAAGAGAGATTAAATAAGCAAAGGGCCAACTGAGAATCCATGAAATATGTAGAATAGGAGGTGAAGAAGAAGAAATTATAAGGAGCAAGGAAAAATCAAGTGGAAGAGGAGATGAAGAAAAGAGAGGAATAAGAAAGAGAAAATTAAGAAGAATTGAAGAAGAAAAGACAAGAAGCAACAAAGAAGAAGAATCCATGAAGAAAAGGGAGTAGGAAGAGAATAAGATTCAAAAAGAGGAAAGGAAAATAAAAGAATAAGAACAAGTTAAGAAGAGAGAAGAAGAGTTGGCCAAGCAGCTAGAGGAGGAGCTCATCGCCAAAGAACTCAATGGAAAAGAAGAAGAAGAAACCATGTTGAAAAAATTTTCTATTAGAAGAAATTATACCCTCTTTGGATGTCTAGCCTCCCACACCTATTATTGGAGGAAAGCTTGCAATTCATGAAATAGGTATTACCTTTGAAGAAGAAGAGCGAGTACTAGATCTCTCACACTATAGATTTGGTCAATTCAAGAACAAGATATATTAAGAAAGGTGAAAGAATTTAGCAAGAGATCCAAAGAGTCCCACATCAATTACCACTGAGAGGGCCATAGTGGTCGACACTGCAGTTAAACTAGTTTTCAAGGCTTCTACCAAATCTGTATTCTTTATTTCCATTGCACCTAATGTAGAGCGATTGGTAGACAAAATGAAGGAGTTAAAAGAGAATTTGGAAGGGCCCAATGGTAAAATGCTAGGTTGTGTGATGAGAATCATGCCCTTTCAAGCTCAAGTTCACATAAATAAGATTTCAAGGCAATAATCTTGGAGGAGAAAGTGGTAGTAGAAAAAGTCATCAAGTCAATTTACAAAGGAATGATCACCATTCACAAAACAAAATCTTGATTTTCAGAATTGCAAGGTGATATGAAAGGAGGAGGAACATTGATAAAGCAGGCCTTATTAGCTATAAAGTACCTCTTTGAATGAGGCAAAGAATATCTAGATGCACTAGCAATGCTTCAAAGGAAAGATATAATGAGCATTGATATGGACAAGGCAATCACATGAAAATTTGACCAAAGATATGACTAGGATGCTAAATGTGTATCAAAGAAGTTATAGTGAATTTGAATATTTCATTGAGGAATACAAAATGCCCTCTATTGGTGCAATATGAGAAATAATACTTGAAGGAGAGACTTGGAAGGAGGTCTAGCAGAGTTTATATGAAATGAAACAAGCGGGTGCTTAAGAAAACTTGGAATTTAAAAAGGAATAAATCGTGCAACCTATTGTAGGACCAATAAAGTTGCATGCTAAAATCTTTAGGCTTTCATATCGGACACAACTAGACATGAGGATTCTATTGTTGGATGTTATAGAGTGTCAAATCACATTTGAAAGAAAATTGTCAAAGAAGATCAAATCCATCACTTTTGAATACAAGGCTTGGTATACACACTTGAAACAAGAGGAACACATTGAAGCCCCTAATATTGCTATCATGGGTTTGGTTCCATGAAGGAACCTTGTATTTTGAATTTCCTTGTAATTTGTAAATAAAGTTATTTTCAAATTAGAATTATATTAGAATTTAGAAATAAAAGCTATTTAGAAATTAAAGGCCATAAAGAAGGTAAAGAGCCATGAGGGAAGTTGAAAGGTCACCTCATTCTGTATAAGTATACCCTCATGTGTACTTATATATGACCTTCGATTATGAACTCCATTTTAAGCACCTTATTTAGGAAAGCGTATAGATCCTTTTGAGAAATTAAGTTGTAGCTTAGTAATTCCACTATTAGATTTCATGGATGCTTTTTGTAATGGTGATTTATACATTTCAACATACTATAGAGAATCACATTTACCGAGGAAACAATTTCATGGATGTATTGTTGAGCATTGCTGGAAAATATCCATTAAAAAGATCAATAAAGTCATTGGAATGTGGTTGAAGGAGATCAAACTCTACAGACGCATGGATCAACATTTTTCTGTGTTGAGCAAGACCATGAATTCAATATGTAAATGAGTTTCTATGTTGTGTATTGGCTAGCGTAAATCCAATATTGGGAATCATGAAGGAGTGACCAAAGAAATGAGAGTGAATTGACATTTATGGATAGAAGAAACATTCAATAGTAGAGAAAGTGAATTATTTCATAGTGAAAGAGGAATCATTCCTTGTAAATATAAAGGGTTGTAATCAATTTCCTTTGGAAATCGTTTCCATAAGAGTGCAAATGGGGTGAGTTGAATACAATAAGAACATTATATTGAAGAAATAAAGGAAAGAGAAGAGTGACTAAGGCATGTTGAGATCCAAGATTTCAAACTTGTGTTGAATGGAAAAAATATTTGGGGATTTGATTTATTGGGAATCAAGAGCATTATAAAACCCAAGCAGTGAAACATTAATTTGAGTATGCATGAAATCACTAGAGTGGAGGTAGTTTGTGTGAACCATTGGAGTGGTGAGACTTATATTATTTTATTAACTGAGAAAGGACCATTTGCATGAAATCACTGGAGTGGAGGCAGTTCCTGTGAACCATTGGAGTGGTGAGAGTTATATTATTTTATTAACTGAGAAAGGATCATTTGCATGGAATGTGGTAATGCACTCAAATGTTTAACGGTATGGAGTACTCGGTCAATGAATATTTGTCGTCACTTACAACTTTGAGATTCCTAAATGCAAAACTGTTGACAATGTCCAGAACGAAAGGATTAAGTGTGTTTAATGTGGGGAGAGTAGCCTGGGTTTGGCCAACTACAAAAGCAACATTAGTAAAGAAAATGAAAAAAATCATAGTTACCAAGTTTGAATTCAAATACGGATTCAAATTTGAATCAATAGGATAAAAATACGAATAGAAATTTTTCAATTTGAGAAAAAATTGAATATATACATCTTAAACATAGATATATATACTTTTCTTCATGTAGAAACAAAGTTTTTTTTTTATTTGTTCCCCTATTCATTTCTAAATTTAAATAATTTCTAACAATTTTAGTTAGTATAAACGATTTTAAAACTATAATTCATTAAGAAAAATCGCATTTGTCTTTTTTCTTTGAAATATCTCTTCGTTTTTATTTAAAATTGTTTAGTAAAGATGGATATTAAAAAAATAAATATTCTAAACTTTTTTATTTGGGTTCCTTATAAATAGATTTTAAAAAATCAATTATTTTCTATAGAATCTGCTCACCTTTACAGTGGAGGCTCAAATATTTCAGAAATTCACCAACGCTAAAATTCTTTCTTCTCCAATTTTCTTGGATTTCTAAATCCTGCCCGGTAATACCAAAATTGAAAAATGGAAAATTTACCCTGTTAACAATTAGTTACCATTTGTACACAACATTATGTCACCATCGATTTGGTGCTTAGGGAAACTGTATTTAGAAATCACATACATGTCGATAAACAATGGACTCATTTTTTTTATTGTCCACCAAAAAATAAACTATGCTATGAATTTAATCCACCCATGCGTGAACTGAATGTCCATGGAATGTTCATACTGAACTTTGAATTAGCATATTAATCGCAAAACCAATTCAAACACCCTAATTTTCTATTTTTTTTTTCAATTCGACCGAATTTGGTAACTATGGAATAAATTACAAAAATTTGAGTAGGATCTTGTGCAAGAACTGTCAATTTTTTTGGCATCAATGCTGAGAAGTGTGTGAGGTGTGTGGAGATTTAAGAGTTGGTTATAATCTAGAGAGGAGTTTGGATAACGTGGAAATAATGTTGTAGAAGAGCATGCCAACAAATTTAAGGATCATTCTATAAACAAGTCTCACATAATCAACACATGTAAAATGTATTATGTGACATCAAAACTTATAGTAATTAGGAGGAAGATCTATATGCATGGAATTTGTGGGAATTCCCTGCATTAGAGAGTTAATAAGCCTATGAAGCAAACAATTTTCCTTTTCCTTCATCAAAATTTGACAAAAACCAATGTAACTATTACTTAACTCTCTACCCTCCCTCCTTTGGTGAATAGCTATAGATCAAACTTTATGAATATATATCATTTAATTCAAATTTATGTTGATTTATTGTAATATGTTTTCTCTGAACATTGGCACCAATAACAAGATATACAATTTTTTCCCTATCTCCATATTCCCTTATATCGATCTTCGACAAGTAAATTGATTGATCATGCTAATAAAATCATCATTGATCACCAATATGTGCTTAATTTAAAAACAAACCAATATATTTTTTAACATAGCCTGAAAAACTAATTAAAAACATTGTTACCGATGAAATAGGTAACCTAACCTCAAAACAGGAACTCTAGCCCAAAAAGACTAAAAAAACATGAAAAAACACCCCAAATAAATTAAATTTAAAGAAATATATTAAAATTTAATAAATTTAAAACTTAAAAAATAATAATAATAATAATAATAATAATAAAAATAAAAAATAAAAAAATTTATTTAAATTGGGAATTTTGCTTCTGTGATCCATAAATTGTGTAAGAAATTCTTTAGGTGAAAATCACATGTAGGGAATTTAAATTATTTAATATTTTATTTTTATTTTTATTTGGTTTATGAAATTTATTTTTCTTTTAGATTTTTAATTTTTGTTTTTGTTTTTGTTTCATTTTTATTTTATATATTTATTTATTTATTTATTTTTCATTTATTTATTTTTATTTTTACTTTTAAAAAAATATATATTATTTTTATTTTTTATTCCTATATATATATATATATTTATTTTATTCTATTTTATTTATTTATTTATTTTTATTTTTATTTTATTTTATTTTTATTTTATTTTTTATCTTTTATTTTTCTAAATAAAAAAATTATTTTAACATTATATTTATTGGAAATCATTAATATTGAATTAAATTTAAATTTAAAACTTTTGATATAATTTTATCGTAAAAAATAAGATATAGTTTTATTGATGAAATTTAATTTATTAAATTAGTCAAACTAGCCGTTATATTACTAACGGCTAGTTGGAGCATTCATGTCTATTTAATCTGGTTTTTTGGTTCAGATTTCTCATCTTGTCCTTATGATGAGCCACACTAGTCGGTTCGAAACGCGTCGACAAAAATTCCCTACATGTGATTTTCACCGAAAGAATTTCTTAAACATTATTTAAATTAAAAGTAAAAAAATGAAAAATTAATTAAAAATAAAAAATGAAAAATAAAATACAATAAAAATATTAAATTAAAAAAAATATATATTAAAAAAACAAATAAATTTTAAAAAATAAATTTAATTTAAATTATAAAAAATTATATATATATATATATATATATATATATATATATATATATATATATATTAAAAATATATATATTAGATTTTATTAAATTTAAAAAAAAAATGTTAATATTAAAATAACAAATTAAAAAAAAAAAACATTGTTAAAATAAAAAGTTAAAAAACTTTAAAAATAAATTAAAAAAAGTATATTAAATAAAAAATAAAATAAAAAACAAATTAATTTGAAAATATTAAGTTTAATTAAAAAAAAAATCTAATTTTAAATACACAATTTCAATTGAAATAAAAAAATATAAAAATTTTATGTAATTAAAAAAATAAAAATAAATAAAAAAATTTTAAAAAAAATATTAAATTCAAATAAATTAAAAAAAACAAAATTTTTTAAATTTTAAAAAATTAAATGAAAAAATAAACATAAAATCTAATAATAAGAAAAAAAATTTAAAAAAAAAAAAAAATTAAATAAAAAATAATACAAAATTTAATAAAAATTATTAACAAAATTTAGAAAAAAAAAAAACAAAAAAATTAAAAAAAAAATTAAATTTCAAATATAAAATTCAATTAAAAAAAAATAATTTTAAATTTTTTGAATTAAAAAAACAAAAAACAAAAAAATCAAATTAAATTTTTTTTTTTAAATTTAAAATAATTAAAAAAAAAAGAATAAGAGTTTTTTGATCGTGGTGGCGCCGCCAATCGGCCTCCCGTGGCGGGAGGGCGATTCCAGGAATCAGCCTCCCGTGGCGATTTTGGGAATCAGCCACTCGCGGCGGGAGAGCGATTCCGGGAATCGGCCTCCTGCGGCGAGAGGGCGATTGACAGCGTCACCATGATCAAAAAATTCTTTTTTTTTAAAATTTTTATTTTATTTTATTTTTTTTAATGTGATATATATTTTAATGTGATATATATATATATATATATATATATATATATATATATATATATATATATATATATATATAATTCGTAACTTATTTTTCTTTTTATTTTGTTTTTAATTTTTAATATTTTTTTTAATTTGATTTTTTTCTTTTTTGTTTTTAATTTTTTTAATTTTTTAATATTTATTTATTTATTTTTTAATTTTTTTTCTTATTTCAAAAATTAAATTTTTTTTTTTTTTTAAATTCAAATTTTTTATTTTAAACTTAATTTGTTTTAATTTTTTTTTTGTTTTTTTTTTTTTTTTTAAATTTTGTTTTTAAATATAATATTTTAGATTATTTATTTTTTTTAATTTAAAATTTATTTATTAAATTTATTAAATTTTAATTTAAATTTTTTTTTTTAATCTTTTAGTTTATTTGGTTTTTCATTTTTAAAATTTATAAACTGTTTCATTTAAAAAAATACAGTAAATTTATGGATATTTGTTTTTTAATTATTTGCACATGGCTTTTTTCATTTTTTTTTATTTTTTAATGATTTTTTTTTTATTTTAATTCTTTTATTTTAATTTTCTTTTTCAATTTTAATTTTAATTTTTTTTTTTTTAATTTGTTTTTTTTTGTTAATTTTAAAATTTGTATTTTTTTTTGTTGTTATTATTATTATTATTTTAATTTAAATTTTTAAATTAAATTTTTTCTTTTTAGTATTTTATTTTTTTATCTAAATTTTTATTTTGTTATTTTAATTATTTTTAAATTTTCTTTTTTTTTAATAATTATATGGTTTTTTTTAATAACTTAGAAAAAAATGTTTTGATGTTTTTTCTTTTTAATTTTTTTGGTTAATTTTTGTTTTTTTTCTTTAAATTACCTGTTTTGTTTTCAAATTTTGTCATTTATTTTGATATAATTTTCGAATATTTTTGTTTTTTTATTATTTATTTTTGTTTAAATTTTTTATTTTTACGAGTTAATTTTGTTTTTTTTTTTTGCATTTTTATTAGTTTTTTTTATTATATATATATATATATATATATATATATATATATATATATATATATATATATATATATATATATATATAATCTAAGTTTTTTGTTTTATTACCAACATGAAAATCACTAATTTAAAAAAGGTTGATGCCGATCAATACGTTTCAAAATTAGTGAAAATCACCTATTTATAAAGTTGATGTCATGATCAACATTTGCCTAAAATTAGTATGAAAATCACTAACATTTTAAAACAAATATTCATACTTCATAAATAAAAATATTAGAGTGTCAAAAATGTGCACAAAAAAAAGGGGTGATTCTGCATCACCACTTTTCAAAATTGGGTGCTTTTTATGCTACCAAAAAAAAGTAGGTAACAATGCGGTTACCTAGTTCATCAGTAACGGTGTTTAAAATCAATGATAACAAGAACCTTGTTTTTTTATCTTTCTAAATATATAACTCACTCACTTGATGTTTGAAAGTTCATCCATCAAAAGTTGAGCATAGAGGAGATCATAAATATTTCCAACCTATAACTAAATTCCCCATTCCACATTCTTCTTTATGTCTTTCATAAAATGTGAGATGAAAATAGGTGAAAATAGTTTATTTGACGAGAAAAAAAAATGCATTTCTATATTTCAAGCGCTTGGAACCAAATTTGTTAATCGCATTTTTATTGAAGATCCCAAAAAATCAATTAAAAGTCCTTTATTTCGATACTCATTTCAGTTGAACTACAAAAATATGCACCAACAGGCCTCAAGGTTCAAGAGTGGGTCTCGCATGGAACATTTTTTGTCCAAATCTAATAATTTTTCTCATAATCATCAACTATGGAATATTTTTTTAATCCATTTTACTAATGCATTCTAAAACCTTTCATAAGAAGTCATTATATCATGGTAAAGGTGGTCCTAGACATCTAAAGCACCAAGAGAGAAAAACACCTTTTAAAGTTATTGTCATCTTAGGGGAATTTTGAGGTCCAAAATGGGCCTCCTTAGGAAATTATAAAATAATAGTGGAAATAATAAAATAAGATTAGATTACATCATCAAATTTTAGAGGGAAAAAAGAAAAAAACTACTTTTTCAACTAGTATTTTCAACTTATCTCCCTAAGGGTTTACTCAAATTTCGAGCGGGAACACTCGTTGGATGAAAAATTTTATTCCTCATCCAAGGAGTACCCATGTTTCATACTTTTGATGGACTCTTCTACATGAAAAATTAAAAATACATGAAAATCGTGATTGCAATTACGTTTTTTCATGTATTTCTAATTTTTTGTGCAATAAGGTCCATTGAAAGTATGCAACATGGGTACTCCTTGGACGAGGAATTAGATTTTGCATCCAATGAGTACTCATACTTGAAATTTGAGTAAAAGCCTAGGGAGATAAGTTTAAAATACGAGTTGAAAAAGTACTATTATTTTATTATTTTTTAATATTTTTACTTTTTTACACCGAAAATGGTGAATGATCCCCCATGGTTGGCATCATCATCTTGAATCCTATTGGTTCTTATAAAGTTTATTTTGGTTGTACATTTTTCTTAGGAGGCCCATTTTGGACCTCAAAATTCCCCTAATGTGGCTTCAAAACTTAGTCATGAGATATTTATTAGAAAGAAAGGATTTGGATAACCATGGAATAACCTTGAGAAGATGTCTCAATAATCTAATTTAATTTCTCCCACATCATCCTTTCATACATCAATCTTTCCATATTTACAAATAAGGCTTCCTTGTTAACATTCACCATTTTTTTAATATTGTTGTGAAACATCTATATGTTCCTTCACCTTCTTACACACCATGGAATTAATGCCAAATATTGGATGCATCACTTATATTCCCTTAGCATGCCATTATTATTATTACTATTTTACTTATGGCATTGATATGCAACCTTACTCACTCCTCAATCTACTTCTCTTCAATTTTTTTCCTTTTATGATTGTAGTAAGTGTTCATTAGTTTCAAGGTCTTAACATTGTTCCTCCATTTACCTATATGATAATGATGCTTGTGAATCTTACAACTTATATGGCATTCAAACAAATTCAATCAATTTTAATCAATAATATTTGATCAATATACAATAAATTTGAGCAATGACCAAATCAATCATTATCATGCAATAAACAAATTGGATGAACTAAAATAAAGGTCAATTCCATCTCATGGAAAATTAACATAAACCATTAAATACACTACATTAATTAAGGTCAATTCAATCTCATATAAAATTGGTGTAAATCATTAAATACATTGTATTTAATAGCACAAGGGAAAGAGAGACTTAACATTGACCGAAAGAAGGAAAAACAAATAAAGATTTTTCAAAATAAAAAATTGGGAGATTGTAAGTTTGAGTACTTAGGGTTAGTTGAAAGCATCAACATGAAGTCACTTCCACTAATAACATTAGTGGAATCTATTTAATGATACCACTTGAAGAAAAGTATGATTTTGTTTCTCTATATAGAATATGGTGTGCAACATAGGTACACAACACTATTAAGATTTGAATTATCATCATAAGAATGTGAGGGTCGAAGCATGAAGTTGGGTTATAGCTTTTGGTGAAATGATGACGTGTTTTACTAAAAAATAGATGCTCGATCAATTTATTTATGCTAACACCTTTTGGATTATGAATTTAAGTGCTCAATCGAGAATTTAAAGTGCTCGATCAAGCTCTTAAAGTTCTAAAAATTATTGTTTTAGCACCTCTTCTACAAATTTCTCTCCAACCCCATTTTTTTACCCTATCGGATTTATGGTAGAATTTGTTCTTAAGTGGTGGAGTTGATCATGTTGGATTTGTGAAAGAATGCTATATCCAATGACATATGAATTTGACACTTTCAAATTCATATGATATTTTTCATCTAATTTATTTTAAACATAACATTTGAAATTTTTTTGCACAGTTTCAAAGGGGCTGAATAAAAAATCAGTAACATAAAATATACATAACGAAAATTTTTCAAAATTTTCAAAAATACCACTATCATCGTTTACGATCCCTCTTCAAAAGGGTGCTCTTGGTTTTTCAATGTATTTAAAGGGTTGAAAAAAATCTTACGTACACACATGTCTCCAAAATGCAATTGAAATATTACTTTTCCAACTTCGAATAATAATAAAAAAATAAAAAAAATATATATTTTTTTAATATGCAACACTTAGTTCCCTCTGTGTAGAACATGCTCACATATATATATTTTAAAAATTACACATTTTAGACTAATTTATGCTATGTGAACACACACATAACTCTTCCATTTTGCGAAAATTTACAAGGACATATATTTCCTTTAATGGAAATTTGAGAGATTATACGATATTAAAATTATTGTGTAGAGATGTTTTCTAGATCAATCACATCCATTTTTTATCCGGAAAACATCTCTACACAAAACATTGATAGCAGAACCCTAAAATCTACAACTAAAATTATTTTCAAAAAATATCATTAAAACAATAACATAATTCTCCACATATTTTCTTTTTACTCCGAATGAAAATTCAGAATTCTTATATGAATTTTGAAAGATACAATTCAATAAAAGAGGAAAAAATTGAAATTTCATCGTCACATTTGGCCTAAAAGTGTAACCCATCTTCACGCTTTCACCCATGATCATACCCACTCTAGGCTTTCTATATAAAATATATTAATAAATTTAAAAATAATAGTCACTTCTAATCTATTTTCACCTTTATAAGAAGAAATTATATCAAAAGTTGAAATAGTGCCCCAACATATTACATTTATGATAAAGAAAATGGTTCATGAAAAATTTTAGGGGCTAATATTCACAGGTGCGCTAATATTCCATGCTTTTTCCAAAAAAAATATTCGCCAATTTCATTTTTTCTAAAAATAAATTCGCCCAAATTTTATAGTATAAAATTATTTTACCTTAAAAATCGTTAAATTATATGTCGTATAGTATAAATAATTAGAAATCTAAACATTTTTACAAAACTATCTTCAAACGTTTTAAATTTTGGATATTGGGGAGTAGTAAGATTCGCGAAGGTTGTTAAACTTTAAGATAAACTTTCATCCTTAAAATTTTCTCTGAAATGATTTATCTCATATAACTTCAACTTATAAAATTATACCAATAAAATCTATGAAAAATTTAACCTTAAAATCACTTCAATTTAAATATATTTTTACAATACTTTTCAAATAGTGCCCCAATATATTATATTTATGAGAAAAAAAATAGTTTATCTCATATACCTTCAACTTATAAATTATACCAATAAAATTTATGAAAAATTTAACCTTAAAACCACTTCAATTTAAATATATTTTTACAATAATATATATCTTTTCTATTGAATAATTATTTATACAACCCATCCGAACATAAATACAATGGGATGAAACCAAAAAAAATACACTTATAAAATTCAACCAATAAAATTTATGAAAAAATTTACCTTTAATTTAAATATATTTTTACACTAACATATAACTTTTCTATTAAATAATTATTTATACAACCCATCCTAACATAAATACAACTCGATGAAACCAAAAAAAAAAAATACATTATTTTGAATGACCAAAGCCTATCCTATTTTCTTAGTGGATCCGGATGTTTTTAATAATTTAGTAGCTTTGCATGCCACTCAATCAAGTACATTTAGGAATCACATCCGAGTTGTTTTTTCTTTTTCAAGGATCACATCACATTTTATTTCTTTAAAGGGCTCATTTATGCGTTAGTTTGACTAGGTTTATTTGTTTATTTGTTAGTTTGACTAGGTTTATTCAAAGTGTTATCTCCCATGATTTGTTCAAGTGAGGCATTGAGTCTTGTATTTGGATAAATGGTTTTGTTTCTTTACCTGCCATCCTATTTAATAAATTTATGAGTCAAATTCGATTTAGTTTTTCTAAGGATCACATCAATTTGTTGCTTTACATGTCATTCAATTTAATTAATTTATAAAGCAAAGGAGTAAGGCACTCACAGTAACAAAGCGGTATAATATTAATAAATATTTATGATAATGATGATTATCGTCTATTACAATAAAAGGTAGTATAAAAATAACATAAACTTATAATCTCGGGATAACACAAATTCATAATTAAGCAGAATATTTCATTACAAAACATTTAATATTGTATATACTAAATAAAATTAGGACTAAGTGTGATTAGTAATAATCTCACTCTCCAAAGCTATCTATTGTCATTCGATGACCTCCCATTTCTTGGAGGCAGTGGCCAGGCTGGCAGTTCAAAGTTACAGTTTTCGTTGAAAGGCAATTGATACATGTGTTGATTGGGCACTGTCCCTGCCACGTAAGGATTCCAGGACTGAAACTGCAATGACTGTGATGGATTTTGGGTGTTTTTCATCGACGTGGAAGCATAGATGGAGGAGGCTTCATCGTAATTGAAAGCTAGCTGTGACATTGACACAGGGCTTATGGGGTTGGATGAGTTGAGGGTACTCTGCTGCTCTGGAACTACCTGGAGGGAGGATGAAGACTCCATATAGAAAGGGGATGCGTTGGCATCTGCCTTGTCATGGCTCAGAAAGCTCTCCATAAATGGATTGTCACTCTGAAGCAGGCTGGAAGAGGAACCGAAATTGGGCATCATTGATTGTTGTTTCACGTCAGCAGGTGACAACGGGTCCTGCTCTTGGCATGGTAATACTTTGGAAGGTTGAGTCACTTTCTTGTATATTCGGCACAACACCCAATCGTCCAACTGAAACAACAACACAAGTTGTCACGATCAATTAACCGTACAACAATACCCTAAATACCAAAGGTTATCAACTTCATAATTTGAACAATTCAAAACTCTATACGATAGATTATTATATTTTTCAGAAGATAACTTTAATATGATAAAATCTATCATTATTTTCTTGTTAACTTAGTAAATATTAATTATGTGATTTTTTTGTTTTTTTTTTGGGTAATTTGGAGCATTGTTATGTTCATTACAGATGGAAGACAATCCTGAATCTGACCTTAGGTCAAACATTTGACTTTCCTGACTTTAAATTCTAGAATATTTCTAGAATTTACAATCAACATAAATATAAAAATTATTTAATGATATTTTTTATTTAAAAATATAATTTTTTATTATTTAAAAATTATTTAATCTATTTTTAATTAAATAAATAAATTTAAAATTTCTAAACATTCTTGAAACATTTAAAATTTACAAATTTTACAATATAAAAATATACAACTTTTATACATTATATAGTATTTCCTTTCCTTTTTATTCCATTTAACATATTTTATCACATACATAAATATTTAGTATAATTTAAAGTTTTGATTTTTAACAATCTCATTTAGTCATATTTTCTATAAATAATAGAATTTAAATATATAAAGAAAATTAAAATAAAAGTTTGTTTAATTTGTTATTATTTATTTCATGGTTTGAAAAGAATTTATGTTTTTTTAAATTAATTCGATAATTTGAAAATTAGATTAGATTTATATTTATATAATATAAGATTGATTTAGATAATTATTGTCGTTATTATTATTATTATTATTTTTCAAGGAAATTAGGTAAATCAAAGTCGAAATTAATAATTTTATATCAAAAATGTTTTAACAATACTATACAGATAATGGTTAATTAATCTAAATTCTAAGTCCATTTGAGATGGCAAAAGTTAATGAATCTACGCCCTAAGTCCTAAATCAAAGTTTAAATTAATAACTTTATACCAAAAATATCTTAACAATACACATAGTGGCTAATTAATCTAGACTATAAGCCCATTTGAGGAGACTAAAGCTAATGAATTTACACCCTAAAACCATTTGAGTAGGCTAAAGCTCATTAATCTACACTCTAAGCCCATTTGAGTAGATTAAAAAGGGTATATCCTAAATCCATTGTGTTATGTCCTAAATCCATCATGCTAGACTAAATAATATAAGTCATGCATTAGAAAGCATTTAGTGATCAATATTGAATCGATATGGCTGCTTAGCTCGACTGAATAAGATGGTGGTTTGCCGATAGTGGTTTGCTATCCCATTCTCTCAAATTTTAGTCTCTACAAACATGACTTCTCGTAGTAAAGTTAGAAAAATAATATATATTACATCTATCCAAGCACATACACATGAGACTAGTCCTAAAACCCATGAGGCTAGTCATGCATCTATCCAAGTCCATGAAACTAGGCATGCATCGGAAATAAATATTAAATCAATATAAAGATCCCACCCAAATTCCATTTACTTAGGCTGAAAAGTATATGATAATCCCCACTCTATCCAAAAACCCTTTGTTCAACAACAAAACAAAAAAACAAGTCTACATATTATTTCGATTTAAAAAAAACTGACTCCACAAATTTTATAATTTTATTTTTAATAAATTAAGATATTTTTATGTGAATCGCAGAAGTATTTTTAATCCTCGAACAGGAACCAAAGTCAACACGGTCTACTTTGCTTACCAGCATAGATCCTTTTCTGTCAGTGTTTTCTGCGAGACGATATTCGTGCATGATCCAGTTGGTCTTGGTGCCCTTGAGAGGCCTCCCCTTGTAAAAAACCAGCGATTTCTTCACGCCCACCTTCTGCGACGAAGTGCTACCAACGATGGGCTTATCTGTTCCCGTGGCTTTCCAGTACCCAGACCCGGCGGATCTGTTGGGCCGCAGTCCGTTAGGATATTTCCGGTCCCTCGAGCTGAAGAAATACCACTCTTGCTCTCCAAAACAAGCCTTCGCTGAAATCCATTCAACACATATACTTACAGTTAGAAAAATATCTCTTCGATGTAGTTTAATGGTTTAATTTCCATAAGTTTTATGGTCTAATCTGTAACACTCTATATATATTAGAGTGGTCTGATCTAGAGTAAGACTATATATATATTAGAGTGGCCTAATCTCAAGTAAGACTATATATATTAGAGTGGTCTAATCTCAAGCTATATATACAAGCAAGTAAAATTATATATACATGAGAGCTACTTCAAATACGATTTCTAACTACAGAATAAAATTAACAAACACCCATATAAACTCTCAGGTTAGAATGGATAAACTCACCGGGCAAATCCCAGGGATCGTGCTTGTACAGGTCAATCTCTGCAATAATTGAGGCAGGGAGAGGCGAGGAGGTGACCTTCTTTTTCAGGTAATGGATGAGCAGCTCCTCATCCGTGGGATGAAATCTGAAGCCCGGAGGCAATTGTGGCAGCACCTGGTGGTGAAATTCTGCTCCCTCCATCATCATCAATCGCAAATGTGCGGGAGCAGCGTCCCTCTTTCTTTTATGGCCGCAGCCCGCCGGATCCTTCCAAACCCATCAGCCTCCTCCCGCCCACAACACAGAATCCAGCGCCACTGGCCCTTTGACACCTGCCTTGACAAGTCGGATGACAAGGAAAGCACCATGGCATCTAGCAAAGCTTTACAAATAACCAATGCCACAGAAATTATGGGCACATTCATTCATTTGTTCAGTCCGAGGTGAGTACAATCTGCTGTGAAGGGTAAAGCGGAATATGCGGTGTGGAGGTCTATGATGTGGGTGGCAAATTAACACGTCTGCTGATGCACTGTGTGGATGGCAATTCCTCGTCTCTGTTTAAAGGCTTGCTATTTACTTTCACTGTCCATTCCATTCCACCCGTTGCCTTCTCATTCTCACTATGTTCAAGAATCCAATCACAAGTGTACGTGTTTTTTTTTCTGATTTGAATGGCGATGGTGATAAAGAAATATCTCAACTTTTTGAGGTACGAAAATGTTTCAAATTAAACATGTGTTCACACTCAACTAATGACATATTCCATTTTTGACAATTTTATGTTATTCTTCATAACATGGTTTTAGCAAATAAAAGTTGACACAATTGCCATGCCAAAGGAAAAAATTTCAATAAAAATGTTTGCGTTCACACTTAACCAATGACGTATTCCATTTTTGGCAATTTTATGTTATTCTTCATAATATAGTTTTAGTTACTAAAAGTTGAAACTTGTGGTCCAACAAGTTCAAGGGAGCCTTTCTCGGAGTAAAATTATTATATTACTACAATATTCGATCGTAAATAAATATTACAGTGTAAATTATTATATTACTACAATATTAGATGGTAATTGAGATTTTCTATTTGAAAGTGTATTTATTATAATTTTTGGTGATGGTAATTGAGATTTCCTATTTGAATGTGTATTTATTATAATTTCTGGTTTCAAGTTACGGTAGAAAATAAAGTAATTTTCATTTAAAAAAAAACACTTTAGGTTATGAATTTAAGGGTTTTATTTGAAGTGTCAAGTTTTATCATTTTTTTGTTGTATGGTATTGTAATGTTTCACATACATTGTTGTGGCTAGTGGCCAATACCATATTTTATTTAAGCTATGTATTTTTGTTTAAGGTGCACCCAGAACTTAATTTTGAGTTATTAGTAAGTTGATTTGCTCACTCAACTCTTCTACTTGGTAGCATAGGTTCATGTCCAATCATGCTCTTTCCTGCCTCGTCAATACATCACAACACAAACACTTACACTTAACAACTTAATAGCTCAAGCATAAAAAATCAAGTGGCATGCAACGAAAATGGCACCATGTATAACTCGTCGATGGCACAATATATGCATAACACTTGTATAATATTTATTATACAAAATGCTTACAATGCAATGTGTTTACAAGAAGGGGAGCACTTGACTCATTACACAATGCAACATTTCACCTAAGTTGTGTATGACTTGCCAACAACCCCAATACATATAACTACAATGCAACCAATTCTATCAGAGCTAAGTCTATCTCCCTATCATGAGCCTATATCTCCAGTACACATGGTTAGCTCAACCTATGACACTAACCTTATGCCCTTTTCCAAGATTTATGCAATCCATACTAGCTTTCCCTAGTTCTTCAATATGCTTGTCTTGCCCTATAACTTTCTTATTTGACTTCCTTGCACAAGTGATTATGTTCTCTAGCTTGTCCATCCTCCCATTATGTGTGTGTGTGTGTCCATCTCAACTCATGAACCATTCCATCATTTAAGCTATGAACTAAGCTAACTTGTCAAATCATTATGTGAGTTTGCCTATGGCATGACCTATCAACAAAATCACTTGCTTGCCAGATCATCTATGACGGCCTTTCCCAGTGCACAATTCGATTACATCCTTTTTCCTTAAGAAACCTTATTTAACCCACATATCATTCATCACAAGTAAAGAATGTGAATCCGCTTGAATCGCATGTCGCACAAAATACTCCTACTTGCTATGTATATAAGATGGTCACCACTCATTCTTTTTATAATGTGTGTGCCTTATCCAGCTCATTGATCTAGTCATGTCTTTGTGTTCATATATTAAGTTGTCTACACAACCCAAACTTCCATGTTACATCCTCCTACCAAGGCATTCTATTAGTCAAGTGAAGATACCATGCAAGCTCATAGGTAAAGGCCTTACATCCTTCATAACTAAATTTCATTGTCATTCTCTGCAACACCCACAAAAATATGTTGTCTCCAAGTCTCTACCTAAACATGTACCTCCATCCACAACTAATTCTATTGGAAACTCCAAGTTTCATGACACTGTTGACTACAAACCCTTCTTCTTCTTCTTTTTTCTGAACAAAAACCCTAAATCCCCTATGAAACAAAAACCAAAAAATTCCAAATCTCAATATATTATCTACAACATCATGCAACTATATATACTACTCTTGGGTCATTGTTGTTTTGCGAAAACTTCACATGTTTCCTTGGAAGGACGTCTCTTCTCCAACTCTATTAGCAATTCCTAATCAAGCATTGTCATACTTGTTGATGGCCAAAAATGACCATAATAAACATTGGGGAGATGACCGAGTCAGGGACCCAATTAGGTCCTTATCCATTTGGGATGATGATTCTAGTTGGTTACAATGTGGCCAATTACCCCTTACTCTCCCTGATGATTTGTGAAATTTCTAATTACTTAACAACAAGAAGAAGCATCAAACTTATATCCTAGCAACATGCTTGCAAGAGAGAAGCGCTTAAGTTGATATAAGGGTTCCACCAAGCCACCAATGGAATTTCTCCTACGAACATAGACTTCTAAAAAATTATAATTAAATTTAAATCTAAATCTAAATCTAAATGCAATGCAAAAGAATAAACAAAACTACTTTAACTCGGCATATAGGAAATAGTTCCTTAATACCAAGCACAAATATTTAAAGATAATAGGGATTTAACATGTGCTTTATGATAAATATCAAGTTGTTGAAGTAGTTCTAATAGTTGATATTCTTGATGTTGGACATGCTCAGTTCCAAGATTAAAATAATGAAAGAATGAGATATTAAAACTTGGAAATAGTTCACCCAATTTTAATGACTATTAAATTGATTTATGGTGACAAATTTCTAAGTAAATATTTACTCATAAACCCATTTAAATCCATGGGAAAATCAAAATACTAATGATTGATCTATATAATTATTAAATCAGATAATTGATCAAATAAACAAAGATTCACATATTTAGCAATAGTGCTAAAACATGGACTCCTTGATACAAATTTAAAAAGGTTTGACCGTGGCTTTCTAGCCCATGTGATGTGATGACCCCCCTCAGATCTATAGAGACCAGCTCTGCTGAGAATCTAAGTGTATGCGTTATTGGAATAGGGTCTCCTACAAGAGCTGCGAAACTGGTCCATTTTTGTATATTTTTTATTATATTTCTTCTAACGTAGGGGTTTTGGGGTGAGTCAAAGCCCCTAATGCATTGTAAGTGGGTCAAGGGTAGACCAAGAGTCCGCAAACCACGGTTTGTGGACCATTGGATGCGTAGGCTAAAATAGCATAAGTAGTTGAACCTTTTTGAGTTGTAAGACAGACTTGGACTAAGATTGGCGCGAATTGTGAATTAGCAGATCTGTTTTGGGTTTTTGGGAAACGACTCTTGCTGGCTGTGTGCGCGGAGATCCTTAGTCCTATTGTGTGTGAACCCTACTACTGTGTGTGCAGGTTGGGTTTTGGGTATTGTAAAAGGATTGGAAGAATTAATGAATGTAGAAGGCTGTTGAAATCTTTGAATCTATTGGCTTTGTGATATCTGCTTATGTGTTCTCTGTGTTATTGATTTAACCTGTGAAAATACTTGTGTTACTCGTTTATACGGAGATCTAGATCTATTATGGTATGCACGATTCTATATTGAGCTTCGCAAGTAACTATGCTAAGTGCTTATTTTGCATCGACCATTGATCTGAATCTGTTTATTAGACTTGATGCCATAATAGCTGCGATCGTTGCCTTATTTCCCTATATCTATTATTCATTGTGATTATACATGATATTGCACATGTGGATTTGGAGGAACTGATAGATCTGGAGTCTGTGATATGTGATCTGATACTTGTGAAGTCGAACACAGCTCTGCCTGACTTACCTACCCTCTCCCAGGGTGTGGAAACCTGGTTCTAGCACCCTCCCATACTACTTCGGGTGAGACTTTGGCCTGCGCAAGCAAGCCACTGCCGAAAGGGCTAGTAGTATAGGGGTTTGTTGGCAAACCTTAACCTCCGAACTTGGGTCAGGACCCCCCTGAGCCAACAAATGGTTCTGTTGCCGAGACCTGAAGAATTTTGAGAGAAGGATTGGGTAATTCCAAGGCCGTACTGGAAACCTGAAAGAAAAGAAATTGATGAATGGTTTGAACAATAAGTTCAGGAATTCGTAGTGAAAGAAAACCACAGTAAGAGGTTGACCACTAAAGAGTGGAAAAATAGGTATAATTTCACAGAGATCTATAAGATATTTTTTGTAACCATTGCAATTGAGCTCCAAGAGTGGCTCGCAAGGTTGGTCGAATTTCAGAAGTGTTGGAAGGATGAGCGGGTCACACAGTGGAGCCCAGAATTGATCCAGCGGTTAGGAAAGACTGATAACACCATCATGCGCACCGTAGACCACTAGGTGGATAGCGTGCTGGGAGGATTTGTGATGAAATTGGCCATCGGTCAATTCGTTTCCTACTCTGAAGCAGAGCGAAGATTCTTCAAAGGATTTAGGGGTAAGTTTCTGAAGACTTTACCATTGATGATTAAGATATTACTGTGCGAAAAAAGTATTCTGTGTAGCCACACCGAGTGAATGACCGCTGATCTGGACGGGAGTACGACGTGAAGCGGCAAATACTATTGGACCAACCTAGAAGGAGGTAGATCTGTCTACAACCTAGTAAGAGAAGAATTTGCGCAGATTCCTCCAGCCACACCACTTTCAAACCAACATATGGGTAAGAATTCACCTACACCTCTACCACCAGAAGATGACATGGTTGCGCACACGGAATTTCCTACCTTTAAGGGTGTGGGAGATGAGGACATGGAGCAGTTCTGGTTTGTCACAGAATCGGTATGGACTACGCAAAATGTTGCTAGTGACGCGGTGAAGAGGGCATAGTTGTCCCTTGCCTTCGAAGGAAGAGCTTTGGATTGGTACATGGGATACATCTGACAGCATGCAAACTCAACCATCGAAGAGATCAAGAACACCTTAAAATAATAGTTCAAGAAGCCTAAGTCCTATTCTCAAATAGTGGTCGATCTAAAGGATTTCAAGCAAGGGCCTTCTAAATCAGTATGGGAGGCCAATCAATCGCTGAAGAAGGTGATCGGGGAAGGAGGATTTCAATACGATGACAGACATCACACGAAGTGGTTCATTTCTATGTTGCTGCCTCACCTGTGCGTACCTATGGGTTACCAAACTTTCGAATCTCCAGAAAAAGCCCTAGAGGTCATTATGAAGTTAGAAGTTGTGCCCAGAGATGATACCCAGCTAAGCATCCAACAGATCCAAGGACAACTGGAGGCGATGCACATGGAGATCTAGAACCTGCGAAAGGAGCAAGGCGCAGAGGCTAGATCGGAAAGATGGTGCATACGTTGTAGGACAAATGGTCACACCAAGGATAACTACCTGCTGTTAATGGACTACATGCAGGCCGGGGGACCTAGTCCACTGCACCCTAGGGAAGTGGCAGGACCAAGTGGGCCAGCACTATGGTGCGATGGTTGTCTCGTTGCAGGGCTGCACGACACAAACCACTGTCCTCACCTTGTTGTGTATGTCCCAGAAGTAAAACAGAAATGGTGCAGGTTCTGCAGGTCAGTAGGACATGATGAATAGAGCTATCAGACGTATGATTTGATGATCGATCGAGGGAATCTCTATATTGTGCAGTCAGATCCATCCTCACCCATATCCCTCTCGAGCATAGCGGGTTCCCCAACAAGGGGAAGGGGATGTAGAAGAGGTGGAAGCGTAGGTCGGGGACGAGGGAAACTCATCTGTTATAAATGTGAAGAGGTAGGGCATTTTTCCAGGGACTGTCCAAACCCTACAAGATAGACCTGACGGTATTGCAGGCAGCTGGACCATGCCATTGAAGACTGTCCAGTCTTGATAGCGAAGATGCAGGAAAAGCAACTGACCACTATGCAAAATGTGCAGAGGTTTAAGGTCAAACTACAAGACAAATATTCAAGCGTGAATGTCGTAACACGCAATGGGATGGCCACCAGAGGGCCAAGGGAGAAAACTGTAACCGAGCCTCTAATCCGGTAATCAGTTAGCAAACAGGAAGAGTTGGATCTAAAAAAGGAGAAAGAAACAATTGTCGCAGCTTGCAAGGACTTTTTCGAGGCAGAGGCATCTACTTCGCAGCCGTCTGAGGACCTAAAGGCAGATGAGGAGATCAAACCCTTTTTACAAGCATGTATGAAGCTGCTACGTAACCCAAGGGCTGTGGAAAATATTCATGCATTGATAAATAGCTGCGCAACATGACCTATCCGCCCTCTAGAAGTCAAGGACGTACATAAACTCTATAGGTATGAGAAACGCACCGGAAGAGAGATGCGGTTGACTGCGTAGATCGGTGATTACAAGATGGATCATGTTATTTTGGACTTAGGGTTGGATGCTAATGTATTACCTAAACAGACTTGGCAACGAATGGGGGAACCTAAGTTGGAATGGTCCACTATCGAGTTGCATATGGCCAATCAACAGAATATCATTCCATTGGGACGACTACCAAAGATTGTGGTGGATATCGCAAGGGTTAAGGTCTGGGCTGACTTTGAAGTAATTCAAATTGTTGAAGATGCAGACCCCTACCCTACACTCCTAGGCTTGGATTGGGCCATCGATATGGGAGGTATCATTAACCTAAAGAAGAGAAGCATGGTATTTGAGAATAAAGGTACAAGGGTAATAGTACCATTAGATCCGGCGGAGGGTGAACGATACATAGAACCAGTACATGACGAAGAGGATGTAGATCACATCTATAAGTTGACTGCGCGAGATGAAAAATAGATCAACCCCACGGTGGAGGGGGTACTCTGTTGGGAAAAGGAGAGTGAATCTTTCTCCGACTCTGACAGGGAGATGGAGAATTCACAAAACCAGCTACATGATGTTTCTATGCTGAGATATCTTCAAATCACAAACAACTTCTACTGCATCTCCTCATAGGTAAGAGATCTACCTTATTTCGATGGTTTTGGTAATGCTAGGGACTTTCTGCAGGAATTTGAAGCTGAGGTTCCCAGGGAACAAAGGTTATGGGCCCTTAACCTAGCAATGTGTGAAACCCCTACACGATGGTGGCAGACGCATAAGGAAGCGTTCTCGGAGTGGGAGGATTGTCGGGGCATGATGCCCCTACGATTTGAGACTCCGGCAGAAGTGTGGGTCAAGCTGTTCCTTGACCCAGAGGATTCGCGTGAACACGTGGTTGCATGGATGGAGGAGTGGGGCGACCGAACTACAGGAGAGTGGGTTCACTTATTTACAAATGCGTTGGGTCCAATCCTCACTGCCTGGTTCCTAGATGCAGAGGTACATCAGGGCACCCGCCACTGGGAAACTATGAAGAATGAATTTATCGGAACATTCGGATTGATAGGGTGTTCCGAGGCGCTTGATGAAGCTCTGCAAGACATAGAAACATTCGTGTTTGGCAAGGCCAGCTCTTCTGCAGTATTCGGGATGCCAACATGGGAAACACAAATGCAGGATATTGTCAACTGCCGCAGATTGGAAAAAAAGAAAGGTGAAGATGATCCGTAGTATGTCTCTATCTCGGCCTTGAAAGGGGATCATGCCATTGAAGGACCTCCACTAAAGGAGGTAGATGTCACTAAGCCCCTCAAGCTATGCGAAGTAAACATTGGGATGAAAGAGCACCCTAAGTTGGCTAAGATCGAGGACTACTGGGATGAGAATACAATAGGTAAAGTGGCTGAATTACTGACAGAGTATCAGGTTTTGTTCCCTACAAAGTTTTCCAAGCTAAAGGGGATCATGGGGGACTTAGGGGTCATGCATATCAATCTCAAACCTGATGCACGACCCATAAAGCAACGACCTTATAGGTTGAACCCAAAGTATAAGCATAAGGTCAAGGATGAGCTCGATAAAATGATTTCTGCAGGTATCATCGAATATGTTGAAAAGTCAGACTGGGTTAGTCCAATGGTGGTTTAGGAGAAAAAAACTAAGGGAGAGATTCAAATCTGTGTGGACTTATGCAAGTTAAACGATGTCTACATGCATGATCCATTCCCAACACTGTTCTGAGATGAAATCTTAGACAACGCGGGAGGATAGGAAGTGTACTCTTTCACGGACAGGTCCTCACGATACCATCAGATAATAATCGCACCTGAGGACTGCAGCAAAACCACGTTCGCCACTGAGTGGGGATCTTTTCAGTATATTGTCATGCCATTTGGCCTAAAAAATGCCCCTGCTATCTTTTTACAGGTCGTTGTCGCAGTATTCAAAGACTTCATTCGCAACTTCGTTGAGGTGTATTTCGATGATTGGACTATTTTCGGCCTGGTCAAGGCGCATGTCTCAAACCTGCACATGATGTTGGATGCTTGCCGAAAACAACAGATTTCCCTAAATATCAAGAAGTGTATCTTCTGCGTCCCCTTCGGAATCTTGCTCGACCACATAGTTTGTCGACAAGGACTAATGGTAGATCCTGCCAAAATCGTAGTTATTATAAATTTTCCAGTACCAACCACGAAGAAACAACTACACTCGATCCTTGGACACACGGGCTACTACAGGAAATTCATTCAAGGCTATGCGATGATTACTGCCCCTATGGAAAAATTTCTCAAAAAGGATGTTTCATTCTTTTGGAATGATGAATGGCAACAGAGCTTCGAACTACTAAAAGAAAAGATGGTCTCAGCACCTATCCTCATCTTTCGAGATTGGAAGAAGTTATTTCATGTTCACATTAATGTGTCGGGCATTGCTCTCGGGGCTATCCTTACGCAGCCCAGGGAAGGAGATATTGACCATCCGGTTGCCTTTGCAAGTAGGAAGCTCTCCGGAGCGAAATGCAACTACTCCACCACAGAGCGAGAGGGGTTGGCCATGGTTTACGCATTGCAGAAATATCGGCACTACTTGTTAGGAGGTCACTTCAAAATGTTCACAAACCATTCAGCTTTAAAGTACCTAGTCAATAAGCCTGTGTTGGGGGGGAAAATATGCTGATGGTTACTGTTATTTCAGGAGTATGACTTTGAAATCATATTCAAGCCAGGAAAGTTGAATGCTAGGCCAGACCACTTGTCCCGGATAGAGAGTGGCGAGGAGCCAACCGACCTGGAAGCCAGATTGCCTAATGCACAAATTTTTTCTATCAAGGTAGTAGATGAACACTTCTCTGATATCATTAAGTTCTTGACTACCGGGACAACACCTCTAGAGTACTCTATAAAGCAGAAAAAAGAGTTGGTCACCTAGGCAACAAACTTTACCATTATCGCTGGACACTTATACAAGATGGGGGTAGATGAAGTATTGTGGCGATATGTTTTGGAGCACGAAAGGCAGGCTATCTTGACTGACGCTCATGACAGAGTAGCAGGAGGTCACTACACCGAAAAGACAATGGCGCAGAAGATCTTGAGGGCCAGGTTATGGTGGCCTACCCTGCATACTAACACCCACGACTATTGTAAAGTCTGCGATACGTGCCAACGAAGAGGGCGACCATCCCGTAGAGATGAAATGCCCCTTTGACCATAAATGGCCCTACAAGCATTTGATAAGTGGGCTATCGACTTCATAGGGCCTATCAACCCCCCAGGAAAAAAAACGGGTGCGTACTACATTATTATGGCCACTGACTATGTAACCAGGTGGGCGAAAGCACAGGCAGTAAAGGATTGTATTGTAGATACCACTGTGCAATTTATTTTTGAACAAATTTTGACCAGATTTGGATGCCCAAATATTCTCATGAGTGACAGAGGTACACACTTTGTTAATGAAACAATCCGAGCTTTGACCAAGTAATTCCGGATCCATCATGCGAAGAGCACGCCATATCACCCCTAGGCCAACGACGCGGTTGAAGCTTTTAATGAAATCTTGGAGCAAGCACTGACCAAGGTATGCAATGTTGATCGCAATGATTGGGACGTGCGCATCTCGTTGGTCCTCTAGGCCTATCGAACAACCTGCAAGAAGTTAACAGGAAAAACCCCATTCAGGATGGTTTATGGTAAAGAAGCCGTTATGCCCATGGAATCTATTGGTCCTAGTCTGCATATTGCAACATTCACTCGCATGGCAGAACCAAACATCATGGAGGAGCGATTATCGCAGCTTCTGGGTTTAGAGGAAGATCAGTTTATTGCGAATTTCCATCAGCAAGTCCAGAAGGCCCATGATAAATCCTGGCATGACTGACACATTCTTCAGAAGACTTTCATGAAAGGCCAATTGGTCCTCTTGTACGATAGCTAGTTTGCAAAGCATCCTGGGAAGTTTCGGTACTATTGGATTGGTCCCTACAGAGTTAAAGAGATCATGGATGGTGGAGCAGTTAGGCTTTATACCCTACGCGGAGATATGCACCTCGGCTACATCAATGGTAGCCGGCTCAAATCGTATCAAATCAAATGACTCTATGGCTGGAGTAGCCATACAGGCACAGGTGGAGACCCCACAACCACAGTGATTCAGGACGAGTCACAAGATTGTGTTGGGGGACTGTTGGAACAAGGTCTCCTACAAGAGTTGCGAAACTGGTCCATTTTTGTATATTTTTTATTATATTTAGTATAACGCAGGGTTTTTGGGGTGGGTCAAAGCCCCTAATGCATTGTAAGTGGGTCAAGGGTAGACCAAGAGTCTGCAAACCACAGTTTGCGGACCATTGGATGCGTAAGAAAAACTTGGACTAAGATTGGTGCGAATTGTGAATTAGTAGATATGTTTTGCATTTTTGGGAAAGGACTCCTACTAGCTGTGTGCGTAGAGATCCTCGGTCCTGCCGTGTGCGGACCCTGTTGATGTGTGCATAGGTTGGGTTTTGGGTATTGTAAAAGGATTGGAAGAATTAATGAATGTGGAATGCTATTGAAATCTCTGAATCTATTAGCTCTATGATATCTGCTTATGTGTGCTCTGTGTCATTGATTTAAGCTGCGAAAATACTTGTGCTACTTGTTTATACTGAGATCTAGATCTATTATGGTATGCATGATTCTATATTGAGCTTCGCAAGTAACTGTGCTAAGTGCTTATGCTGCGTCAACCATTGATCTGAATCTGTTTATTAGACTTGATGCCAGAATAGCTGTGATCATTGCCTTATTTCCCTATATCTGTTATTCATTGCGATTATACATGATATTGCGCACGTGGATGCGGAGGAACTGATAGATCTAGGTTCTGTGATATGTGGTTTGATACTTGTGAAGTCGAACGCAACTCTTCTTGACTTACCTACCCTCTCCGAGGGTGCAGGAACTTGGTTCTAGCACCCTCCCATACTACTTCGGGTGAGAAGGCCACTGCCAAAAGGGCTAGTAGTATAGGGGTTTGTTGTCAACCCTTAACCTCTGAGCCTAGGTCAGGACCCCCCCAAGCCAACATGCGTCCCATTCTACAACCCTATGACCCTCCAAACCAATAAGCCGAGCTATTCTCCAGAATGGAAAATTGTTATGCCATCGAGAAATAGCTTGATTTGATAGAGTAAAACCTTTGGAATGTAATCTACAGAATGTATCCTTAGACAATATATGTGCACCTCCACACCTTGTATCTTATTAATGCAAATTATGATATGATTCCCTTTTCTAAATGACTATAAAATTATCTGAAGAAATATGTCTTCAAACTTGTAGAAACTATTCCAAATGTAAGAGCCAGTTTTGATACCAATATTCCTAGATTTGATCCATTCATCGACCCCTTTGTTTCGAAGATATTTGGAAATAATGATGTTCTACCTGGCCAAAAAAGGGTGCGTCGTAGATATTTTATAATAAGAGGCTATCCAAATATCCTTACATCCAAAATTCCCCAGCCCACAAATTCTTTGGGATGGTGATCTTTTCCCATTTGATGAGATGAAATTTATTTTTCATGTCCGGTCCCAACCAGATGAAGTGCACCATGATGCTTTTGATTTTGTTAATAATGGCCAAAGGAAATATATATATATGCGCCTAATACACCGCCATCTTGTATATCACAACCTGTGCTAAAATATATCTACCTCCAAGGGTTATCCATCGATGAGACCAACTATTGATTTTATGGTGAAATTTATCCAAGAACCATAGCCATTCTACAATCCTGTAGTTGTTTGGCTTGATTCTGAAGCCATTGCAAGTGAAACCATCACATAAGGGCTGAGAGCGATAATTGAAAATATGAATGATACTATTAGTCTCTTCTTGTTCACAAAAAAGAGTGCATAATGTAGGATTTTTCCTCATTCTGTATCATACTTTAGGCCTCTCCAAAATTCTTAAGAATACAATGTAGCACCATCCATTGAGTCCTGGACACCATCCCAAAGGTGAAGATGTCATCCAAAAAATAATGTGTGATATAGGTAATATTGCCTACCTGGATATCACTAAAAATTCTTGTTGATATAACCACTTTAATTTTGAGGGTGATGTCATCCATCACCAAGATAAATAATAGAGGTGATAGGGAACAACCCCACCATAACGCCCTCCAGGCTTTGAAAAAATGTGAAGGGTACCCATTAACTAGAATAGAAAAATGTACATTTGGAACACATTCCATAATCCATTCTATATTATGGACATCCAGTCCAATCTTCGACATAATGAGGCGCAAGTAAGCCCAGTCAACACAGTCATATGCCTTCTTTAGATCCACTTTAAAACCAAAGCCCACAATTTCTTTGAGTGAATGGAGAGTATAGTTTATTGTGTTATGGCCACAACATCTTGGATTAATCCGTTGTGCAAGAAACCAAATTGTTCCCTAGAAATGTACACCGGGAGAGTACCCTTCAAGCGCTCCACAATAATTTTGGAAATAATCTTATATGAGATATTATAAATGGAAATTAGTCATAAATCAAGAAAAGTAGTGGTGACCGAAAATTTCGGGATCATGGCATTAAAGGAGGAGTTAATCGAACCAAATACTTTAACAAAAATCCTCAATTCCTCTATTACGTTCAAAAGGTCCGAAACCATCAAGTCAAAAAATTGAAGGCAAAAATCCATAGTCCAACCATCTGGGCCTAGATATTTGTCTTTAGAAAATGACTTCAACAGCCGAAGTACTTCATCAATAGTAATCGACCTGTAAAGTGCTTCATTATGTCACCATTATGTTCCGCGTTGAACATGAGGGGGTATTCCAATGTACCCAAGATTTGATCGTCAATATTGACTCCCTTTCCTAGAAAGTCTCAAAATAATGTAATTCTTCCTTTTAAATATCCTCAATAGAGTATACAATTTCCCCATTCATCCCCTGAATCTTCAAGATAGTGTTAATATTCTTCCTATGATTAGCATATTTATGAAATTATTTAGTGTTCATGTCTCCCTTCTGAAGCCAAAGTGCTCTAGTCTTCAAGCTCCAAATAGTCTCTTGAATATGGAGGATCTGTCTCTTCCTGTTTTCCAAGACTTTAAGTCTTTCCCACATGAGGTCTGAAGGGTTCCCCTGATCGATATAGTGGCTTAGATCCACAATTTCTTGAATTATATCCTTTATTTCCATGGAAAGATCCTTTTTCTTATTCCTTTCCCAAGTCCTGACCTGAATCTTGAGGGTTTGTAGTTTTCTTGAGAAATAATTCATTGCGGAAAGATCATCCTCCCGCTGAAAATATTTCCAAAACTTATTAACCAGCCCATTGAAATCCTCATCCTCCCACCATTATATAACAATAGGCAAGTGGTATGAAGAATAGGTCCTCACAACCTGGGACCTCATATTTCCCAAACTCTCCATAAGGTTCTCATGAACCAAGAATTGATCCATTCTTTTCCTAATATGGTAATCCTCTGATCTACCACTGCGAAAAGTAGGGGAAAGTGGGAAAGGTCAAATATCCATTAGACGATTTGAATAAAAAAAGAACTGTAGATGATCAACCATACGATCTCTTTTGTACTAGGCCCCCAAACATTCCTCCTTAGACAATGTAGTGTTGTAGTCTCCATCCATAATCAAGTATCCAATATTAATAACATCACAATCCTTCATGTGCTTCCAAAAGTTTTCCCTATCTTTATATGGAGCATATAGATTAAGAAAAGGTGTCCTTCATGGAATTCCCCAAATATGCCCTGTTAATAAAATACAGGCGAAGAATTTATATGCACACAGAGAGGCCCGTCTGGGATCCCATAGTGCATTTTTACCACCCGATAGTTTACAGGAGTCTAGGAATACCATGTATCAATCAAGAAATATATTACGAAATTAAGAGCAAACCTTATCAGAAACAACTATGGTTTCTTGTAACAAAATCAAGAAGGGGCGAATCAAATAATAATGATGTTTGAGGGATAAAATTTTAGAGTGGTCCCCATACCACATAGGTTCAGAGAGAGGAAATTCATCACGAGGTTGTCAAATCGGCCACGTCTTCTCCAAGGGTAGGAGAGTATACAGGATCAATGGGAACATCCTGAAATTTAGCAATGTCCAAAGAATGAAGTTACTTAGTTGACAAGCAAGGCTTAATATTGCGGGAACCCCTATCGACCTTTCTTCAAACAGTGATGTTGCGAGAAGGGTTAGCGTTGATAGGCAGGGGGGTTTTTGGATCGAGCCCTTTTGGATGGATAAGGCCTCTAGATTTATGGTCGGATTCACCATAAAAAAATCAGTGTCACTCCCAATATAGTTGTGAGGGGATGAGTCTGAAGTTAGGCCGGTTGGGGGGGGGGGTGTTTGGGGAGGAAATATGAAGTGGAGATAGAGAGGAATCAATAGGAGGAGGGAAAATATCTAAAGGGGACAAAAAAGGGTGTTGTGTAATCGAAGGGATGAAAAAATCAATGATAACTCTGATCTACCACTGCGCCAAGTAGGGGAAAGTGGGAAAGGTCAAATATCCATTAGATGATTTGAATAAAAAAGGAACTGTAGATGATCAACCATAGGATCTCTTTTGTACTAGGCCCCCAAACATTCCTCCTTAGACAATGTAGTGTTGTAGTCTCCATCCATAATCAAGTATCCAATATTAATAACATCACAATCATTCATGTGCTTCCAAAAGGTTTCCCTATCTTTATATGGAGCATATAGATTAAGAAAAGGTGTCCTTCATGGAATTCCCCAAATATGCCCTGTTAATAAAATACAGGCGAAGAATTATATGCACATAGAGAGGCCCGTCTGGGATCCCATAGTGCATTTTTACCACTCGATAGTTGACAGGAGTCTAGGAATACCATGTATAAATCAAGAAATATATTACGAAATTAAGAGCAAACCTTATCAGAAACAACCATGGTTTCTTGTAACAAAATCAAGAAGGGGCGAATCAAATAATAATGATGTTTGAGGGATAAAATTTTAGAGTGGTCCCCGCACCACATAGGTTCGTAGAGAGGAAATTCATCACGGTTAAACAAATCGGCCACGCTTCTCCAAGGGTACGCAGGAGTATACAGGAGGAATGTAACATCCCGAAATTTAGCATTGTCCAAAGAATGAAGTTACCTAAATGATGCTTTGTTTACATATTATGGAACCCCTACCGACCTTTCAAACGTTGATGTTAAATATTTAATGAAAGTAAGGCGTGTTTAAATTGTCTTTTTGGATGGATAAGGCCTCTAGATTTATGGTCGGATTCACCATAAAAAAAATCAGTGTCACTCCCAATATAGTTGTGAGGGGATGAGTCTGAAGTCAAACCGGTTGGGGGGGGGGGGGGGGGTTTGGGGAGGAAATATGAAGTGGAGATAGAGAGGAATCAATAGGAGGAGGGAAAATATCTAAAGGGGACAAAAAAGGGTGTTGTGTAATCGAAGGGATGAAAAAATCAATGATAACTCTGATCTACCACTGCGCCAAGTAGGGGAAAGTGGGAAAGGTCAAATATCCATTAGATGATTTGAATAAAAAAGGAACTGTAGATGATCAACCATAGGATATCTTTTGTACTAGGCCCCCAAAAATTCCTCCTTAGACAATGTAGTTTTGTAGTCTCCATCCATAATCAAGTATCCAATATTAATAACATCACAATCATTCATGTGCTTCCAAAAGGTTTCCCTATCTTTATATGGAGCATATATATTAAGAAAAGGTGTCCTTCATGGAATTCCCCAAATATGCCCTGTTAATAAAATACAGGCGAAGAATTATATGCACATAGAGAGGCCCGTCTGGGATCCCATAGTGCATTTTTACCACTCGATAGTTGACAGGAGTCTAGGAATACCATGTATAAATCAAGAAATATATTACGAAATTAAGAGCAAACCTTATCAGAAACAACCATGGTTTCTTGTAACAAAATCAAGAAGGGGCGAATCAAATAATAATGATGTTTGAGGGATAAAATTTTAGAGTGGTCCCCAGACCACATAGGTTCAGAGAGAGGAAATTCATCACGAGGTTGTCAAATCGGCCACGTCTTCTCCAAGGGTAGGAGAGTATACAGGAGCAATGGGAACATCCTGAAATTTAGCATTGTCCAAAGAATGAAGTTACTCAGCTGACAAGCAAGGTTTAATATTGCGGGAACCCCTACCGACCTTTCTTCAAACAGTGATGTTGCGAGAAGGGTTAGCGCTAATAGGCAGGGCGGTTTTTGAATTGAGCCCTTTTGGATGGATAAGGCCTCTAGATTTATGGTCGGATTCACCATAAAAAAAATCAGTGTCACTCCCAATATAGTTGTGAGGGGATGAGTCTGAAGTCAAACCGGTTGGGGGGGGGGGGGGTTTGGGGAGGAAATATGAAGTGGAGATAGAGAGGAATCAATAGGAGGAGGGAAAATATCTAAAGGGGACAAAAAATGGTGTTGTGTAATTGAAGGGATGTCTGAGGGACGAGGACTCAAAAGCAGATATGGAGATCCTGGGGGAGAGGGAAGAGCTGCAGGAAAGGGAGGGGGAGTAAGAGGAAGTGGTAATAGTGAACCCTCCATCTTCTCATGAGAGGGGACCTCAATCTCTCGGGTGGGGAAACACATGAACTGGGGAAAGGCGTGGAGAAGTGAAATGAGAAGATGTATAATTATTGAAATTTAAAGGAGATTTTTCATAGGATAATTTAGTGCCTGTCGTCGGCAGAGGATAAGAATTATCAACAGGTTGGTTCCCAGGTCTTATACCACCCTGCGTTCGATAATAACAGCCATAAGAATGACTTCAAGGGAAATTCTACAGAATATGTCCAGTTTGGTGGCAGAAGAGGCATAAAAAAGGGATGCACTAGTATTCAAGGCATTTTATGTGCACGATTTTACCCCAGGCCAAATCAATGTCCCGAGATACCTCCAATGAAACCCAATTCCACCAATATCTAAGCAACTCATTTATCTCTAGCCCCCATACTTATAGGATTCATATAAATAAAGCGACTGATGGCATTCCCAATCTCATTCACAACTCCATGATTTCAATATTCCAAGGGTAATCCTAAGAGTTCTATGCATACAAAATTATTTTGTGGTGTATCTCGTAGTGGGTTGAAACCCACATACCATTTTTAAAATTATAGGAAGTTATGCCCGTGAACCCAAGGAATATTCATTATACGCTGTAGGTTTTCTTGGTGCAGAAAATGGAAACTGTACCAAGCATTAATAAGTTTTATCACTTTCGACAAACAACCTAAAATAAGAGCCCATTTATTCTGCACCCACTCTTGCAAATTTTGTTTCGAGAGATCTGCAAAAAACCATTTGCCAACTAGTGCCCTCTTTTGCAAGATGGTAACTCTATCACACATCACATTGTTACCAAAGATCAATAATTTTGTTTCATAAGACGGATTGATATCCTTACCGCGGGCCTGCTTCCTAGTCTGACGACCTTGTTGAGTTGTGTAGGGTCTAGCTTCCGAAGCTCCACATGTAAGCCACTTTTCGGATATGCAGCAGATGGACGGAGAGTCGAATGATCTAATGGAACATGTTTGGCCTCAGAATTATTATCAAGGAAGTATGCACATTCAACCACCATAGTGGCTTAGATGAATGCCTCATGATTGGAGATGCTAGCATCAAAAGCTACTATACAATCAACCAAGTGGGCCATGTCTGAAAGCCAATGCCCGGGTGGTAGCCAAACTAATAGAAAAGTACAAGTGGAGGGATCCAGTTAGACACTTGGACCAAGAAAGGAAGAGGATTCCAACGTAAGAATGGGAAAAAAGGAAGAAGTCGAGATGTGTACTAAATGCCCACCTAGGGATTTATAAAAAGTAAGGAATAGAGTACTTTGTCCGAGATAGGCCAGCGAACCATTTGCAGAATATGGCACATTCCTGGAATAAATGTATGAAATCCCATTGAAAGAAGTAAACTAGATAAGAGTGTTGCCACTTTCCAAAAAAAATCCAAGTGGAATGAAGGAAAGTTAGTGAATAATTGATAGTTATAAATGGAAATGTATAGACACACAAACCAAAGGATTGTCTAGATTATAAATCCCAACCTACCTAGGTCAGAAAACTTATATAACGAGGAGCACTACAAAAAGGAAGGATAGAAAACCAAATAATAGTAAATGATCCCACCAAACTAATAGTAAACTCCCAAATGGCGCTTGCGACTACACCACCCCTAAGACGTAGTGGAGTCAAATCGCATATATACGTAATCTACACGTATGATCCAATGATCGTAGAGAGCTCCAGGTGTAAAAAAAAAAAAAATTCACAGAGAAAATAAAAACATTGGGAAGGCTCTTCTAAGAAACCCGCCACCCCAGAGGCACTGAGCACTAGTGGAACAACATACGTTAACAAGTTGTGCGCAAAATTCAGAAATCAAAGAGAAAACTCCTCCAAAAAAAAACTCCCACGAGCCACTGAAATCCAGAAATATATGTAAACATTGAGTAGAATAGACCATCGAAATCTCGAGGCTAAGTGATCCTGTAGAAACTGTAAACACTCTCGTCTGAGATAGTAACCTAGAGAAAGACTAACAACAACAACAACAACATCCCAAGCACCTCCACCACCTATGGAAACATATGAAACTTAATTTTTTAAATGGACATGAGATATTGAAAGATTAAATCCATTTCTTCCAAAGATAGAGAAGTATAGTCTGGTCCTGGTGCACCCGAGAGTCAATATCGACCTCAGATATTAAAACATTACGGATGCCTTTCCATATGAACATGAGGCCTTCTGCATGCCATCCAACAATGTTCTACAACAATCAAATAGAGGATATAAAGGGAAACAAGTAGTAATAAAAAAATGTGTAAGATCTTTGTCACCGGGGAAGGGAACATTTGAATGAAATGTGAGATGACACCTCCCAACAAAAGAATCCAATTTGAGAGAAGCTACAGACACTCAACCTCTTTCGGTATTAAGAACCCCAGGCTCGAAAAAAAATGTAGTGTGGTTCAAACAACCCTCGAAAGAGGCTAACTTAGAAAATACTTACAACATCCACAACCTGCGTAATGATTCAAAAACCTCCAGTATCTCATAGAGTTGTTCTCTAAAAATCACCATGAAATCTCGAGGACTTAGAGACCATGACATCGCCTAGAATAGACAACCCAAATGCCTCACGTGTTACCCGCTGCCCTAATTAGGGTGGAGGGATACAGTGAGACACTTGGACTAGGAAAGGGAGAGGAGTCGAGCCTAAGAATGAAAAAAAGGACAAAAGTTGAGATGTGTACTAAGCACCCACCTAGGGATTTACAGAGAGAAAGAAACAAAATCCTCTTTATAAGATAAACATTCTTCATGCATTTTAAAAATGCAAGTAAACTCTCACTATAGACTACCTACATGCCTTTAATATGATAAATGCATGCAATATATTCCAAAATTAAACTTTAAATGTTTATATTATGTGAAGTATCTTATAGTTTGATTTTAAATATCTATATTATCTAATTATATCAATGAAGTAAAGTGAAAAAATAAATTATTCATTATTTTCAACTAAATATACATTAAAAAATTATAGTGCACATTTTCAAAATTATTAAAAAATAGACTTTTTAATGTAAATTTTCAATATTATTAAAAAATGCACTTTTAATATTTTTAGACTTGTTTCACCATTCATACCTACTGGACAATGAAATGCCTGCTAGCAAAAGCCATGCAAAGCTTTCTCCCTGGACAACAAAACATTGATACAGCAAAGATGGAAGCCCGTATCATGGAAAAGCTAGAGGATATGTAGGACCAACTCTCTCATATCAAAATTACCTAGTACCAGGCAGCTGATCGAATGAGCAGATTGGATGACAGAGTAGGTCGCATGGAAAAACAGTTACACCAGCTTCAACAAGTGGACATGCCAGGGTCTAATGTTAAAGACCCCGCTCCTGTCTCTTCCTCAGATGGATAATAGTTTATTTACTGTTTTGTTGAATGAAATTTGTATTTTTGTATGAACTTAATTTCCATAATCAGCAGTTAGATAGCAATGTCATAGAGCAGTTAGCTCACGTAGGCTATAGAAGAATGAAACTTTTACAGTTTTGGAACGCTTTTCATGCACTTAGATGGTCAACAGACCTGGGTTCCTTCGCGCAGGTTGAGGCTATAACTGAAGTTTCTAATTTTGTAACCTGATGTTCAAAGATAAATAGCAAATAGAGAGGGCCTACCATATTTACAAAAAAATAAATAAAATACGACGATTCAAGACACTTTTACAATAAATTTGAATATAGTGTAAACATGCAATGTAAAAAAATGGATCAGATTAATAAATATATAATTGCTATTTAAAAAAATTGTGTATGACTATGTGAAATTTGTTTTCAGTCTATAGGGACTACAGCAATACTTGACACGTCGGCTGACAGGAGAGCACCACGGCATCTAGCAAAGCTTTACAAATAACCAACGCCACAGAAGCCATAGGCAGATTCATTCATTCAGTCCGAGGTCAGTACAATTAGCTGTGAAGGGCAAAGCGGAATATGCGGTGCGGAATATGACGTGTTGTGGATAGCAAATCAACACGTCTGCTGATGCACTATGTGGATGGTGATTCCTCGTCTCTGTTTAAAGGCTTGCTTCACTGTCCATTCCATTCCACTCGTTGCCTTCTCATTCTCACTATGTTCAAGAATCAAGTCACAACTGTACGTGAGTTTTTTCTGATTTGAATGTCGATGGCTATAAAGAAATATCTCAACTTTTTAACGTACGAAAATGTTTCAAATTAAATGTTTCTGTTGTCTCTTAACCATGGCATATTCCATTTTTGGCAATCTTATGTTATTCTTCATAATATGGTTTTAGGTAATAAAAGTTGCTAACATTTGCCATGCCAAACGAAAATGTTTCTAATTAAATGTTTGTGCAATGGCATATTCCATTTTTGGTAATTTTATGTTATTCTTCATGATGTAGTTTATCTAATAAAAGTTGACACATTTGCCATGCCAAACTTGTGGTCCAAAAAGTTCAAGGGAGCCTTTCTAGGAGATTTTGGCACCTCAAGTATAAGATAGACAAGGATTGATATTAGTAAAATTACTCAATAAATATTAGAGTATCAATTATTATATTACTATAATATTTGATGGTAATTGAGATTTTTTATTTCAAAGTTTATTTGTTATAATTTTTGGTTGGTTTAAGGTACGGTGCAAAAAAATAAATTAATTTTCATCACAAAGAAAAACTTTATGTTATGAATCGAAGGGTTTTATTTAAAGCGTCAAGTTTCATCATTTTTTTGTTGTATGGTATTGTAATATTTTATATGTATTGTTGTGGTTAGCGGCCAACATCTTATTCTATTTAAGTGTTTTTGTTTAGGGTGTACCCAAAACTCAATCTTGAGTTATTAGCAAGTTGATTTGCTCACCCATCTCTTCTACTTGGTAGCAAAGGTTCATGTCCAATCATGCCATTTCCTGCCATGTCAATACATTAGAACACAAACACTTACACTTAACAACTTAATAGCTCAAGCATAAAAATTCAAGTAGGATGCAACACATATAGACAATGGCACCATCTATAACTCCTCGACGACACAATCTATGCTTAACACTTGTATAATATTTATTAGACAAAATTCTTACAATGCAATGTGTTTACAAGAAGGGGAGCACTTAATTCTATCTCCCTATCATGAGCCTATATCTCCAGTACACATGCTTAGCTCAACTTAAGACACTACCCATTTTCCCTTGTCCATGATTTATGCAATCCAAACTAGCTTGCCTTAGTTCTTCAGTATGATTTTCTTGCCTTATAACTTCATACTTGCTTGACTTCCTTGCATAAGTCATTATGCTCTCTACCTTGTACATCCTCCCATTATACATATGTGTGTGTGTGTGTGTCCATCTCAACTCATGAAAAATTGCATCATTTAGGCTATGAACTAAGTTAACTTTTCAAATCATTAAATGTGATTTTTCCTATGGCATGACCTATCAGCAAAATCACTTGCTCACCAGATAATATACGTTGGCCTTTCCCATTGCACAATTTGATTACATTAGTTTTCCTTAAGAAACCTTATTTAACCCACATAGCATTCATCATGACTAAAGGATGTGAATCCACTTGAGTCACATGTCTAGATTCTGCACAAAATACTCCTACTTGCTGCATATATAAGATGGTCACCACTCATTCTTTTCATAATGAGTGTGCCTTATCCAACGCATTGATCTAGTCATGTCTTTGTTCTCATATATTAAGTTGTCTATGCAACCCCAACTTACATGTCTCATCTTCCTACCAAGGCATTCTACTAGTCGAGTGAAGATACCGTGCAACCTCCTAGCTAAAGGTATTACATCCTTCATAACTAAAATTAATTGACATTCTCTCCAACAACGACAAAAATATGTTGTCTCCAGTTCTCTACTTAAACATTTATCTCCATCCACAACTAATTCTAATGGAAAATCCAAGTTTCATGACACTGTTTACTACAAACACTTCTTCTTCTTCTTTTCTGAAGAAAAAACCTAACTCTCCTATGAAACGAAAAGAAAAAATTTCCAAATCTCAATATATATATATAGATCTACAACATCATGCAACTATATATACTACTCTCGTCTCATTGTTGTTGTGCGAAAAATCCACATGATTCCTTGGAAGGATGTCTCTTCCCTAACTTTGTCTACAATTCCTAATCAAGCATTGTCATACTATTTGATGACCAAAAATGACCATAATCAACATTGGGGATATCACCCAAATAGGCCCTTATCCATTTGGGATGCTGTCTCTGACTAGTAAAATGTGTCCAATTACCCCTTACTCTCCCTACTGATTTGTGAAATTTCTAATTACTTATCAACAAGAAGAGGCATCAAACTTACTTCCTAGCAACATGCTTGCAAGAGAAAAGCCCTTAAGCTGATATAAGAGTTCCACCAAGCCACCAATGGAATTTCTCCTAGGAAACTTACTTCTAAAAAATTATAATTAAATTTTTATCTAAATATAAATCTAAATGAAATGCAAAAGAATAAATAAAACTACTTTAAATCGACATATAGGAAATAGTTCCTAAATACCAACCAAAAAAATTTAAATATAATAGGGATTTAACATGTTATTTATGATAAATATCAAGTTGTTGAAGTAGTTCTAATAGTTGATATTCTTGATGTTGGACATGCTTTGTTCAGAGATTAAAATAATAAAATATGAATTAAAACTGGAAATAGTTCACACAATTTTAATGGCTATTAATCAATTTTTGATGAAATTTTTCTAAGTAAATAGTTACTTAGAAATTTGTTTAAACCCATGAGAAAATCAAAATATTAATGGTTTATCTATATAATTATTAAATCAGATAAATAATCGAATAAAAAAAGATTCTCATATTTAACAATAGTGCTAAAACATGGAATACCTCACACAAATTTAATAAGGTTTGACCGTAGCTTTCCAGCCCATGTGATGTGATCAGCCTCCTCAGATCTACAGAGATCAGCACTAGTGAGAATGTGAGTGTATGCGTCCCACTCTACAGTCCCAAGACCCTCTAGACCAACATCCCGAGCTATTCTCGAGACTGGAAAATTGTTGTGGCATCAAGAAATAGCTTGATCTAGTAGAAAAAAACCTTTTAAATGTAATCTCCACAATGTATCCTGAGACAGTGTATGTGCACCCTCCACACCTTGTATCTTATCAATGCCAATTATGATATTATTCCCTTTGCCAAATGACCATAAATTTATCTGAAGAAAGATGTCTTTAACCTTGTATAAATTTTTCCAAATGTAAGAGCCAGTTTTGATCCCAATATTCCTAAATCTAATCCATTCATTGACCCCTTTGTTTCGAAGATATTTGGAAATAATGATGTTCTTCCAGATACCCGTTGAAAAAAGGGTGCACCATATATATTTGATAATAATAACCCATCCAAATATCCTTACATCCAAAATTCCCTAGCCCACAAATTCCTTTGGCATGGTGATATTTTCCCATTTTATGAGATGAAATTTATTTTTCATGTTAGATCCCAATCAGATGAAGTGTGCCATGATGCTTTTGATTTTGTTAATAAAGACCCAAGGTAGTATATATAGATGCGCCCAATACACCACCATTTTTTATAGAACAACCTCTGCTAAAATGTATCTACCTCCGAGGGTCAACCATCGATGAGACCGACTATTTATTTTATGGCATAATTTATCCAAAAGCCATAGCCATTCTATAATCCTGTAGTTTTTCGGCTTGAGTATAAAGCCAAGGTAAGTAAAACCATCACGTAAGGGCTGAGAGTGATAATTAAAAATCAGAATGATACTATTAATCTCTTCTTGTTCACCAAAAGAGTGCATAATGTAGGATTTGTCCTCGTTTTCCATCATACTCAAGGCCTCTCCAAAACACTCATTAGTACAATGTAGCACCATCCATTGAGTCCTAGAAACCATCCCAAAGTTGAGGATGCCATCCACAAAAAAATTGTTGCCCTATTGGATACCACTAAAAAGGCTCTTTGATAGAACCACATTAATTTTGAGGATTAGGCCATCCATCACCAAGATAAATAATAGAGGTGATAGGCAACAACCCCACCATAACCCCCTTTGGGCTTTGAAAAAATGTTAAGGGTACCCATTGACCAAAATTAAAAAATTTACATTTGAAACAAAAGGCATAATCCATTCTATATTATGGACATCTAGTCCAATCTTTGACATAATGAGGTGTAAGTAAGCCCAATCAACAAATTCATATGCCTTCTTTAGATCCATTTTGATAACCAAAGCCCAAAAGGAATATATAGTTTCTTGTGATATGGCCACAACATCTTGGATTAATCGGTTGTGCAAGAAACCAAAATTTTCCCTAGAAATGTACACCGAGAGAGTACCCTTCAAGCGCTCCACAATAATTTTAGAAATAAGCTTATATGAGATGTTACAAAGGAAAATGAGTTAGAAATCAAGAAAATTAGTGGTGACCGAAACTTTAGGGATCAATTCAATAAAGGAGGAGTTAATCGAATGAGATACTTTACTAGAGATCCTCAATTCCTCTACTACATTCAAAAGTTCTGAACTGATCAAGTCAAAAAAATTGAGGAAAAAGTCCATAGTCCAACCATTCGAGCCTGAAAATTTGTCTTTAGCAAAGGAATTCAATACCTGAAGTACTACATCAATAGTAATTTTCCCATATAGTGCTTCAATATGTTCCTCATGAACATGAGGGGATATTCAGATGTACCCCAAATTTGATCATCAATATTGACTCCTTGACGATCTTGGTAGAAAGTCTCAAAATAATGTATTGATTCCTTTTGAATATCCTAGTAGATTATACCATTTCCCCACTCCTCCCCTGAATCTTCCAGATAGCGTTAATATTATTCCTATCATTTGCATATTTATGAAAGTATTTACTGTTCCTATCTCCCTCCCAAAGCCAAAGTGTTATGCTCTTCAAGCTCCAAGTAGTCTCTTATATATGGAGGATCTACCTCTTCCTGTTTTCCAAGACTTTAAGCCTTTCCCACATAAGGTCCGAACGGTTCCCCTGATCCATATAGTGGCTCATATCCATAATTTCTTGAATGATATCCTTTATTTCTAGGGAAATATCATTTTTCTTATTCCTTTCCCAAGTCTTCCTGACACTTAAGGGTTTGTATTTCTCCCGAGAAATAATTCATCGGGGAAAGATAATCCTTTGGCTGAAAATATTTCAAAAATTCATTAACCATTGAAATGCTCATCCTCCAACCATGTCATGTTGAATTTAAAAGGGATGCCCAACAGAATATGCTTCGTCCTCCATTGTAGAAAAATAGGTATATGATATGAAACATAGGTCCTCACAACCCAGGATCTCATATTTCCCAAACTCTCCATGAGGTTCTAATGAACCAAGAACCAATCTAGTCTTTTCTTAATATGGTCATCCCCTGATCTACCATTATGTGAAGCATGGGAAAGTGGGAAAGGTCAAATATACATCATATGATTTGAATAAAAAAGGAACTATAGAAGATCAACCATAGGGTCTCTTTTGCACTAGGTCCCCCAACATTCCTCCCTAGAAAATGTAGTGTTGTAGAGTCCATCCATAATCAAGGATCCAATCTTAAGAACATCACAATCATACATGTGCTTCCAAAAGGTTTCCCTATCTTTATATGGAGAATATAAATTAAGAAAATGTATCCTTCTCGGAATGCCCTGAATATGCCCTCTCAAATAAAATACCAGCAAAGAATTTATATGCACACACAGATGCCCATATGGGATCCCAGAGTGCAGCCGTACCACCCAAATTTCCATAGGAGTATACAACTACCATGTATCAATTAAGAAAAATGTTACAGAATTAAGAGAAAACCTTATAAAAATAACCATAATTTCTTGTAACAAAATTAATAAGGGGAAAATCAAACCAAAAGGATGCTTGAGGGATAAAATTTTAGAGTGGTTCCCCAGATCACACACGTTCAAAGAGAGGAAATTCATCATGAGGCTATCAAGTCGAGCACATCTTCTCCAAGGGACTAAGAGTATACAGAAGCAATGGGAACATCCCAAAGTTTAGCAACGTCCAAAAAATGAAGTGGCTTGGTAGGCAAGCAAGGTTTAAGACGGTGGGAAACCCTACTGCCCTTTCTTCGAACAATGATGTTGCAAGCATAGTTAGGGTTGACAGGCATAGGGATTTGTGGATCGGGCCCTTGTATATGGATAAAGTTGCGAGATCCATGTCCGGATTCACCATCAGAAAATAAATGTCACTACCAACAGAGTTATGAGGGGATGAGTCTGGAGTCGAGCCAATGGGGGGGGGGGGGGGGGGGGAAGCAGAGGGAGAGAGGAATCAACAGGATGAGGGAAAATATGTAAAGGGGACAAAAATGGGCATCGCGAAATTGAAAGGATGTTCGAGGGACATGGGATAAAAATCAAAGATGGAGATCACAGGGGAGGGGGAAAGAGGTGCAGGAAGGGGAGGGGGAGTAACAGTAAGTGGAAACGGTGAACCCTCCATCTTCTCATGAGAGGGGACCTAAATCTCTCGGGGGGAAAACATATGATTTTGGGAAAGGAGTGGATAAGTGGAATGAGAAGATGTAGAATTATCGAAATTTAAAGGAGATTTTTCTGAGGAGAATTCAATACTTTTCGTTGATAGAGGATGAGAATTATCAAGAGGTTTGCGCCCACATCTTAGACCACCCATCCTTCGATAATCACTTCCATAATAATTTCTTCGAGGGAAATTCTAGAGAAGATGTCCAATGTGGCGGTAGAGTAGGCATTACAAAGTTATATACTAGTAGTCAAGGCACTTTCTGTGCATGGTTTGACCCTAGGCTAGATCAATTTGTCCTAGGAGACGTTCAATGAAACCCAATTCCACCAATATCCAAGCCACTAACTTATCTCTATCCCACATTCTTCTAAGATCGATATAAATAAAGTGATCGATGGTATTCCCAATCTCAGTCATAACTCTGCAAGTCTAATATTCCCAGTGTAATCCCGAGAGTTTTACGCATAGAAAATTATTCTTTGGCGTATCTCGTAGCGGATTGAAACCCATGTACCATCTCTGAAATTATAGGAATCTATGCCCACGAACCTAAGGAATCTTCACTATATGCTCCAGGTCATCTTGGTGGAGAAAAATCATACTATACCAAGCATTCATGAGTTTTCTCACTTTCGACAGATAACCTAAAAGAGGCGCCCATTTAGTCTGCACCCACTCTTGCATATTTTGTTTCGTGAGATCTACAAAAAACCATCTATCAACCAACACCCTCTTCTGCAAGATTGTAACTCTACCCCACATCACATCGTAGCCAAAGCTTAGTAATTTTGTTTTAGAAGGCAAATTGATAGCCTTATTGTGGGTCTGCTTCTTAGTTTGATGACCTTCGTCGAGTTGTGTAGGGGCTGGCATCTAAATCTCCACATGCAAGCCACTTTTCGGACATGTTGTGGATGGAAGGAGAGTCAAACGATCTGATGTAACATGTTCCTCCTCAGAATTCTTATCAAGGAAGTATGAAAATTCAACATCTAGAGTGGCTTGGATGAATGCCTCATGAGTGGAGACGTTAGCATCCAAAGCTACTATACAATCAACCATGTGGGCCATGTCCGAAATTCAATGCCTGAGTGGTAGCGAAATCAACATAAAATTCCTGGTGGAGGGATCGAGTTAGACACTTGGACCGGGAAAGGAAGAGGAGTCCAGCCTAAGAATGGAAAAAAAGGAAGAATTCAAGATGTGTACTAAACACCCACCTACGAATTTACAAAGAGGAAGGAAAATATTCCTCTGTTCAAGATAGGCCAGCCAACCATCTACAGAATATGGTGCATGCATGGAATAAATGTATGAAATCCTACCGAAAGAAGTAAACTAGAGAAGAGTGACGCCACTTTCCAAAAATAAACCACGTGGAATGAAGGAAAGGTAGTGACTATTTGACATTTATAAATGGAAATGTATGGACACAAAAACCAAAGGATCTTCCATATTAGAAATCCCAACAAACCTAGGTTGGAAAATTTATTTAACCGGGAGCACCGCCAAAAGGAGGGATAAAGTACCAAATAATAGTAAATGATCCCACCAACCTAATAGTAGACTTCCGAAGAGTGCTTGAAACTCCACCACCCACAAGATGTAGTGGAGTCAAATCCCATATATACATAATATACATGTATGATCCAACAATAATAGAGAGCTCTAGGTGCTGGAAAAATTCAAATGCTACCGAGAATACAAAAACTCCAAGAAGGCTCTCCCGTGAAATTCGCCACCTGAGAGACACCGAACAGTAGTGGAGAAACAAACCCTAACGAGTAGTGCGGAAAATTTAGAAATCGAAGAGAAAAATACTCCAAAAAACAACTCCCGTGGGTCACTGAAATCTAAAAATATGTGAAGTATCTTATAATTTTATTTTAAATATTTATATTATTTAATTATATCAATGAATTAAAGTGAAAAAATAAAATATTCATAATTTTCAACTAAATATACATTAAAAAAAATGAAAGTGCACATTTTCAATATTATTAAAAAATAAAAATAGACTTTTTAATGTAAATTTTCAATCTTATTAGAAAATTGACTTTTAATGTTTATATGTTTTATTACTAATGGTCTCTCTAATGCATTAATGGAAATGTAAATTTGGACAAACAATAATATATTATCTTTTAGCGATGATTCAAGGTATTTTTACAATAAATTTGAATATAGTGTAAACAAGCAATGTAAAAAAATGGATTAGATTAATAAATATATAATTGTTATTTAAAAAAGCACTCTGTATGACTATGTGAAATTTGGTTTCAGTCTCTAAGACTACAATAATACTTGGGTCCGTTGATTTTTCATTATTTTTGTACACTATTTATAATTTTAACAAAATTTTAGAGAAAATGTTTATTATTTTTAATTTAATTTTTTTTATTATTATGGAAATTTTATTTCTAATTTTCTATTAATAATTTTATTTCTAATTTTAAATTAATTAATAATTGTTCCAGACACCATGTCGATACAATGTCGATCTTCCGAAATTATTCATGCATTTTAATAATATTTGTAATTGGACATTTGGGGTGGAGCTCGGTTGTTTGAAATTGGAATCCCAGTATCGGGCACAGGGGCTTCAGTCAATGAACCTCTAACATATCACGTGCGATCATAACATCTTAAACAATACCCTTAATTTGAGTACATATTGGAAAGTACGTCTAAAAATCAAATTATTTATCCCCCTACCAATATAAAACCAATACATTTTCCAAATTTAAAAAGCCCCTACTTTCATTATATATTGTAGGTATCCATTTGTCATTAAAATTTTCTATAACCCTTTATATTTTTTTAGTAACTTTGAGCTCAACTTTTTATACCTCCCAATATAAAAACCCTTTACCCCCTATATATCCCCCAATATATTATGTCATTTTTTCCTCATTATATATCCCCAATATGAACCCACGTGCTATTTTATTTCTCTCGCAATGAAGCCCCAGTGGTATCGGGGAGGCAACTGCATTCCGACTTGTCACGCCAATGTTTGTGCGAAGATTCATGAGACGATTAGGAATGGGAATCGATGTACAAATAACTAACGCCACAGAAGCCATGGGCACATTCATTCACTCATTGAAGGGAAAAGTGGAAAATACGGTGTGCAGGGTAAAGCGTAACATGCGGTGTGGAGGCCTATGTTGTTTATGGAAAATTAACACGTCTGCTCAAGAATTGTGTGGATGGTGATTCCTCGTCTCTGTTTAAAGGCTTGCTATTTCCTTTCACTTTCCATTCCATTCCACCCGTTGCCTTCTCATTCTCACTATGTTCAACAATCCAATCACAACTGTACGTGAGTTTTTTCTGATTTGAATGGACATGGCTATAAAGAAACATCTCAACTTTTTGAGGTACGAAAATGTTTCAAATTAAATGTTTGTGTTCTCACTTAACCAATGACATATTCCATTTTTGGCAATCTTATGTTATTCTTCATAATATGGTTTTAGCTAATAAAAATTGACACAATTGCCATATCAAACGAAAATTATTCAAATTAAATGTTTGTGTTCATACATAACCAATGACATATTCCATTTTTGGCAAGTTTATGTTATCCTTAATAATATATTTTTAGCTCATAAAAGTTGACACATTTGCGAGGTCAACTTGTGGTCCAACAAGTTCAAGGGAGCCTTTCTAGGAGACTTTGGAACCTCATAGAATAAGAAAGACACATATTGATATTAGTAAAATTACTAAATAAATATTACAGTAATAAAGTAATTTTCATTACAAATAAACACCTTCGGTTATGAATTTAAGGGTTTTATTTAAAGTGTCAAGTTCCATCACTTTTTTGTTGTATGGTATTGTAATGTTTCACATGCATTGTTGTGCATTGTTGTTACTGGCAACCAACACCTTATTCTATTTAAGCTATGCATCTTTGTTTAGGGTGCACCCAAAACTCAATCTTGAGTTATTAGTGAGTTTATTTGCTCACACAACTCTTCTACCTGGTAGCAAAGGTTTATGTCCAATCATTCCCTTTCCTGCCACATCAATACATCATAAAACAAACACTACACTTAACAATTTAATACCTCAAGTATACAAATTCAAGTAGCATGCAACATATATAGACAATCACACCATGTATAACTCCTCGATGACACAATCTATGCATAAAACTTATATAATATCTATTATACAAAATGCTTACAATGCAACGTGTTTACAAGAAGGGGAGCACTTACCTCATTACATAGATACAACATTTCACCTAAGTTGTGTATGAATTGCCAACAACCCCAATACATATAACTAAAATGCAACCAAGTTTATCATAGCTAAGTCTATCTCCCTATCATGAGCCTATATCTCCACTACACATGGTTAGGTCAACCTACGAAGCTATCCTTATGCCCTTGTCCTAGATTTATACAATCCAAACTAGCTTGCCCTAGTTCTTCAGTATGCTTCTCTTGCCCTATAACTTTCTTGTTTGACTTCCTTGCACAAGTCAATATTTTCTCTAGCTTTTCCATCCTTCCATTATATCTATATATATATATATAGCTGTCCATCTCAACTCATGAACCATTGCATCATTTAGGCTATGAACTAAGCTAACTTGTCAAATCATTATGTGAGTAGTTTTCCTATGGCATGACCTATCAACAAAATCACTTGCTTGCCAGATCATCTATGTCGGCCTTTCCCAATGCACAATTCAATTACATCCTTTTTCCTTAAGAAACCTTTTTCAACCCACATAGCATTCATCACAAGTAAAGGATGTGAATCCACTTGAGTCACATGTCTATATTATGAACAAAATACTCCTACTTGCTACGTATATAATATGGTCACCACTCATTCTTTTCATAATGAGTGTGCCTTATCCAACTCATTGATCTAGTCATGTCCTTGTGTTCATCTATTAAGTTGTCTACGCAACCCAAACTTCCATGTCTCATCCTCCTACCAAGTCTTTCTACTAGTCGAGTGAAGATACCGTGCAAGCTACTAGCTAAAGGCTTTACATCCTTCATAACTAAAATTCATTTCCATTATGTGCAACACCCACAAAAATATGTTGTCTCCAAGTCTCTACCTAAACATGTACCTCCATCCACAACTATTTCTATTGGAAACTCCAAGTTTCATGACTCTCTTCACTACAAGCCCTTCTTCTTCTTCTTTTTTCTGAACAAAAACCCTAACTCTCCTATGGAACAAAAACCAAAAACCAAAAATTTCAAAATCTCAATATATTATCTATAATGTCATGCAACTATATATACTACTCTCAGGTCATTTTTGTTTTGCGAAAACTCCACACATTTCCTTGGAAGGATGTTTCTTTCCCAAATGTGTTCGTAATTCCTAATCAAGCATTTTCATACTTGTTGATGGCCAAAATTGACCATAATCAACATTTGGGAGATCACCTAGTCAAGGACCCAATTATGTCCTTATCCATTTGGGATGGTGATTCTAACTCGTTAAAATGTGTCTAATTAACCTTTACTCTCCCTGTTGATTTGTGAAATTTCTAATTACTTATCAACAAGAAGAGGCATCAAATTTACCTCCTAGAAACATGCTTGCAAGCGAGAAACCCTTAAGTTGATATAAGGGTTCCACCAAGCCACCAATGTAATTTCTCCTATGAAAGTATAATTATAAAAAATGATAAATAAATTGAAATCTAAATCTAAATCTAAATGCAATGAAAAATAATAAAGGAAACTAATTTAAACGCCATATAAGAAATAGTTCCTAAATACCAAGCACCAATATTTAAAGATAATACAGATTTAACATGTGATTTATGATAAGCATCTTGAGTTGTTTAAGTACATATAAAAGTTGCTATTCTTGATGTTGGAATTTCTCTGTTCAGAGATTAAAATAATAAAATATGAGCTATTAAAACTTGGAAATAGTTCACACAATTTTAATGACTATTAAATCGATTTATTATGTCAAATTTGTAAGTAAATAGTTACTCATAAATTCATTTAAATCCATGAGAAAATCAAAATATTAATGGTTGATCTATATAATTTCTAAATCAGATAATTGATCAAATAAGAAAAGATTCACATATTTAACAATAGTGCTAAAACATAGAATCCTTGACACAAATTTAACAAGGTTTGACCGTGGCTTTGCAGCCCATGTGATGTGATCACCCTCCTCAAATCTACAGAGACTAGTTTTGTTGAGAATCTGAGTGTATGCATCCCATTCTACAGCCATGCAACCCTCCAAACCAACACCCCAAGCTATTCTCCAGACTGGAAAATTGTTGCGTTATCGAGAAATAACTTGATCCAGTAGAAAAAAACCTTTGGAATGTAATATCCACAATGTTTCCTCATGTATGTGTGCCTCCAAATCTTGTATCTTATCAATGTCAATTATGATATGATTCCATTTATAAAATTACCATAAAATTCTCTGAAGAAAGATGTCTTTAACCTTGTAGAAATTGTTCCAAATGTAAGAGCCAATTTTGATCCTAATTTTCCTAGATTTGATCTAGTCATCGACCCCTTTGTTTCAAATATATTTGGAAATAATGATTTCCTACCAGATACCTGCCCAAAAAATGACACGCCATATATATTTGATAATAAGAGCCTATCCAAATATCCTTACGTCAAAAATTCCCCAACCCATAAATTTTCTGGGATGGTGATATTTTCCCATTTAATGAGATGGAATTTATTTTTCATATCTGGTCCCAACCAGATGAAGTGTGCGATGATGCTTTTTATTTTATTAATAATGGTCGAAGGAAATATATATAGATGCACCCAATACACTGCCATCTGCTATAGCACGACTTGTGCTAAAATGTATCTATCTCCAAGGGTCAACCATCGATGACACCAACTATTGATTTTATGGAAAAATTTATCCAAAATCCATAGCCATTCTGCAATCATGTAGTTGTTCGGATTGAGTCTAAACCCAAGGTAAGTGAAACTATCACACAAGGGCCGAGAGCGATAATTAAAAATATGAATGATACTATCAAACTCTTCTTGTTCACCAAAAAGAGTGCATAATGTAGGATTTTTCCTCGTTCGCCATCATACTCGAGGGCTCTCCAAAACGCTTAATAATACAGTGTACCACCATCCATTGTGTCCTATACACCATCCCAAATCTAAGGATGTCATCCACAAAGAAACTATGTGTGATATCGGTATTGTTGCCCAACCGGATACCACTAAAAATGCTCACTGATAGAACCACATTAATTTTGAGGTTGAGGTCATCCATCACGAAGATAAATAATATAGGTGATAGGGAAAAAATCCGTTCCAACTCCCTCCCATCTTTAAAAAAATGTGAAGCGTACCCATTGACCATAATAGAAAAATGTACATTTGAAACACAGGCCATAATCCATTCTATATTATGGACATCCAATCCAATCTTTGACATAATGAGGTGCAAGTAAGCTCAGTCAACAAAGTCATATGCCTTCTTTAGATCCAATTTCATAACCAAAACCGAGAATTTCTTGGAGTGAATAAAGAGTATAGTTTATTGTGCTATGATCACAACATCTTGGATTAATCGGTTGTGTAAGAAACTAAATTTTTCCCTAGAAATGTACACTGAGAAACTACCCTTCAAGCACTCTGCAATACTTTTGGAAATAAGCTTATATGAGTTGTTACAAAGGGAAATGAGTCAGAAATCAAGAAAACTAGTGGTGACCGAAATATTTGGGATCATGGCAATAAAGGAGAAGTTAATCGAACTAGAGACTTTACCAAAGATCCTCAATTCTTCTATTGTGTTCAAAATTTTAGAACCCATCAAGTCAAAAAAATGGAGGAAAAATTCCACAGTCCAATCATCAGGGCCCGAGGCATTTGTCTTTAGCAAATGAGTTCAACCCCCGAAGTATTTCAACAATAGTAATCAACCTATAAATTTCTTCATTATGTTCCTCGTTGAGCATGAGGGGGTATTCTAATGTACCCCATATTTTATCATCAGTATTGACTCCCTGACGATCTTGGTAGAAAGTCTCAAAACAATGTACTGCTTCCTTTTGAATATCCTTAGTAGAGTATACCATTTCCCCATCCCTCCACTGAATCTTCTAGATAGTGTTAATATTCTTCTTATGATTAGCGTATTTATGAAAGTATTTAGTGTTCATCTCTCCTTCCTGAAGCTAAAGTTCTCTAGTATTCAAGCTCCAATTAGTCACTAGTATATGGAGGATCAGTCTCTTCCTATTTTACAAGACTTTATGCCTTTCGAACATGAGGTCCGAAGGGTTCCCCTAATCGATATAGTGGCTCAGATCCACAATTTCTTGAATGATATCCTTTAGTTCCAGGGAAACAGAGTTTTTCTTATTTCTTTCCCAAGTCTTGACCTGACCCTTGAGGGTTTGTAGTTTTTCAGAAAAATAATTCATCGCGAAAAGATCATCCTTCCACTGAAAATATTTCCAAAAATTATTAAAACCAACCCATTGAAATGCTCATCCTCCAACCATGTTATATTGAATTTAAAAGGGATGCCCAATCGAATATGCTTCATCTGCCATTTTATAACAATAAGCCGATGATATGAAACATAGGTTCTCACAACCTAAGATCTCGTATTTCCAAAACTCTCCATGAGGTTCTCATGAACCAAGAACTGATCTAGTAATTTCCTGATATGGTAATATTTCGATCTACCATTGTGCCAAGTAGGGGAAATTGGGAAAGGTCGAATATCCATCAGATGATTTGAATAAAAAAGGAAGTGTAGACGATCAACCATAGGATCTCTTCTACACTAGGACCCCCAAAATTCCGCCTTGGCAGTAGCATTGTAGTCTCCATCCATAATCAAGGATCCAATATTAAGAACATCACAATCCTCCATGCACTTCCAAATTGTTTCCCTATATTTATATGGAGCATATATATTAAGAAAATGTATCCTTCTCAGAATGCCTCGAATATGCCCTGTCAATAAAATATAGGCGGGGAATTTATATGCACATTGAGAGGCCCATCAGGGACCCATAGTGCATTCGTACCACCTGATAGTCCATAGGAGCCTACGAATACCATGTATCAATCAAGAAATATATTACAAAATTAGTAGAAAACCTTATCAGAAACAACCATGGTTTCTTGTAACAAAATCAAGAAGGGGTGAATGAAACCAAAATGATGTTTGAGGGATAAAATTTTAGAGTGGTCCCCTAGACCACACAGGTTAAGAAAGAGTAAATTCAACACGACGTTTTCAAATCGTGCATGTATTCTCCAAGGGCCCGAGATAATACAGGAGAAATGGGAACATCTCGAATTTTAACAATGTCCAAAAAATGAAGTGACTTGGCTGATGAGCAAGGTTTAAGGTGGTGGGAACCCCTACTGCCCTTTCTTCGAACAATATTGTTGACAGTAGAGTTAGGGCTAATAGGAAGTAGGGATTTTTGGATCGGGCCCTTATGGATGGATAAGGCCTCCATATTTATGGCTAGATTCACCATAAAAAAAGCAATGTCACTACCAACACAGTTGTGAGGGGATGAGCCCGTAGTCAGGCCAGTTGGGGGGGTGGAGAAATATGAAGTGGATAGAGAGAGGAATCAGTAGGAGGAGGGAAAATATCTAAGGGGAAGAAAAGGGGCGTCGCAGAATCAAAGGGATGTCTGAGGAACGAGGGCTCAACAGAAAATATGGAGATCCCGGGGGAGGGGGAAGAGGTGCAGGAAGGGGAGGGGGAGTAACAAGAAGTGGCAATAGTAAACCCTCCATATTCTCATGAGAGGGGACCCCAATCTCTCTGGGGACAACATAGGAGCTGGGGAAAGATGTGGAGAAGTGGAATGAGAAACTGTAGAATTATTGAAATTTAAGGGATATTTTTCAAACGAGAATTTAGTACATATCGTTGGTAGAGGATAAGAATTATCAACAAGTTGGTGCCCACATCTTAGACCACCCTGCCTTCAATAATCACTGCCATAATAATGTCTTCAAGGTAAATCCTACAAAAAATTTCCAGTGTGGTGGCAGAGGAGGCATCAGAAATGGATTCACCATTATTGAAGGCGTTGTATGTGCATGTTTTGACTCCAGGACAAATCAATTTGTCCCGAGAGACCTCCAATGAAACCAAATTCCACCAATATCCAAGCCACTCACTTAAATATAACCCCCAGGATACTACGATCCATATAAATAAAGATACCAATGGCATTCCCAATCTCAATCATAACTCTATGAGTCTAGTATTCCAAGGGTAATATCGAGAGTTTTACGCATTCAAAATTATTCTTCGGTGTATCTCGAAGTTGGTTGAAACCCGCTTACAATCTATGAAATTATAGGAAGCTATGCCCATGAACCCAAGGAATCTTCATTATACAATCTAGGTCGTCTTGGTGCAGAAAACAGAAACTGTACCAATCATTCATGAGTTTTCTCACTTTCGGCAAAAAATGTAAAACAAGAACCCATTTAGTTTTCACCCACTCTTTCATATTTTGTTCTGAGAGATCTTCAAAAAACCATCTACGAACCAACGCCCTATTCTACAAGCTGGTAACTCTATCCCACATCACATCGTAACCAAAGCTTAGTGATTTTGTTTTAGAAGACAGATTGATATCCTTACTCTGAGCTTGCTTCCTATTCCATCGACCTTCATCGAGTTGTGCAGGGTCTGGCTTTCGAAGCTCCACATGTAAGTCACTTGTCGGACATGCAACATATGGAAGGAAATTTGAACGATCTTATGGAACATGTTCCACCTCCGAATTATTATCAAGGAATTATGCACATTCAACATCCATAGTGGCTTGGATGAATGCCTCATGAGTGGACACATTAGCACCCAAAGCTAATATACAATGAACCAAGTGGGCCATGTCTGAAATTCAATTATCGGGTGGTAGAAAAATCAATAAAATTCTAGGTGGAGGGATCCATCAAACACTTGGACTAGGAAAGGAAGAGGAGTCCAACCTAAGAATGGGAAAAAAGGAAGAATCTGAGATGTATACTAAACATTTGCATAGGGATTTATAGAGAGGAAGGAATAGAGTACTCTGTCTAAGATAGACCAGCCAAACATGTGTAGAATATGGCACATGCCTGGAATAAATGTCTGAAAACCCACCAAAATAAGTAAACTACAGAAGAGTGCTGCCACTTTCCAAAAAAAACTAGGTGGAATGAAGGAAATTTAGTGAATAATTGACAATTATAAATGGAAATGTACGAACACACAAACCAAAGGATCTGCCAGATCAGAAATCCCAACCTACATAGGCCAGAAAAATTATATAACCAAGAACACTGCCAAAAGGAAGGATAGAGAACCAAACAATAGTAAATGATCCCACAAAAATAATAGTAGACTTCTAAAGAGCGCTTGCGACTCCACCACCCCTAAGACTTTATGGAGTCAAATCGAATATATATGTAATCTACATGTATGATCCAATGATCATAGAGAGCTCTAGGTGCCAAAAAAGTTCAAATGTCACCGAGAATACAAAAATGTTGGGAAGGCTCTTTCGAGAAATCCACCACCCCAGAGACACTGAGCATTAGTGGAACAACGGAACCTAACAAGTATTGCATAAAATTCAGAAATCAATGAGAAAAAACCTCAAAAATAAACTCCCCCAAGCCACTGTAATCCAAAAATATATGTAAACATCGAATAGAACATGTCGCCAAAATCTCGAGGTTAAGTGATCTAGTAGAAACTATAAACACTCTCGTCCGAGATAGTAACCTAGAGAAATAAAATAAACGAAAACAACACCAACATCCCAAGCACCTCCACCATCTATATCAACATTTGAAACTTAAGTCTTAAAATGGATGTGAGACATTAAAAGATGAAATCCATTTCTTCCAAAGATAGAGAAGTATAGTCTAGTCCTGGTGCACCCTAGAGTCAATACCGACCTCAGATATTAAAACATTACGGATGCCTTTCCACATGAATATGAGGCCTTCTGCACATCATCCACCAATGTTCGACAACAATCAAATAGAGGATATAAAGGGAAATGAGTAGTAATAAAAATATGTGGAAGATATCTGGCACTGGGGAAGGGAACATTCCAGCGAAATGTGAGATGACACATCCCAAAAAAATAATCCAATTTGAGAGAAGCTACAGACACTCAACCTCTTTCAGTATTAAGACCCCCAGTATCAAGCAAAAATGTAGATTATTTCATACAAACTTGGAAAGAGGCTAACTCAGAAAATACTTACAACATCCACAACCTACGTAAGGATTCGATAACCTTTAGTATCTCATAGAGTTTTTATCTAAAAATCACCATGAAATCTTGAGGACTTAGAGACCTTGGCATCAACTAGAATAGACCACCCAAATGCCTCATGTGTTACCTGCTTCCCCAATTAAGGTGGAGGGAGAAAATTGAACTCTTGGACTAGGAAAGGGAGAGGAGTCGAGCCTAAGAATGAACAAAAAGGAAAAAGTCGAGATGTGTACTAAAAATCCACCTAAGGATTTACAGAGAGGAAGAAACAAATTCATGATGTTTTCTTGTCTTAGGCATTCCAATTATAAATTTTAGCGTAATCATTTCCCATTTCCATTTCAAAATAGGAAGGGGATTTAACAAGCCTATTGGATGCTGATGTTCAACCTTTACTTGCTGACATTCTAGATATTTTGACAAATATTCTACGATAACTTTCCTCATTCCTCACCAAAACTATTCCTTCTTTATCGCAGAAAATAAATTTTGATAACTTGGATGTGTTGTGTATGGGTTGTGGTGATGTTCATCCAGTAGTATTTTCTTGAACAAAATTTGATTAGGTACATAGATCCTTCCATGGAAGGTCAACTAGTCCTAGTTATTAATGTAAAATTTAGTTTCTTTAACCATTGCCTACAATTCTTTGGTGTGCTGCCAAAGGTATTTATATTCAGGATCTTCAAGGGTAGCTTCTCACCAGTGGTCCAGACACATCAAACTAGATTTGAAGGTATTGGACTTGATAGAAACATTGTACCTTTCGACTCAAAGAATCTTCTACTCAATTTTCCTTTCCCTTCAAATTCTTAATCTTGAAACAAAACTCAGTCAAGAATGTTGTCCATATAGCCTTCCTTGGATTCAAAGTTGGTTGATTAAAGAAATTGGTCAGGCTATTTTCATTTGTCAACAACAAAAATTTCTTCCCCAACAGATAATGGTGCCACATCATTAAAGCATGTACTACCATTGTAAGTTCTAAATCCTAAGCAGAATACCTCTTCTCATGTACTTTTAGTTTGCGGATTCGTTTGCCACCACTTTATCCTCTTGCATAAGAAACCCTCCCACACCTCCCTGACACACGTCCGTGCATACCACGAATTCCTTCTCAGCATCTGCCACTTTTAAATTTGGGCTGAGGATAATAATTTTTTTAACTATTCAACTATTTCTTGGCACGTTGCTGTTGATCCGAATTTATGCGGTAATGCAACAGAGTACAAAAATAACCATAAATACAAAGATGCAGTGGAAATAACAGTTCATTTCATTAATATCAAAGAACTGAAATTTGCTTATAGACAAAATGGAAATAAACTAGCTAGGGCACTGGTAGCTTATCTATGAGAAGAGATGTGGCGGCTATAGGCCTCTGAAATGTGTTACAATGAGGCTCGAGGGCCTATTTATTATTGAGAAACAATGGAAAACCCTAAACATCCAAAAACCTAACCCAGGAGATGAAGTGCAAAAACTATGGGCCCCGTTTGGGTAAATTGATACATCAACTTCTCGGGGACGTAACTTTGGCATACGATCTCCGTTAGATGTGCACCTTATCGCATTTTCTCTCGGGTTTTCCAAAAAATGTCGTTTAGGGCCTAAAAACAACTCTGAAATTTTAGGACTCGAAAAATTGCTAAAAATAGTAATCTGTGTTATAATTAAGGAAACTGAAAAACTGGAAGAGACAATGGTGGGGCCCCAATTGGAATAGGTGGGTGACGACCAATATCCACATGGATCATTTCCCCCCCATTAGGAAGAAATGGTCCCCATTGCATTGAGTTCCTCCATGAGATGAGAAAACTTCCGCTGAACTTGGTCCCTGGTGAACCACTTGCCTTGGAGTAGGAGTTGGCCAGCTTTGACAACCTGATACAATTAGGTCTTCTGCAATTTCGGAGGTGTCCAATAGAGGTGGGAAGTAGGGCTGATGGCAGTACACATTGAATGCTGGGTGTAGACCAAGGAATGGTGGAATAATGAGATTGAAGGCATTATTCCCTAGAGCCTTGGTGATGGTGTATGACCCATATCAGAGCAGGCGAAGCTTGCGGTGGGGTCCAATGAGGCGCTCCTTCTACAAATGTAGCCACTCTTTTTTTCCAACTTGGAAGTTGTGTGGCACTCGATGTTCATCATGTTTTTGCTTGTACTTAGAATTGGCTCTGTCCAATATGTGACGAACTTGTTGGTGGATGTTCTGAATGCACTCGATGAAGTTGTTCACTTTCTCAGCTTCAGACTGGACATGAGGTGAATAGGCCTGAGTAGCCACAAATGGCATGGATATGTTAATGGGACATAGTGGTTGGAATTCCAAGCCCACCTGAAAGGAGTTGTGGTCGTTTTAGTTATGGAGAGCCCGATTATAACTATGTTGTACATAGGGGAGACTCTCATCCCTTGTGCGTGTATGATTTGAATTGTACATGCATAGAATGTGTACAATAATCTTATTGACGACCTCTGTCTAGCCATTAGTTTGGGGATGGAAAGCTGTGGACTTGGTGAACTTGGTGTCCAACATTGAAAAGAGGTTGCACCAAAATGTGTTGAGGAACCTGCTGTCCCGATCTGAGATGATAGAATGTGGGATCCCAAAGTGCACTCACATTCGTTCAAAGAAGTGTTTATCAGTGGCTTCTGCTGTGATATTCTTCTTGCAAGTCGCCATAATGGCCATCTTCAACAATCTGTCGAAGACCATGAAAACACAGTCATTTCCATGCTTAGTAGAAGGAAGGTCCGACATGTAATCCATGGAGATGGATTCCCAAGGTCAACTAGGGGTAGATAGCAGAGTATAGAGGCCTTGCTTCTTAATGGTCGGTTTGGAAATGGTGCAAGCAGTGCAGGATCTGATGTACCTCCCAACACCCTGTCGAAGGTTAGGCCAATAGAAATAATTCTACAGTACTGCCACTATTTTCTCAACCCCGAAATGCCTAGCGACTCAACTGTAGTGTGCTTACCAAATCATCTTGGCACGCTCACTTGAAGGAACAAAAAGGTGTCCCACGTGACATAGAAGTGCATCTTTGAGGTGAAAATTTGGAACTTGTAGACTCTCCAAGAGTGTCTTGTATGTGTGGCCGAATTCTAGATCGCTCTTGTAGAGAAGCGGTCAATCAGAAGTCTTGTTCCCACAAGAGTTGAGAATGATGGTTAGTTCCACAATCGATGGTCGAATGAGGAAGTCTGCAACATTATTGGTGCTTTTCTTCTTGTACTTGATGTTTAACTAAAAATGTTACAAATATGTGGACCACTTCTGATGGAAATCATTATGAAACTTCCCTTGTGTTTGTATGAACTGCAGGGGTCGGTGGTCTATGTGGATGATTGTTTCCATCCCCAAACTATAATTCACCCATTGTCGACAAGCATGCACAATGGAATACATTTATTTGTCATAAGTGGGATACTTTCGGACTGTGTCGACCAATGTCTCATTGTGATATGCCACCAGATGCCCCTATTGAGTAAGAAATGCCCCAATAACATAGTTAGAGGCATCTATCTTGATCTAAAATGGTTGTTGCAAGTCTGGTAATGTGAGCACTAGGGAAGAACAGAGGCAATGTTTCAATTCTATGAAAAAATTCTATTGAGATTCTCACCAAAAGAATTTTTCTTTCACTCCTCCCTTGGTTACTTGACTCAAGTGCCAAGTGATATGAGAGAATCCCAACACAAACCTGCAGTAGAAATTAACAAGACCGAGAAAGCCGCGAAGCTCTGTTAAAGTGGTTAGGGCTGGCCAATCCTGAATGACTTGGATCTTGTTTGGATCCACATGCACCCCCCTTTCATCAATAATGTATCCCAGATACTGAACCTGGGTCATGCCAAAAGTGCACTTCTCCAAATTGGCATACAAGTTGTGTTGCTGCAGTGTTTGTAGGACCTGTCGGATGTGGTGGATGTGCTCTTCCCAAGTCTGGCTGAAGATCAGAATGTCATCCAAGTACACCACTACAAATGAATTGGTGAATGGCCGCAAGATTTCATCCATCAAACTCATGAAGGTTGCAGGGGAAATTGTCAACCCGAAAGGTGTGACCAGCCACTCGAAAAGGCCCTCCTTAGCTTTGAAGGCAGTCTTCCACACATAAGAGGGTTTGATTGGTACCTAGTGATATCCAAACTTCAATTCGATCTTGCTGAAATATTTTTCCCCTTTGAGTTAGTCCAAAAGGTCATCAATCCATGCAATCGGGTACCTATTCCAGACAGTGATCTTGTTCAGCGCCCAATAGTCAATACAGAGTCTCCAAGTCCCATCCTTATTTTCTACCAACACGATCAATATCCCACAGCGTGATGAACTTGACCTGATGTGATATTTCTATAGCAACTCCTGAATCTGCCTCTTTATTTCATCATTTTCCATAACAGAGCATTGATAGATCGGTCCAGTGCATAGCAGCACACCTGGGATAAAATCAATGGGGTGCTTGACTTGACAGTGCAGAGGCACCCCTATGGGTGAGGTGAAGATGTCCCCGTACTCCTTCACAAACTTGTCCATTTTTTGTTGTCATGCGGAGGAGCCTTGTCTGGAGGTTATGACCAAAATATTCTTCTTGCCCCGGGGGTGGATCACCACGAAAAAAAATTTACCAGTTTTGGAAATGAGCTTACTGCATTGTTTTGTAATAACCAAAGAGATAGCAGCAGGTGATGGTACCTCTAGTATCCTGTACAATTTATTTCCCAAAGTAACAATAATAGTGCGAGGCCAAAACTCATACACAACATGTTGCTTCCACAAGTATGGTTGGAATAATAATAAATCACAAACATCAAGAGGAGAAATGGCACATAATACCTCATCTGTGAAGGGCTTGATGCTGTAGGGAAGGTGACACTGTTGGCTGACGCGGAGATCCTGTCCTTGGTGAAGCCACCCGATGGTGTATGGCTGTGGGTGTGTTGTGGTCAGCAAGCCAAAATTCTTCACGACCTATGCTAAAATGAGGTTCTTTTGGCTCTCACTGTCAACAATGAAATATAGTGAGGAAACCTTTACCCACATCTCGGAGTGGAAGAGATGCTCCTCCTCCTCTGGATCTTCCGGTTCCTCATTTTGGATCTTCGTAGTGGCAACAGTGGCGTTGGGTTCCAGATCAATAATCTGCTTCCCTTTTTCATTCACCTTGTCAGGTTCTGATTCAGAGTCGGAGCATGCATCTAATTCAGAAGCCCTCATCTCAGCCACCTGTGACTGCTTGGCCCGAAACTCACTTGTGTTGTGAGTGGAGCTCTTATGGAACTCACACCACTTTCCCATGTCCTTCTTTGGCTTCGCAATGTTTTTCTTTTCTTGCAGATTTGGCAGGTTTTCTTGGGTTGCCATGCCTTGGCTTTGTCCTTTTTTCTGTGGTTTGGGGACTCCTTTCCCTTGATTTTGATTCACAGATCTAAACTCTCACTTCTTCTATTTGAATTTATGCTCAATCTTGGTAGCATACCAGTATGTCGTACCAAGCGAGGAGATGTCGATGAACTCCATTTACTCCTAAATGTATCTATGCAGAAAGCTGTGATAATTTATCACCAAATATTTCTCTGAATCATTGATACCCAACTTTGTGTGAAGGGTATGCAACATATTTGTCAGATCATGCACATCTTGATCCCTTAGCTGTCGCAACGTGGTCCATTGTATATACTTGTCCTCATATCTCACCACGGGATAGTACTGTTCCTTGATGGCATCTCAGAAATAATTCCAAGTGGGTACGACTGAGAACAGAGAGGGTTCTGTCTCATCCTTTTTCTCATACTAGGTTTCCCACAAGTCCTTGACATGGGGGTTAGCTTCGAGGAGTGCAAAAATAACTTTCTCCCGGTTGGAAAAGTCATGAACTGTGAAATATCCTTCTAATGGATTCAACCATATATCTATGGAATCTGCATCTATTTTTCCCTCAAATAATGGAATGTCAAATTTTACTTGTACCTTAAAGGGAGTCGCGCCTCCAGAGTGGTTATCGGATGCAGATGCACCATTGGTGGGCATTAGTTGAAGGATCTGGGGAAAGTTATCCATCATCGAGTTCATTTATTTTTCAAGGGCCTCCTCAGGCAATATTTTGATAGGTTCTCCTGCTCCCTCATATTTATTTTCATCCCCCATGGGAGACCATCGGGGTTTGCGAGGCTGATCTTGCAAAGGTTTAACGAGATCGAGCCCTAACTCCTTATACCCCGAACTCGTTGGGGACATGCAAAGAAGGATAGAGAAAAATTAGATCACTATGATACCACTGATCTGGATTTATGCAGGAATGCAACATAATACACATATAACCATAAATACAAATATGCAGTAGAAATAACACTTCATTTCATTAGTATTGAAGAACTGAAATTTTCTTACAGATAGAATGGAAATAAACTAGCTAGGGCATTGGTAGCTTATCTCTGATAAGAGATGTGAAAGATACAGGCCTACCAACTGTGTTGCAATGAGGCTCGAGGGCCTATTTATTATTTAGAAACAATGGAAAACCCTAAACATCCAAAAACATACCCTAGGAGATGAATCACCAAAACTATGGCCCACGTTTGGGTAAATTTGTACATCAACTTCCCAGGGACGTAACTTTCACATACGATCTCCGTTTGATGCCCACCATACCATGTTAGAAATATATATCTGAGGAATACAACTTTTGAGTGATAAAAATTGGTTCATGGAACCATTTTACTCCTGATTTTCCCAAAAAACGTTGTTTAGGGCCTCAAAACGGCTCCAGAAGTTCAGGACCCGAAAAACTGCAAAAAATAGTAAATTGTGCTATAATTAAGGAAACTAAAAAACTGCAAGAGACAATGGTGGGGCCCTAAGTGGAATATGAGAGTGGCCACCAATATCCACCTAGAATAGTTTTCCACCTGAATTCCCCCCCTTTCTTCTGTAGAGAGGATATAAGGTATGTAATCTTGGAAAAATTCCTAATAAATCGACGATAGTAACTAGCTAAACCCATGAATGATCGTATATCTACAAAATTTATAGGTACATCCCAATCCATAATTGTATGAATCTTGTCAGGATCAACAATTATTCCCTTGGCTGATATTACGTGTCCCAAATACTGGATTTGGTCCTTGAAAAAGTCACACTTGCTATACTTAACATATAACTAATTTTACCTTAGTGTTTTCAGAACTAATTTATGCCTTACAATTCTCACCTAATTCCCTCATCATTGAGGAAGATGACATTATTCTCCTTATCAACAAATCGTATGAATGTTCACTTGAATGTGCTATCCTGATATCTCAACAGGACAATTTTATTTTTTCGAGGTCACCTGCCACTTGGCGCCAGTGGCCAACTGTACTAGCCAATGTTTCTTAAATTTAACACTTTTCAACTGACACAATTCTACAACCTTGGGACTAACATAGATTAAACTAACACCAGGGTCAACCAAAACATAAACAGGTTAATACACTATATTACCTTCACATTCTATCATTGAAGGTTGGTACTCCGCCTGAAGTTCCTCCAAAGTGGCGTCGATTCGAGGCATGATTATAGCTACCTCACCCACTGTCGAGGCCTCTTGTACATTGGCTTCTTTCTCGATCCTTTCTTTGTGTGGGAAGTTGCGATAATAATGGGCTTCACTGCAACCCAAACACTGTAAGGTGCGTTTTTGCACTGAATTAGGCTCTAGCTTGCTGGTTGCTTAAGTTGTTCATTCCCATGACTGCCACTTCAGTTTTGACTATGATTTATCCATAATTCTATTTCCTGAGTTTCTTTGAAAGTTTCTAGGAGCAGGTTTTGAATTCCTAAAATTTTTTAAATTCTTTTTCATCTTCTTCTTGTTCCATTTTTTACCAAAATATTTTTTCTTGGTTTGTTGATAACACATACATTCCTTTTTTATCGCTTCATCCACTATCTTAGGAATATCAAATTCAATTCTTTCTTTCATATAAGTAAGTAAGCTACTTAAGAATCACTACACTTTCTTCTTCTCCTCATGTAGATATGACACATACCTCAATAAGGCTGTAAATTTAGTTATAAACTTGTCCATGGTTAGTTTACCCAATCCAAACTCAAGGAACTCTCTGGATTTTTCATCATAGAAATGATATGTGAAGAATCTATTATTGAAGTGCCTGTGAAAGTCTTCCTATTTTATTATATGTTTGTCAATATTATGCACAAATTTCACTTCTTCCCACCACAGAGTGGCCTTTCCTCATAATTGGTTGATAGCCAGCCTAGCCTGGAGGTTGCTATTATAATCATACACTTGAAAGTATTTATTCATTTCAATAATCCAAGCTTCAACTACCTCTTCCTTTTCTCCATCATAGCTTGGTGGCTTAATTTTCCAAAACTCTCCTAGTAGTTTTGTTCTCTGTTTCTTTGTCATTCCTTTATCATATACATTATTAGATTATTCCTCGTGCTCGAACCTATGTCTTTCATGGCACTGACTTCTTTGGGTATGAATTTCCTCTTGATCATTTTCAGTATGTTGTTGTTCCCTTGCGTACTGGGTTTCATGATATTGATTTGGCTGATAGGCTCTAGTATTTTTCTTGCATGAGAGACTTTTCAAGATCTTTATTGTTCTTGAATCACCTCGACATTATCATTTCTCATTTGTGCCATCTTATTCTTTAATTTTTGCACAATTTATAGTAGCTTTCTAGTTTGTTGTTTCTGGTCTTCCATCATTTTGTTCACGTGATACTGCCAGTTTACGTCTAGATGTACTCGCATATTTTGGTTAGTTCCTCCATAAGATGCTTCTGGTCTCCCTGAAGATCTGGACCCCATCTACATCACTTTGGCTATGTTCATCTGATCATCACACTTTCAGTCCCCAGAAAGCCACAGTTTTGGAACGTGGCTTTGAAACCACTTGTAACGCCTACTTCTACATACACCTGCCATGGTAAATACATATAAAAACATGATGTTAATATTAAATATAATTAATATTATTGCACCCTTACCTGATTCCATGTGGCATCCCATTATCACACAACATGTTAAAGGATGATTTAGTGTGCCATGTTCATTGTATAGGTGAATTACTTGATGAATTAAATTATTGGCATGGGTATCAATATGATTGACATTCCTGCATTACTCATTTAAATTTTTATTTTTTGAGATTGTACTTACATATTATTCTGAGGTCAAAATTGTAGTACTTATGTTGATTAAGGCAATCTATGGTGTAATGGTTTTATGGGAAGCTGACACTATTTGTTTTGGTTTACATAACATTGATAAGACTACATATAACCTAGAAAAATATTTATCATTACCCGTTCTCTCTCAGATGTCACCATCCAAAGTTATTGATCCGTCAGATGGCATTTACTGTGATTGACACTTGGCATCAGATCCTTGTGGATCTCGATGTATATAGAGAGTTAAGGTTTATAGAGAAGTGGTTAGGGCTATACCCTACTCGAACCTGTCTTTCTACCGTCATTTCATTTCCTGTCCATGGTGAGATCTGCTCTACACCAAGTAAGAGAAAAGGTTCTAGCCATGGTCGCCACTGCAAGCTTCCTTCGCCAGTTTTCCCACCCAGAAAGGTATACTCAGAAGGTTGTTTCCATTATCATGGAAATTTCAGTTGAAAGGGTTCGATCATAATAGTTTCCCATTTTTAATCTAATGATTTATCCAGTTTGAACTTCATTCCTTCACGTTTCTCTGTTGGTAGGCAATTGAGGTGTCATTTTCTTGTTATTTTATCACCATGGGTGTCTTTTCTACCAAGAAGGGTGAGGTTGGAACCCTAGAAGGATTTACCTCTTATCGGTTGCCAAGTTCACTTGTGAAGACCTTTGCAAACCCTCTAGGTAAATTGTATTTCATTTTATTTATTCATTATCTTCACCTTGAAATGTATGTAGTTCTATTTGTGGCTGTCGTGTTTTACACAATTTGTTTTGTGCAGCAAAGGATCCAACACTACAAGAAAAAATCACATTGGTGAGGGTCATGCTTGTGACGGACCTTTAAGGTCCATCACCAATGTCACATATGGTGACGGTCATTAAAAAACCGTCACTGTAAGTGTATATAGTGATGGTCCTTTATGGTCCGTCACCAAAGACATTTTCAATGACACTTTTGGTGACACTCGCTAAAGGCCCATCACTAATTCTCTCTTTGGTGACACTTCTAGTGACGAAATTTTAATGACCCTCACCGATGCTCTTTTTTTTACTTTTGGTGATGGTAAAAAAATGGCCATCATCATTGATCACTAAAAACCGTCACTATAAGTGTATATAGTGATGGTCCTTTATGGTCCATCACTAAAGACATTTCACTTTTGGTGAGGGTTGTTAAAGGCCCATCACTAATTCTCTCTTCGGTGACACTTCTAGTGACAAACTTTTAATGACCCTCACCAATGCTATTTTTGTTACTTTTGGTGACAATAAAAAAATGTCCATCATCATTGATCATTCCAATGAGTTTTTGATGACGCTATGTGCCTGTTAATATATTTTTTGCAAAATATAATGATTTAATACCATTATTGTTGAGAATTTTTTATAATATGTCCAAGGCCATAATGGTTAGGGTTAGTCAATTTTTTAAGAAGTAATAAGCGTGTATCATTTCCCTCAAGTAATGACTAGTCGAATAGAGATTTCCTAAGAGTCAACACATGATTCATGTCTATTAAGTTTATTATCTAGCAAATTCCATTTATATAAAGTTACACTATTGTGTGTAGGAAATATATTATTTAATACATAATCGGGCTTTGAAAATTCTATTAATGAGAAAGACCTAACAATCCTCAACAATCTAGGCACACCTTAAATTACTGCTTTGGCACACACTAACATTTCTTATTACCCCACATGTCTTGGAACATATTTGTACCTAGAACATCTTTTGATGACATTGACGCCCAAGCACATGGTGGCATGCGCTAACACAACATGGAACTCTCCTAGCATGTGTTTGCATGCTGCATATAGTCCCTAGCATGCCCTAGAACACCTTGGTTGAATGCATTGACATACAGTAGCACTTGGCACACAATTCCACTTGGCATGTATTGGGACCTATTATTAGTGTGCCTAGCATGCCCCTTTTCAAAAAGATAAAATCCTGACTTATTAACCCTCTTATTGGTTCTTCCTTTTGTTGCCTTGACACATATTGATATACCCTAGCACCCTGCACCACATCCTTATCACCTAGCATGTATTGGCATATCTTGGCACTATTAATTGGCACATGATATAATTAGCACACCCTTAAACTCCCAAGAACACTTTGGGAATTCTTAACATGCCTTGATATTCCCTGGCATGCCTTACCAATGCTTAGCATACCTTGTCACTCCCTCCTTGGCATGACAACTAACACTGACTATTAACACTAGTCTCTAGCAGTACACGTTCCTCATATTCATTAACTTCCATGAATTTTTACCTAGTGCTCCCTTAATGTATGGACATGAAGAGGAGTTGATTTTGGTGGATTTTCCAAAGAGTTTTGGACAGATATCTGAAGCAAGCTATAAACAATTAGTCAATCAACTTTTAGTGGATGTTTTGTGACCCTAGTTCAAGCATATACAAAGTGTTAGAAGGATGATAAGAGGCGTAGTTCAGATTTGTTCATAGATTGGACAACAAAGAAATTGGTACACAAAAATAGTGATTTTGAGAGGAGTCAAATCACTATTAGGTGGAAGTTTTGAAGATCCCTAGATGAGGGCAGTGTTGTGGACACTAGATCAGTAAAATAATTGACCATGGTTGGGAAAATTAATGGTAGTCCAAGTATAGTTGGAGGGTTGTTAGGTGACTATCAAATAAGAGCCCCAAGTCTTGTGCTTGTGAAGGAAAACAAGACTGGTAGAAGGGTAGGTGTATTGGGCCTAACGACGTGCAAAATTTGAAGGACTAAGGCGTTGGAAATGAATAGATCACTCATAAAGACAAGGTCTGTCTAGCCCTAATGCACAAGGAGTGAACCCTCAATATAAATATTTTGTTTGTTAAATAAACTGAGTTGTGTCAATGTAGAATACTATGCATAAGAGAAAATAAAATGATATTATCCACATCAGTGCTTGAAATAACCACAAATTAGCCATGGGTAGTGAGCCAAAGGGTGAATGTGGGGCACTATTAAAGTTACATCATGTTTAAATTCCTTTTACATTGTGAGGTTGTTCTCCAATTGGGTTGAAGCATCATCACAAGGAAGCATGGCACAATTTTGTTGGGGAGCGATTAAAGTTGTAACACAATTCAAGTGATTTACACCTCAAATGTAAATGAAATCATTATATGTTTGTGTCAGGTTGTTAGAGAGGTTATTTATAGACATACATTCAATGTAATTGGACTTCATATTTTTAGGGCCTCGACTTTGACATGGATTTGTATCAGGAACACTTCATGCAAATGAAAGGGGGCCTTTTTGTTTAACCACATACACTCAAGAGTATCAGATGCTGCCCTTCATATCTCCCTTGGTGCGTTCAAAGTGGGTTTACATTCACGTCGAGTTGAAACAAATCATAATGACCTTCCTCTTCTTAATAACATCTTCTAGCGTTTCCATTGTAGATGCCCCCATTTATTATGAGATTCAAGGGATGTTCTATTGTCTTTATCAACATTTGGATGAGTCTTTATCTACATTCTTTAAATACATGTCTAGAACTTTTTATGAGGGACGTAGTTGGATTTAGATCTTTATATAAGGCATTATGTGCCCTTCCCCTTTAGAACTCTTCGAAGGGGGTCACCTCCTTCTATATTGCCCTGCCTACTTAGGGCCAAATTGACAAACCAAGATTTAAAATTCTTCAACTACCAAAGTAGTGAGGCATTGTACATCTTCTTGACCTAGACCTCAACGAGACATATTTCTTCAGATATACTTTAAGGTTTTCCCACCATATATAACAGGTTGGATGTCATAGGATATGTTACCCCATTTTCTATATGGGCTTTTAGAGGATATTTTAAAATTTTATTGTCATCTCAACCCCTACGATTCTTGTCACATTGATCATTTTTCATCGAAGGTATATGGATCTATATGTAATTCATGAATGTATCATTGGTTTGATGACACCTTGCCTTAGCCATCTAGGACACTATGTGTAGGAAAAAGTTCCTTTAGCTACCACATTTAGTTGGATATGTATGATCCATGTGTATATGATATTATTTCCAATGTGTACTATTTTTATTGTGTTCACTTAAACACTATGTTCTAACTGTTGATTGATTGACTATAAGTTTTAATCTGAGTTATTCCATGGTGTTTCATAATTTTTCTCAGAGAAGTGTGTCATCTTGATGGTTTTGATATATTCTTGGTGATTTGAGTAGGTGCTATACATTGATCTTATTGTCATGGAAAATTTTAGGGGCTAATATTTGCAAGTGGGCTAATTTTCCATGGTTTTTCCAAAAAAAAGATTCGCCAATTTCCATTTTTTTTATAAAAATGATTCACCCAAATTTTACAATATAAAATTATTTTACGTTAAAAATCGCCAACATTATATAAACAATATATATAATATCATTATAAATTTGAATAATTTTACAAATACATCAATAAACATTTTATAGTTTGCATATTAGGGACTAGTGAGATTCGCCAATTTTTTAAACTTCAAGATAATTTTCCATCCTTAAAATTATCCCTGCTTATTGTACCCCTTAATTCCTTTAATCAAAATTTATCCCATGTCTCTCTTAACAACACATGTGAAGGGCTTATAATTGGGTATTTTTAAGCTCTAAATGAACTTCCTCAAAAATAAGAAACTAACTATACCTACTTAAATTTATTGATAACATTATTCATAGATTTAAAGATAATTTTCACTACCTTAAAGGTTGATAGATATTTCCAAGCTCATGTTCATTTTCCCTCTTTATATGAACATTCTTACTTACATTAAAGAGATATAATATAATTTTGATTAATTAGGATTCTTACTTATATTAGAGAAGTATAATATAATTTTGATTAAGACTCTAATTAGTTTAACATTATTTTTACTCACATAAAAATAAAACTTGATGAGAACCTAACCGACCATAGAAATTTATTTGAATACCTATTAAAATTTAATTTGGTGGCTACTATAAAATTTAAATCGACCTAATCAAATTTATTTTCCCGCCGATATTCTCCTTGCCAAGTCTGGGACAAAGTTCGGTGCTCCTTCTTTCCTCATAATTTTTATGATTTCGCCGCAGATTCCATACCCTTTTTTGACATTCAATTCTTCTATCCACTCCACTATATTTTTAACCCAAACTTATTATATCAGATCTGGGTTCACTCTTTTTTTATCTTTATTTGAAATCTTCTTCTCCTAATTTGGGGCTTTCGCTGCAATTCGGAGCAGAAAACATGTTCAAGAACTCTGAATTTGGCTATAATGAAATATATTAATTTGTCATTGTCCTTCAGCCTTTACCTGCTCGCCTTCATCCAAGAGGCTCGATTGATATTGCCACTATGGTGAAAATCCCGCCAGTCAAGTAGCAAAATAGATTGGTCTTCGTGGGATGGATGGCTGGGATCGCTGGCTTCACCAATGAATGAGGTAAGGATTGACGGATTGAGGAATGAATAGATAAAGAGGATGTTCTAATGTAGTTTGATTAGTAAGTATTATTAAGTAGTCGAGCTTCACCTATTTTATTTGTGTTTTCGGTGGTTATAGCTTCTTTCAATGAGGTTGATACATGGCTTCAAGATGAATTTCAAAAAATGATTTCTGTGTCCGAAACTTTCCTCTCTTTTTTTTCAACGTAACCAAATATTCACTGATGTGAATTTCCGAGGGTTTTGGTATAGAATTATTTAATTACAGTATTTCAACTGTAAATAAAAATTCTCCACAGGCTCAAGTAGATCAGATTGTGTATGTATATATAAATATATATGTGCATTGAAGTCATTTTTCTTATTTCAGTGAGACTCATACTATCTCCACAAGTCAGAAAATACTCTTCTTACTGTAGGAGACTGAGAGCAAGGTCATGAGATTTTTTTTGTGAGATGATAAACCTTATTTCATAGATCTGAGATGGCATAAAACAAGACAAGGGTGATATCCTTTACTTTTGATTCCATTGAAATATTTTGAAATTTTAGGGTTAGATTTACCACAGAATGTTCATGTAGACAAATATTTGGACATCAGATGAGGAGTTCAATTCTTCAGGAGGGTAGAATGACTTCTTCAGGACAGAATCTCAAACGAGTGTTGTCTGCTTCACGCCTCTATACATTCAAAGCTGCAATGTTTCAAGCGTGATTTCATATTGTTTACCAATCCAATGACTCACCATCTCCTCTGTTGTAGTGCTTTTCTTTTGAATTAGAAGGTTTCCAGATTAGGCTTCAATTAATAGCCTTAGGAAATCACCCTTACCAAGCACTTACAAAGACTGATCTGAGGTCCTAGGAGGCTTCTTCAATCACTTTTTTCTGCTCAGATTAGGGCTCGATATTGCCATCATTCCAAAAACTAGAACTCGCTCAGAAATTTGCTCCAGCGCCTGAAAATATAGGGCACATATTTTCTTTCGATGTTGATGTCATGAATTATAGTTACATTATTGTTATTATTGTTCAAACACTGTCCAAACATTGTATTTACAATGACTAAATTTTTTCCCAATCTTCATTATCACAAGAACAGAAGATTAGGGCACATGAAGCTTTGACATAAGACAGCACAAACAATGTTCTATCCCTAGAAAAAATACCCAAAGTTCTGAATATCCCTTTTGGGTCACATTTATGTGTCTCTTTTCAGATGAATCTCGACAGCGTAGGTAATACTCTTGACCCTGGTTAGGGTATTGAAACTGTCTTATTTTCTGCGTGATCCTTTTGGGAATATACAACCTCATTGTTGGAAATACTGAGAGGGGCTTTGACTTCACTGTCCTCAATAGATCTGCACAATCTCAACAAAGGTCTCTTACAGTTGCCTTCAATACACTTCCAAGAATCTTCTTCAAGTCCTCAAGTTTACTTCAAGGCTTCTTTAAGTTGTTATCAACATTTGCTCAAAAGACTATAATCCAAAGGTTCCAAAGGCTTCTCCAAGTGACTATCCTTAAGTCCGATTTATCCAAATAATAGCCTTCCAAAATACTCCAACAAATTCTCAAAGATTGCCACCAGCTACCCACAAATAATGTTGCCCAAAAAATGGCACGTTGTCCAGAAGTGGTGCTACAACAACATATATAAAAGAAGTCTTTTTCTTTAAATGCTACTTTCGGAAGTTGAGTCCAGAGTGATATCAGGACCAAATTCTTTAATTGTTCAATAAACCGAATTTTTCCTTACTCCATGTGTCTCTGATCTGTCATAGGTCTGAGGCAACAATTATTCAATGTGGTGAGGTCTATCCAACTGTAGCCCGAGATAAAGTGATGATTGTTCACACACCGAGGTCAGTGTTCTGAGTTTATATCTTTTACACCATAGTTCAATAGGTCTGAGCTTGAACTCAACCTTTTACATGACTACACCTATCCCAGTAGCTTCTAGATGACTGTAATATAGTCCAAGATTACACTTCAAGCTACCACAGGACAGCCACAGGCCGAGCACCTTCGAGCCTCTCCACAGAATTTATTCTAGAATCTGAACCCACCGTATTACCACTTTTTTTGTCCAAAACCAAGCCTTCAACCGAGCTTGAAACAGTCACACAGACCTGAGCTAACCCAAGCTCCACAGTTAGTAGTCTGAGCTTCTTCAACACTGATCCGGGCCTCCAAATTCATTTAACTGAAACTGTAATTTCTACGATCCGAGTATGTAGGGTAACAGTCCTACGTAATGATAATCGAGCTTCCATATATGTGCTTATTTGAGCCTAGCACTCTACTTCTCCATGTATACTTGTCCACTAGTATGAGTTTGTCCACTCTGCTTATCGAATAATATCCTTGGAATTTGGTGTGTGTTTAGTAGAATCCTTGAAAGGTATTTAGCCTAAGAATTATCGGGTTACTTAATCTCCAAGATTTTCTAAGGTAGCCCCCGTTGTGGGGACATCCATCCATATAACAGCAGAGGAGCAACTACTAAGGTGAAAGTAGTGATTGATCCATATGTTTCCCTTGAGCTAGAGTACTTAGTGAAGCTTTGCACTAAGGTGTTACATTTTGCTGTAGCAAGCCCTGAAGAATCCTATTTTACCCTAAGTATTATCCTTGGAATGAGGGGAGTGCCTATTGGGTTTCCCTAGGATATGTATTTCAAGGAAAAAAACAAGAGAATATAAGCTCCCTTTTAAATATCCTTCCGCTTTTTGTTCTGCTGTTGTAATTCTTGTATATATAAGATGTATTTTTCTATTAAAAAAGAAGGTCTACACAAAAAAAATCCATTAACAAAACCAAACAGAGAGTAATTGGTCACTTGCTTACATATGGCACCCTGAGTGAGATAAACCCTCCTTAACATCATTGATACTAGTTATATGCAAATAAAAATCATAAAATATTCTGTTTAGACAAATAAACCAATACAATAAGAAGAGTAAAAAGGAGACTATTTTGATATCATGGACTATAACATGGACTCCTAATGAATTTGAATCCCATCCTGTAGCCAACATACTCACAAAGTGATAAATAGGAACTAAGCTATTTTAAAATAGCAAAAGGGAGGATCACTAACCTTCAATTTGCTTGTATTTAAAATCTCTTGGATAAGAAGGCACCAATGCATTTGATACCAACATGATATGAGTGATATTCAAACTCTTTTTGAGGCTGCTCCAACAAAACCAAGAAATAGTCCCTGCAAAACAAATAAAAGGGTACTAGTGGCATCATAATCTCATAATCAGCAATTTAAACAATTGCTCATCAAGTCCTGGCGATGTACTCATGCAATCCCTGAAGATCTCTACTCATGAAAAATGTGCCACTGAAGATGCCTGCCAAGAATAGTGCCCACAATACTTTTGATCCATACTTCATTGTCACCTTATACACATATTTGCCCCAACTATACAAGCCTGAGATGATCTTCCAGGATTGCTTCTTTCAACGAGGTTGATACATGGCTTCAAGATGAATTTCAAAAAATGATTTCCGTGTCTGAAACTTTCCTCTCTTTTTTTTTCAACGTAACCAAATATTCACTGATGTGAATTTCCTAGGGTTTTGGTATATACTTATTTAATTACAGTATTGCAACTGTAAATCAAAATTCTCCACAGGCTCAAGTAGATCAGATTGTGTATGTATATATAAATATATATGTGCGTTGAAGTCATTGTTCTTATTTCAGTGAGACTCATACTATCTCCACAAGTCAGAAAATACTCTTGTTACTGTAGGAGACTAAGAGCAAGGTCATGAGCTTTTTGTTGTCAGATGATAAACCTTATTTCATAGATCTGAGATGGCATAAAACAAGACAAGGGTGATACCCTTTACTGTTGATTCCATTGAAATATTTTGAAATGTTAGGGTCAGATTTACCACAGAATTTTCATGTAGACAAATCTTTGCACATCAGATGAGGAGTTCAATTCTTCAAGAGGGTAGAATGACTTCTTCAGGACAGAATCTCAAACGAGTGTTGTCTGCTTCACGCCTCTATACATTCAGAGCCGCAATGTTTCAAGCATGCTTTCATATTGTTTACCAATCCAATGACTCACTGTCTCCTCTGTTGTAGTGCTTTTCTTTTGAATTAGAACGTTTCCAGATTAGGCTTCAATTATTAGCCTTAGGAAATCACCCTTACCAAGCACTTACAAAGACTGAACTGAGGTCCTAGGAGGCTTCTTCAATTACTGTTTTCTGCTCAGATAAGGGCTCGATATTCCCATCATTCCAAAAACTAGAACTCACTCAGAAATTTTCCCCAGTGCCCCACAATCTAGGGCACAGATTTTCTTTCGATGTAGATGTCATGAATTATAGTTACATTATTGTTATGATTGTTCAAACACTGTCCAAACATTGTATTTACAATGACTAAAATTTTTACCAATCTTTATTATCACAAGAACAGAAGATTAGGGCACATGAAGCTTTGACATAAGATAGCACAAACAATGTTCTATCCCTAGCAAAAATACCCAGAGTTCTGAATATACCTTTTGGATCACAGTTATGTGTCTCTTTTTAGATGAATCATGACAGCGTAGGTAATAATCTTGACCCTGGTTAGGGTTTTGAAACTGCCTTAGTTTCTGCGTTATACTTTTGGGAATATACAGCGTCACGTTGGAAATAATGAGAGGGGCTTTGACTTCACTGTCCTCAATATATCTTCACAATCTCAACAAAGGTCTCTTACAGCTACCTTCAATACACTTCCAAGAATCTGCTTCAAGACCTCAAGTTTTCTTCAAGAATTCTTTAAGTTCTTATCAACATTTTCTCAGAAGACTATAATCCAAAGGTTCCAATGGCTTCTCCAAGTGACTATCCTTAAGTCTGAGTTCTCCAAATAATAGCCTTCCAAACTACTCCAACAAATTCTCAAAGATTGCCACCAGCTACCCACAAATAATGTTGCCCAAAAAATGGCACGTTGTCCAGAAGTGGTGCTACAGCAACATATATCAAAGAAGTCTTTTTCTTTAAATGTTGATTCTGTAAGTTGAGTCCAGAGTGATATCAAGTCCGAATTATTTAATTGTTCAATAAACCGAATTTTTCCTTACTCCATGTGTCTCTGATCTGTCATAGGTCTGAGGCAACACTTATTCAATGTGGTGAGGTCTATCCAACTGTAGCCCGAGATAAAGTGATGATTGTTCACACATTGAGGTCAGTGTTCTGAGTTTCTACCTTTTACACCACAATTCAATAGGTCCGAGCTTCAACTCAACCTTTTACAGGACTGCACCTTTCCCAGCAGCTTCCAGATGACTGTAATATAGTCCAAGATTACACTTCAAGCTACCACAGGACAGCCACAGGTCCAAGCACCTTCGAGCCTCTCCACATAATTTATTCCAGAATCTAAACCCACCGTATTACCATTGTTTTTGTCCAAAACCAAGCCTTCAACCGAGCTTGAAACAGTCACACAGGTTAGAGCTAACCCAAGCTCCACAATTAGTAGTCTGAGCTTCTTCAACACTGATTTGAGCCTCCAAATTCATTTAACTGAAACTGTAATTTATACAATCTGAGTTTGTAGGGTAACAATCCTGTGTAATGATAATTGAGCTTCCACAGATGTGCTTATCTGAGCCTAGCACTCTACTTCTCCATATATACTTGTCCACTAGTATGAGTTTGTCCACTCTACTTATCAAATAATATCCTTGGAATTTGGTGTGTATTTAGTAGAATCCTTGAAAGTTATTTAGCCTAAGAATTCTCGGGTTACTTAATCTCCAATATTTTCTTAGATAGCCTCTGTTGTGGGGACATCCATCCATAGAACAACAGAGGAGAAGCTACTAAGGTGAAAGTGGTGACTGATCCCTATGTTGCCCTTGAGCTAGAGTACTTAGTGAAGCTTTGCACTAAGGTGTTACATTTTTCTGTAGCAAGCCCTGAAGAATCCTATTTTACCCTAAGTACTATCCTTGGAATGAGGGGAGTGCCTAGTGGGTTTCCCCAAGATATGTATTTCAAGGAAACAAACAAGAGAATATAAGCTCCCTTTTATATATCCTTCCACTTTTTGTTCTGCTGTTGTAATTCTTGTATATATAAGATGTATTTTTCTATTAAAAAAGGTCTACACAAACAAATCCATTAACAAAACCAAGCAGAGAGTAATTGGTCACTTGCTTACATATGGCACCCTGAGTGAGATAAACCCTCCTTAACATCATTGATACTAGTCATATGCAAATAGAAATCATAAAAGATTATGTTTAGACAAATAAACCAATACAATAAGAATAGTAAAAGGAGACTATTTCGATATCATGGACTATAACATGGACTCCAAATGAATATGAATCCCATCCTGTAGCCAACATACTCATAAAGTGATAAATAGGAACTAAGCTATTTTAAAACAGCAAAAGGGAGGATCACTAACCTTCAACTTGCTTGTATTTAAAATCCCTTGGATAAGAAGGCACCAATGCATTTTCTACCAACAGGATATGAGTGATATTCAAACTCTTTTTGAGGCTGCTCCAACAGAACCAAGAAATAGTCCCTGCAAAACAAATAAAAGGGTATTAGTGGCATCATAATCTCATAATCAGAAATTTAACCAGCTGCTCATCAAGTCCTCAGGACTGGCGATGTAGTCATGCAAGCGATGTAGTCATGCAATCCTTGAAGATGTCTAGTCATGAAAAATGTGCCATTGAAGATGCCTGCCAAGAATAATGCCCACAATATTGTTGATCCATACTTCATTGTCACCTTATACAAATATTTGCCCTAACTATACAAGCCTGAGATGATCTTCCAGGATTGCTTCTTTCAATGAGGTTGATACATGGCTTCAAGATGAATTTCAAAAAATGATTTCTGTGTCTAAAACTTTCCTCTCTTTTTTTTCAATGTAACCAAATATTCACTGATGTGAATTTCCTAGGGTTTTGGTATAGAATTATTTAATTATAGTATTTCAACTGTAAATCAAAATTCTCCACAGGCTCAAATAGATCAGATTGTGTATGTATATATAAATATATATGTGCGTTGAAGTCATTTTTCTTATTTCAGTGAGACTCATACTATCTCCACAAGTCAGAAAATACTCTTCTTACGGTAGGAGACTGAGAGCAAGTTCATGAGCTTTTTGCTGTGAGATGATAAACCTTATTTCATAGATCTGAGATGGCATAAAAAAAGACAAGGGTGATATCCTTTACTGTTGATTCCATTGAAATATTTTGAAATTTTAGGGTCAGATTTACCACAGAATTTTCATGTAGACAAATATTTGCACATCATATGAGGAGTTCAATTCTTCAGGAGGGTAGAATGACTTCTTCGAGATAGAATCTCAAACAAGTGTTGTCTACTTCACGCCTCTATACATTCAGAGCCGCAATGTTTCAAGCATGCTTTCATATTGTTTACCAATCCAATGACTCAATGTCTCCTCTGTCGTAGTTCTTTTCTTTTGAATTAGAAGGTTTCCAGATGAGGCTTCAATTATTAGTCTTAGGAAATCACCCTTACCAATCACTTACAAATACTAAACTGAGGTCCTAGGAGGATTCTTCAATTACTATTTTATTCTCAGATTAGGGCTCGATATTCCCATCATTCCAAAAACTAGAACTCACTCAAAAATTTTCCCCAGGGCCCCACAATCTAGAGCACAGATTTTCTTTTGATTTAGATTTCAATAATTATAGTTACATTATTTTTATGATTGTTCAAACACTTTCCAAAAATTGTATTTACAATGACTAGATTTTTTCCCAGTCTTCATTATCAAAAGAATAGAATATTAGGGCACATGAAGCTTTGACATAAGACAGCACAAACAATGTTCTATCCCTAGAAAAAATACCCAGAGTTCTAAATATACCTTTGGGTCACAGTTATGTGTCTCTTTTCAGATGAATCTCGATGGCGTAGGTAATACTCTTGACCCTGGTTAGGGTATTGAAACTGCCTTATTTTCTGCATTATCCTTTTGGGAATATACAGCCTCACTGCTGGAAATACTGAGAGGGGATTTGACTTCACTTTCATCAATAGATTTGAAAAATCTCAACAAAGATCTCTTATAGCTGCCTTCAATACACTTCCAAGAATCTGCTTCAAGTCCTCAAGTTTGCTTCAAGACTTCTTTAAGTTCTTATCAACATTTTCTCAGAAGACTAGAATCCAAAGGTTCCAAAGGCTTCTCCAAGTGACTATCCTTAAGTCTGAGTTCTCCAAATAATAGCCTTCCAAACTACTCCAAAAAATTCTCAAAGATTGCCACCAGCTACCCACAAATAATGTTGCCCAAAAAATGGCACGTTGTCCAGAAGTGGTGCTATAGCAACATATATCAAAGAAGTCTTGTTCTTTAAATGCTGATTCTGGAAGTTGAGTCCAGAGTGATATCAGGTCTGAATTCTTTAATTGTTCAATAAACCGAATTTGTCCTTACTCCATGTGTCTCTGATCTGTCATAGGTCTGAGGCAACACTTATTCAATGTGGTGAGGTCCATCCAACTGTAGCCCGAGATAAAGTGATGATTGTTCACACACCGAGGTCAGTGTTCTGAGTTTTTACCTTTTACACCACAGTTCAATAGGTCCGATCTTCAACTCAACCTTTTACAGGACTACACCTTTCCTAGCAGCTTCCAGATGACTGTAACATAGTCCAAGATTACACTTCAAGCTACCACAGGACAGCCACAGGTCTGAGCACCTTCGAGCCTCTCCACAGAATTTATTCCAGAATCTGAACCCACCATATTACCATTTTTTTTGTCCAAAACCAAGCCTTCAACCGAGCTTGAAACAGTCACACAGGTCCGAGCTAACCCAAGCTCCACAGTTAGTAGTCTGAGCTTCTTCAACACTGATCCGAGCCTCCAAATTCATTTAACTGAAACTGTAATTTCTACAATCCGAGTTTGTAGGGTAACAGTCCTGTGTAATGATAATCGAGCTTCCATAGATGTGCTTATCTGAGCCTAGCACTCTGCTTCTCCATATATACTTGTCCACTAGTATGAGTTTGAGGGAACCTTAATACAAAAAAAAACATAGATCTGCAGGTCTGAATTTGTCTTCAAAACTGCCACTATAGATCTGAATTACAAGACTGTTGCAAGGTCACATATTTCACCACAGGTCCGAATTAGAAGGGTCTGAGTTGCAGAGAAGAGTCTCAGGTCCGAGCTTCTGGAAAGGCCGAAGTTACAGGCCTGTTAAGGCCGAAATTTCAGGCTTTGATAGGGCCGAAATTTCAGGCCTGAATTCAGTTCCGAAAAAATTTATTTCCACAGGTGGAAATAGGTATGCAAGAGATATATCCTTCTAGCCCAAAACGTTGTAATTATGATCTCCCTTTTAATCTCCTTGGCCTCTGTTTTATCTTTGAATTCTCACTGTATTTTTCACCGAAATTTTCATTCCAAAATGATGAGCATGACTAGTTATTTATAGTTGTTTGTGTATGAACTGAACAATCATGTCTTTTGATTAAGGAGCCGACATACTGATTTGAGCCGACCTGTGCATCATTTTTGGCATTTATTTAAACCAATTTTAAGACTGATACAGGGGGGCAATTTTATGGTTAAGTCTGGGCCTCAGCGCTTGATAGGAACACCATACAATATAGCGGTACTTGTTGTATCTTCTGCTGTAGTGTAGACCTATTTTAACACCTCCTTTGCTGAACACTTGATAGTTGTAGGGGATCAACAAAATTATGTTAGATCCCTCCTTTGTGGCTCAAAGACTCTTTTTGTCATATAAAATTCTACATGTCAAAGCCTCTCTGCTCCTTCACTTCCCACAGGACATTGTCAAAGCCTCTCAGCCCTCCTGCATTCATTCAGATCACCAAACTACACATATGTTACTTGAAATAGTAGTGCTCTAGACCTCCACAAACAAACATACATATACAGAAAAAGAGAGATTTTATTCCTGAGTAGTGGTCATTATAGGGCTCTAGTTAGTTGGATAAAACATGCATGCAGAATAGAAAAGGCAGATTTTCACCATGGAGTGTGTTGTTGCCATCATTCTTAGGCAGCTGATATGTTTTCCCATTTAGTGTGAATTCTCCATCCTTGATACGGTTGGCTACACGACCCACCAAGGCACCAAAGTAAGGTCTATTGGAGCTCATGTTCTGCATTAATAAACAATCTCATATTCCCCATGGTAACACATACATTTGAGATCCATTCCAATATGTGAGTAGAAACTATAAATTTATCTTAAAATTATAACATATGATGGTAGTACTAATTTCCAAAGGGAAATGAAAATACATACCATGTATGAGGCAATATTGTCATAGCCAAGAAGTATGTCTGCTAGATGGCCTGAATGCATAAATACCAATACTTAATGAGCTAGCTTCCTCTGAGTAAATGATGGTAAAGCAGTTGAAGGGTAGGGTTTAGGAATGATTACGTTTAGCATCAAGGAGAGCGAGGGAGATGAGGGTAGCTCCCCAGTTGGTTAGATTTGTATACAGATCGCCTCTGCGAAGTTGAAAGAAACTTGGGGAATTGATCTTTCTGTAGGGATGACCATAATGAGCCAACTTGCCTTTCCCTTCCAAATTTCTTGGATTCAATTCCCATTTGTGCCCTTGACTGTTAGCATGGAATTTGTAGAGGTGAATGAAAACATGAATGCACCAAAAATTCAAGAGAATGGATGACACTTTCACCATCATCAATTGATTGACTGATCAAGGGATGGATGGATAAGCTAAAGCAGAACATTCAATGATATATATAGAGAGACTTACATAGTCAATACTAGACTAGGGTGTGTCTGTATGCCTTAAGATAAGGTCATGGTGTAAGACATAACATGGATTGTGTGCAACTATAGACAACCCATGCACTGTGGCTACCAAAAGATGTAATCTTTGGAATCTAAACATGTTACATTTTTGAGTTTTTGTCTTATTACCCCAAATTTGTTTTTGGCCAAATCTTAATTTTGTTATTTAAAATGGAATTTTGACTACATATATGGATTCAACACCTTGAAAAAACCCTAGATCAGTACATTTTTGTTGTTTGTAGATTGAAGGACCTAAACTAATGAAACATGGTTTTGTGGATGCCATTTCTAAAGTTGGGCTGGCCAAATTCCTTTCTGACCTTTCTACCACCTATATAACCAAGTAATTTTCTATCACCTGTATAACCTTGCCTTTTTATAAAAAAAGAGAGGTTCCTACACTCAAAGGATTGGATTTTCCTGGCCAAGAGGCAATTAGAATGTTAAAATTCTATAACCTTTTGGATGATTAGAAGATCCAATTTTTCCATTGCTAGCCTAAACTAAGTTCAAATTGCGGTTTTGGGTGTAAACTGTTGGTCAGTTGAAACCCATTTATCAACTGCACTGTCTGAGTAAAGCCTAGATAATATCTAAGATGAGGAGGCTGGACCTATTTCAGGCTGTTGTACTCAAGCTAATGGTTAAACATAAGGTTATGCATATACATGTGGTTCAAGGTCTCCTTTTCCTCACGTTATTCTCTATGAATTAAGGAATGTATGTTGCTAAGGAGGAACACCTGCTGGTCTAGGATCTGATACAACCAACAAGTTACTAGGAACACCCAACAGATTACTAGGATCTGATACATGCTTTAGATTGCTAGGATCTAGTCTAGGAACACCCAACAACGAGAGGTATACCCACAAACCACTCCAAGTAAGATATGAAAAGGGCTCTTGAAATGCCTCTAAATACCAAAGCACTCCAATGTTTATAATGACATACTGATGTCCAATTCAAATGCTACCTAAGGATTTCACAAAGGTCCTAGTATCTTTGTTCAAGGGTTCGTTGTATGTTTCCAAGGGTTTAAAAAAAAAAAATTTCACTAGATATTAACAGCCCTTATGATATCTTTTACCACCACCATTTCTGCCACAAAATTTCTGTAAGGTGAAGACACATGAAGATTTAAATTGGTTCCTGCTTGAAGGAAAGATGAACTGTTTTGATTGATGGGTATTTAGAGTTTTATTGTTGGCTATAATTTTCTTACAATGACCCTAGATGTAGTCACAAACAAGTAATAAATACTATTGTTGTTCACAAGGCTGAAAAGTTGTCTGAAATCCCTCAAATTATCCCACAACAAGCTTCCCAAAAACCCCACATCATTGTTGGAAACATTTGTTGATTGCACCTGTATTTTTATACTTGTTTTCATGCTACCCTATCTATCTAAGCATTGGTATCAGAGCCATAATTGTGTTGTCATTAACCCTAGTTCTATTTGTTGGTGAAAATTTACCACAGTTGGAGGTATCAACCATTGGAAAGAACAACACTATTGGGTTCCATAGAACCACCAATCAAAGGATATATCTACTGATGTATCTTCTATTTAGGGCTCTTCACATGCTGCCATCGAATCTGCGGTCATTTTCTTCTATATATCATCTTCATATTGCCTCATAATCCTACAAGAGTATGTTACATGACCTCACATCCTCCCAACAAAAGTTGATCTTATATGCCGAGTTATATTTATGCTTGGATGGTGATCTGTTTGCTTTGTTTGGAGACCATGGAGGATGAAAACATGCTATTAAAAACAGTTGTATTATAACAATATTATTAATGTCAAACTGTTCATGGAGGCTACCACCAAATACTGCAAATACTGCAATAAGGGAGACTTTACCATGATATTTTTGGAACCTTAAAACCATGTTAAAATTGTTTGAATCATGAGCCCTAAAACTAAAACAAATGCTACAACAAAATCACTATAATGTGATGGAAGTTCTATTATAGGACTGCTCTACTGCTGCTCATATGTTGTTTAAAATAATCAGGTTGAAATTTAGAACCTAACTATCACTGGTCTAGTACGCAAAATCCAATTCTTGGCATGAGGCATATGATGAAGCCATTGGCTAGGTTACATGTTGGCAGTGTATGTTATGTTGATCTATAACTTTTTCTTTTGGTTAAAATCTGAATTAATTGTTGTGAGACAACTAGCATCTAGGATATTTGTTTCTATCCCATACTTTTCCATCAACATCTAAGTTGTATTGCTTGTGCATGTGTTGAATGGAATAGCTATTGTGGCATCTTTATGATTGTTTGTGTCAAACATACTATTCTGACATGTCTTCTCTTTTGTGGGGAAAGTATTGCTACATTGTATTTGCTAAGGACGCATGTTCACCAAGACAAGTCAAATACTTCAAAATGTTGGATGTGTTTTGTATTATTGTTCTAGAACATATTCTCTTTGTCTTTGTTTCGTATTATTGTTTGAGAACACATTCTCTTTTTCTTTGTCTTTATTTCACACATTGTTTTAGGATATTTGAGTGTTTTAGGTTATTTAGGTTTTTGGCCCTGAAATTAGTGATTGAAATGCCAAATAATCACTTTATAATTGTGGATTTTCTTGTCTATTTGAGTTATTTTACATAAGAAATCTTCATAAGTAGATCTTAAGTAGATATTATACCCTTAGCTCTATTTCAAAGTGTTGTAAGAATTTCTGAGGACCTCTTCTATTCCTTGACTCGAGGTGGTGGATTCCCCATCCTGATGAGGCCTTTCTCTTTCATCTAGTCCTTCATTTTCCATTGAATCTGATTCAAGAGATTCTCCCACTGGATCTCTCTTGGGGGATTCTTGTGGTGGTAGTCCATGTATCATTTTTAAAAGTATATTTCTTTCCTTCACCTACTTTTCATAACTTCCATAACCATTAGGTAGGGACCTGCAATGTCAATGGTGTTTTTTTTGTTTAGTAAAAGATTGTCGAGACTTTAATTTATTGAAAGTTGTAGAATTTACAATCTATGAAGTTTCAAGATATAATTTTTAAAGTCTAATTCTTTAAAGGGTGCTAGCTCAATGGAAGAGCACCTAATTTACAAGCAGGAGGTTGGTGGTTCTATTCCATCGTGCCCTGATATTCATATATAGGGAATGACGAAGATCAATTTTTTGTGACGGATGCTCTTTTGACCAACACCAATGAGCTTATGGTGACATTTTTCGACCCTCACCAAAATATGAAATGGTGACGGTCAATGAATGCCACCATATATACACATCAATAGTGATGATCATTAAAGGTCAGTCACCATAAATCATTGTTGTTGATATGAAATGGTGAGGGTCACTGTTTATCATTATAGTTATTATTCATGACGGACCTTGATGTCACCAATGAGTTTATGGTGACGGTCAATGAACGTCGCCATATATATGTGCACCAATAGTGATGGCCATGAAAGGTCCATCACAAAAAATCGTTGCTATTCATATGAAATGGTGACGGTCACTATCCGTCATTATAATCAATATTCGTGACGGACCTTGAATGTCACCACAACACATACTTTCGACGATGCCACCTTTGGTGACGTTTAGTTTTTTGGTGCCGGAGGCTATTGTCCGTCACCATTGCCCATATGAAATGGTGACGGTCATTATCCGTCACTATAAATAATTATTGGTGACGGACCTTGAATGTCACCACAACACCTATACTTTCGGCGACGCCACCTTTGGTGATGTTCAGTTTTTTGCTGATGGAGGCTATTGTCTGTCACCATTGCTCATATGAAATGGTGACGGTCACTATTCGTCACTATAAATAATTATTAGTGACGGACCTTGAATGTCACCACAACACCTATACTTTCAGCGATGCCACCTTTGGTGACGTTAATTTTTTGGTGACGAAGGCTCTTTTGACCCTCACCAATGAGCTTATGGTGACCATTTTCGCCCCTCACCAATGTGCCTTTTTCTTGTAGTGTGGAAGGGTTGTGATATTTATGTCCTGCTCGCTCCTCCTCTAGCCAACTGCGACAAAAATGTTTACCAGGTACTCAATTGTCCTTGATGTTGTTTGGCTATAAGGGAATTTCGCACTAGTTGTGTCTCTCTGGTTCACAGTCCCGACTGAAATGTTGTTGTTGATGGGTTTTTCCCTTACCAATTTAAATTTAAATTTAGGAGCCATTCTATGGCTCATGTACATTCTTGTGTTATTTGTTAAATATGAAATGACGATTATGATGGCTTGCTGGTTTGCACTAAAACTACAATGGTTAAATGCAGTTATTCAATGTTTTGCTTCTGAATACATTAGGTTTGTTACTGTTGTTGATTTATGCATATGGTGATGTTTGGATTCTACTTAAGCTGTGAACTAGGGAATCGAGGTGCATTTACCATTTGGTTTGGTTTCTATAGCCAACCCTCCTCTATTATATAGTAAGGGTTTCATTTTTCTTTTACACTCCATTTTGATTAAAACAATGCACATTAATTTATAGGAATATCGTTGCAGTATATAATAATATTGTTGCTCTGTATTTTGTGGAATGCTCTCACTCTGAGGTTGTATTTCTGGGTTCTTGTCCTAATTAAGGATTTCTTGTTTGTGTTATTTCCTCAGCACATGTTCCCATTTGCTAAGATTATTTCAATAGTTCATCTTATTATTTTAATTTCTGGTACGTAGAGAAGATATCAAACTATTTGTTTTGTTATATAACTTTGTTTAAAGAACATAATGTTTATAATTAGAATGGGGTTTTGACTACTTGTTTAATAATTTCTTCACTATACATTTCCTGTTTATTTTCACGTACACTATCATTTGTTCCCATTTCCATTTCTTGATGGATAATTATAGCATGCTTGCAAATTTTGTAAACCCATGTATATAAACTAACTCCTGGGCTCTTGAGAGGACATGGCAGTCTCTAGTCCCTTTTGGAGTATAGGAAAACCTCTCAAGAAATAATATCACTGTTTATTAAGTTAGGATTGTGACATTAATTACAAAGAAATACCACCAGTACATGAATTTATCCACTGTAATGTATTATTCTATAAGCCTCTAGTATCAAGTGTTATCACAGTAATAAATCACTCACTTTCCTATATTGGAATACTATTAGTCAAATTATACATCTCTCCTATTTTAATTTCTAGAATGAAATCATGCCTATGTTAATGGGAAAAACGAAATTTAAATCCTAATTAACTTCAATTTTCCATTGAAGATTATACAACATTATAACTAAACTTATATAAATACTTATCTAATTCCAATGGACAACCACACACAATCATAGATGGTCCTCCCAAACTTGAGAAGGGATATTACATCGCTTCTCCCCACCGACCTTATGCTCCTGAAAAATGACCACATTTGCTTCTAAGTTAAATTCCTAAGGTAACGAGACAACAATTCATCCTCTAGGAAGCACATCTAGGATACTCCACTGGATCCAAGTCCATCTTGGTTGCCTTTCCTCAGGTAGCGTCCTTCCTCTTACAGATCTCTATTTGTTCTTTTTTTCTTCTTTTTTCGAAATTAGAACCCACCTCCTTCTCTCTTTAGATTTCGTAGAAATATATAGAGAGGCAGTTGTAACTTGCGCAATTGTCTCAACTGTCCAGGGCTGAATTCGCTACCAGCCAACTTTTCTTCTAATTTGTAAAATAGATTACTAATTATATTTATATAAAAAATATGAAACATAAAGCATATTTTCACTTCTTTATTTCACTGAGTTTTTAATAAAAAAATTACCATGGTAAATTTAAATAAATCCTTAACAATCATGAGGGCTTACCCCTCTTAGTGCAACACCGTCCTTGGTGTTCATTCTGATCCATGAAAACGTTTTGGGTAAGCTTGCTTCAACATTCCTTCATCCTACCATATGGCTTCCTCTTGGATAAAGTGCATCCATTGCACCTTAACCTGGGTGACCACTCGCCTCCAAAACATGGCTTCTCTCCAGTCGAGAATACACACATTTACTACCACAAATTCTCTGTCTTATTTGACCTGCCGATCATTACAACATTCATCAGTTCATGATCATAACTTGAGTAGGTATATATATGTTTTAATAATACAGTGCCTACCTGAAATTCTTTCCAATTAGTTATATGTCGAGGTTCATATATGTATTTTTTTAGTAAGGAAAAAAGAAAAACATTGTGGACCTTCATGTAACTAGGTCGAGCGAGCTGGTAAGCCACCGATCCTATTCTTTCCAAGATGTAGAAAGGTACACAATAGTAAGGTGCTAACTTAACACGCCCATTCCACTTCAGGGTACTTCTTCCGGGTTTAAATCTCAAGTATACATGGTCTCCCTCTTGAAACTCCTTGTGATTCATTTTCTTATCTACGTAATTTTTTTTACAATCTTGGGCTGCTCGGAAATTCATGCGAATTTTTTTAAATTCTTGCTCCATCTCCTTAAGAATTCCTAGTCCCAATATCATTTTATTCTCTGGACCATTCCAATTGGCAGGTGATCTCCATCTCTTTATATATAATACTTCATAGGGGCTCATCTTTTGTGACTGAATGATAACCATTATTATAGGAAAACTCCACTAAATGGAGGTAATATTCTAACTTTCCTGGCCAAAAATATTCCTTATTCCTAGCAAAAAATATTCTTCATTCATCATTCCTGGCAAAAAACATTCCTTCTTTATCGTAGAAAATAACTTTTTATAACCTAGATGTGGTGTGTATGGGCTGCGGTGATGTTCATCTAGTATTAGTTTCTTGATCGACATTTGATTCGGTACATAGATCCTTCCACCAAAGGTCAATTGGTCCTAGTTATTAATGTCATATTCATTTTCTTTACCCATTTCCTCCAATTATTTGGTGTCTTGTCAAAGGTATTTATATTCAGGATCCTTAAGGCAGCTTCTGCTAGTGGTCCAGACACATCAAACTGGATTTTATGGTATTGGATTTCATAGACACACTGTACCTTTCTACTCAAAGAATTTTATACTCGATTTTCCTTTCCCTTCAAATGCTTAGTATCGAAATCAAACTCACTCAAGAATTTGGTCCATCGAGCCTTCCTTGCATTCAAAGTTGGATGATTAAAGAAATCGATCAGGATGTTTTGATCTATCAACAACAAAAATTTCTTCCCCAACAGATAATGGTGCCACATATTTAAAGAATGCACTACCATTGTAAGTTATAAATCATAAGAAAAATACTTCTGCTCATGTTCTTTTAGTTTGCAAGATTCATATTCCACCACTTTATCCTCTTGCATAAGAACCCCTCGCAGTCCTTCTCGACACACATCCGTGCTCACCATGAATTCCATCTCAGGATCTGCCACTTTTAAAATTAGTGTTGAGGGTAATAATTGTTTTAAATGTTCAAATATTTCTTGGAACATTGCTGTCCACTTGAATGCCCTCCCTTTATTCTATAGAGAGGTTATATGGTATGCAATCTTGGAAATTTATTAATAAATCGACGATAGTACCCAGCTAAACCCATGAATGATCATATATCTGCAAAATTTCTAAGTACATCAGAATCCATAATTTTCCAAATATTTTTGAGATCAATGACTATTCCTTTGACTGATATCACGTGACCCAAATACTGGATCTGGTTCTTGAAAAATTCACACTTACTGTACTTAACATACATCTAATTTTCCCTTAGTGTTTGCAATACTAATTTGAGATGTTTTTCATGCTCAGCCTGCTTCTTAGATTAAATTAATATATATTATATGAAAATCAGTAGAAGCTTGTCCAAGTATTGCTGGAAAATGTCATGCATCAGACTCATGAAAGTGGCAGGAGCATTGGTGAGGCCGAAAGGCAACACCACGAACTCGTAATGAACATCACGAGTTCGAAAGGCTCTCTTGAATATATCTTCTTCTTTGATTAGAATTTGATGATAGTCGATATAAGATCAATTTTTAAAAACACATTAGCTCCACATACTTGGTCGAACAAACCATCAATCTGTGGCAGCAGGTATTTGTTTTTGACAGCCAACTTGTTCAACTATTGGTAATTGATGCATAAGCGCATGGTTCAATCCTTATTGCACACAAACAACACCAAGACCCCATAAGGAGACACGTTGGGATGGATGTATCCTTTATCAAGTAGCTCTTGTAGATGCATCTTGAGTTTTGTCAAATCTGGCATGCTCATGCGGTAAGGAGTCCTTGATATAGGGGCTGCTACCGCAATTATTCTATGGTAAAGTCTATATCCCGCTTGGGCAGTAAAATAGGTATTGAATCTAGAAACACATCTTCAAAATATTGAACAGTTGGCAGATTTTCGAGAGTGGTAGTCTTACCTTTGGAGTTCATATACCCCACCTGAAAAACATAAATTTGGTAGCCCTTTTGGATGAATTTTCCTAATTGATTTGCAGTAATGGATTGTAACTTAACACCTTTCCATATACCTTGAACTTCTCGGCTAATTCCTTCATCATTGAGGAAGATGACATTATTCTCCTTATAGTATACTACCAACCAATGGCTTTCCAACCAGTCCATCCCTATCAGCACATCATATGAACCTAGAGGAAGCATGTTCAGGTTCACATGAATACGTTGTCATGATATCTCAATAGGACAGTTTTCTGTTTTCACGATCACCCGCCGCTCGGCGCTAGTGGCCAATTGTACCAGCCACGGTTTTTGAAATTTAACACCTCGAAATGTTGGAAAAAATACTGAGAGGGGAGGGGGGTGAATCAGTATTTAGAGTTGACTGAAATTTTTTTAGCTTTTCTTTCTTAAAACCATATGATACTTTACTGAATCCAACTTGCGTATACACGTGGATATCCTGTATGTCCAGAGATCTTATTATGCATTTAATTCTTTACTTAGATAATTTCATCATTCATTCATCAGATTTTTAGTAAGAAATAAGCATGTGCAGTAATAATAGAATAAACCATCACATATAAGCAACACACATGAACACCAGTATTTAAGGTGGAAACCCAATTCAGGAGAAAACCACCGCTCCTGTCCTCTCTGTCTTCAATATTTATTACAAAGAAAACATCTTACAATTTTGTACTGCCGCAGACTTATACCAGCACGCATGCACCCACCTGTAGAAGGCTACCACCTTCTCTCATTCTCCAGTCACTACTAGAAGGGAGCTCCAACCCCCTGATCTCATTTACCAACCTCTCCTGGAAGGGAGCTTCGACCCCCTGATTTAACACCAGCTTGTAATGGCAGAAAGCTTCCACTTTCATACTGAAGGCTTCAACCCTTAGATCCACCAACTTTCTTCAATTTCTTCATCAGACTTGTGCTAGGTCTTCATTATTTCTTTTGCAGATCTTCCTAGAGATTCATCATTTCTAGATCTAGAGATCTTGATCCTTCATCATATCCATAGGTGCATCATAGATTCAGATTTATCCGAAACAGATTTCAATCATGCAGATATCTCTTAAAGATATTTATTCATTAACAACCCCTTCACACGCACACATTGTACTATCATCCTCTTCTCCTTATATAGTTTTAGCCTTTATTAATACCATGAGTCAAAACCACCCAACTGCTGATGGTATTCCTGGACGGGTTCAAATAGATAATCCAGCGGGGTCTACCCAAGCCCCAAACAACTTCTCATTGTTCTATTTTCTTGATCTGGAAATTAGATAATTAATCTAAGGATTTTTAATATTTCAATTTGATATTGAGATATTAATCCAAATTTCTCCTTTAGTAATGACCTTCCTAAGGCATACAAAAAAATTCTCTTTTTAATAACAACCCACGTATTAAAAGGCTAACCAATCCAAATTGGAATCCCAACCTATGCTCTTCCATATACACTAATACATACTCTCACAACATGAATAGACCCAAAGGTAATCTTTATCTCCACCGTATAATATTATAGCCAAGGATAATAAACATTTGAATCTAGGCCCTACGTATATGATCAATAGTCCAATCAAATTCCCGCGGCGTACTTTGGTTAACCTTCGCGCATCTTCTTCATACGACCGCCGTCCGATGGCTTCCTTCCAGATCGACGGCACTCAAAAATATCATGCGGCATCCTTGGTCGATCGTTAACGTGCGATGGCGGTTTTGGAACTTCGCCTGACGCCACGTGTCGACTGCTCTATGGAATTGCTCCCGATTCTCAAATACCACTTTCGCTGCAAAGGTGGTGCGATAAAAACCACTTCCAGCCTTAAACCGCGTTCACTGTTCATCCGCAAGGTTCCGCCCCTCTACTCCAGGTTCCGTCTGCGTATTTCTGCCAATTCTTTTCTCCGCGTTATCAGTTCATATAACCACAATACTGTTATACAGCTCCGATGAAATCCTTATGGACTGTTTGACTCGGTTCTCTGCGTGCATTCGATCCACCATTCGGAACATAGATAAACACCTTAATCCATAATACAGAGGGTTATCACGCGTTGGTTCATTGTCTACCAGTCGGGATACACAGTCGACCGTATTAACATTGGTACCTCTAACTGTATACAGAGCACCATAAAACCCAACACTGGGTTTCTTAACTATCACAGATTTCAATTATCCATTGTCAGGATGCATACATACACCGAACTTATTCAAGAAAAGCAGATATACATTCAGTCTTATATTCTGCTTGTATAGAATTGTTGATGGATTTCTAAGTTCTTCATACAGTCATTATCTGCGTCCTTTGTCAGAGATTTTCCATCAAGGACAATCAATTCAATATAATAGGATACCAGAAACATATTGCCAACAATCTCCCCCTTTGGACTTGATGGCAACCATGACCAGAAATACATTCAAAAATATTCTCCCCCTTTGACATCAAGGGCAAAGGATAGATTAGGATCCTTTGTACCGACAATACCATGCTCCCCCTGAGATCATGCTGTATCTTCAAACATAATATTCAATGAAATAACATAAATGACTTATACGCTCAAGATCAAATATTCTTAAGCATGAGATCAGACTACAACAAATAATTAGAATGCCAACAATGCATCCTTTCCACATGACCAATGCTCGCCCTTAACCTGTGCATCCAGAGATACCCAACAGTACCGTAGCTATGCTGAAGAATGCTAACCCAGAAAAATTTTGTCAGCAAATACCCATACGTGGTTTTCTGTGTATAAACTTGCGTATATACGCGATTGTCCTGCAGGAAATCCGCATATCCAATTTAATCTTCTGTATTTAATTAGATCTGATATTTTGCATGGCAGAGACTACTCCCATCTTTTGTCTGAGATATTTGAACGCTTCCCTAGGTAAAGGTTTGGTAAATATATCAGCAACTTGTTCTTTGGAGGGAACATACTCCAAATTCACCTTTTGTTCAAGCACTTGTTCACGTAAGAAGTGATACTTGATGGGAATGTGCTTGGTCTTGGAATGCATAACAAGATTCTTTGAAATACTAATGGCACTTGTATTATCACACATAATGGAGATAGGAGGTGAACATTTGATTTGAATGTCTTGTAAGGTTTGCATCATCCAAAGAAGTTGAGTGCAACATGATGCTACAGCCACATATTCTGCTTCTGCTATAGATAAGGCAATAGAGATTTTATTCTTAATGAACCAAGATACTAACCGGGGCCCCATATAGAATGCACCACCACTAGTGCTTTTCTGATCATCAACATTTCTAGCCCAATCTGCATCAGTGTAAGCATGAAGAGTGAGATCAGCATTTTTTGGATACCATAGTCCAAAGTCTTGAGTTCCTTGCAAATATTTGAATATTCTTTTGACAGCCTCAAGATGAGACTCTTTTGGATTAGCTTGGAATCATCCCACAATCCCAACTGCATGCATAATGTCTGGTCTAGTCCGAGTGAGATAAATTAGACTTCCTATCATAGATCTGTATTCTGGTTGATTCACCGTGGGAGAATCATCATGAGAACTGAGATTACATCCAGTTATCATTGGTGTACTTACAGGTTTGCACTCTTCCATGCCATACATCTTCAGAATTTTCTTAAGATATTTTTCTTGTGATAAGAATATGCCATCTGTTGCTTGTTGCACTTGCAAGCCAAGAAAGAATGTTAGTTCCCCAAGTAAATACATTTCAAATTCTTGCTGCATATCAAAAGCAAATTTTTGACTCATAGAATCTTCATTACTTCCAAAAATGATATCATCAACATATACAACCGCAATCAATAGTTTATCATTTTTTAGTTTTTGTGTATAAGTTGCTATCAGCAGACCCCTTTGAAAATCCTTGTTGATGAAGATATTTGTCAAGACGATAGTACCATGCCCTTGGAGCTTGTTTGAGACCATATAGAGCCTTTTTAAGTCTACAAACAAGTTTTTCATCATTTCCCAAAATGAATCCTTCTGGTTGTTCTATATAAAATTCTTCTTCTAGATCACCATTGAGAAAAGCAGATTTAACATCCATTTGATAAACTTTGATTTTTTGGAAGCTTGAAAAATCAAGAAACATTCATATGGCTTCAAGTCTAGCTACAGGAGCAAAAGTTTCTTCAAAGTCTATACGTTCTTGTTGAGCATACCCCTTGCAAACAAGTCTAGCTTTATTTCTTATAACATCCCCATTCTCATTTAACTTGTTTTTGAATATCCATTTAGTTCCAATGACATTTTTGTCATGAGGTCTTGGTACTAATTCCCAAGTGTGATTCTTTTCAATTTGATCAAGCTCTTCATTCATGGCTTGAATCCAAAATTCATCTTTGCTAGCTTTATTGACATTATGTGGTTCAATAGTGGATAGAAATGCCAGATAGCTAGAAGATCCCACAAGATTCCTTCTTGTTTGTACACCCGATCCCTTTTCTCCCAAAATTTGAGATTCTAGATGATTCTTTTGAACATATCTGGATGGAGCCTTTTCAGATAAATCATCTTCGGGTTTTTCATTGTGTTCACTGTATATATCATTCCTATTTGATGTATAAGGATATATGTCATCATCGTCTTCATCTTTTGTTTGTTTTTCTTCTTTTGGAGCTGTAAGAGACTCATCAATAACAACATAAACACATTCAACAATCTTCCGAAGTCTTTTATTCTAACATTTATATGCTCTACTCCTAGAGGAGTAACCAAGAAGTATTCCTTCATCTGCTCTGGGTTCAAACTTTCCAAGTTTTTCGTCATTATTTTTGATAAAGCATTTGCTTCCAAAAACTATAAAATGCTTCACAGTGGGAGGATTACCATACCAGAGTTCATATGGAGTTTTATCACTATTTACATGAACATGTGCCTTGTTAAGAATATTTACTACTGTATGTGCTGCTTCCCCCCAAAATGTGTCAGGTGTTCCGGAATCATCAAGCATAGCTCTAGCCATTTTTTGAACTATTCTATTCATTCTTTCTACTACGCCATTTTCTTGTGGAGTGCCAGCTACAGTAAACTGTCTTTTTATGCCATGTTGTTCACAAAATTCAAGGAATTCATCTGATGTATATTCTCCTCCTCGATCAGATCTAAGACACTTGATTTTCTGATCTAATTCATTTTCAACCAGTGCTTTGAAGATATGAAATTTCTCAAATGCTTCATCTTCGTGTTTAATCAACCCAATCCAACACATTCTAGAGAAATCATCAATAAATAAGATATCGTATTGTTCACCACGTGGTGACTTTTTCCTCACAGATCCACATATGTCAGTATGAATGAGTTCAAGAGGCTTACTTGATGATCCTTCCTTGGCATTAAATTGCACTCTGGTTTGCTTACTGAATTGGCAAGATTTTCATATGATACTTTCAGGTAGAGTAATATTGGGAAGATCACGAACAGCTTTAAGTCTGCTTGATTTGTTGATTTGAGAGAAGCTCAGATGCCCCAAACTTCTATGCCATAGCCAGTTTTATGAAGATTTACTCAAGTAACATCGTTCTTTACAGTTCTTCAATACATACAGGTTGCTTGGAGTTCTGTTTCCTTTTATATTTGTTTTACCTGTATCAAGATCACGTACCACACATTCTTTTGAACTAAAGACAACTTCAGTTCCTTGATCACACATTTGACTTACACTTAACAGGTTATGCTTTAATCCATCCACATACATGAAATTATTAGCTTTCACCTTTTCTTTTAGAAAAACAGACCCTTTTCCCTTAATGACAGCAGGAGTATCATTTCCAAATGTAACATTCTTCTCCTTTTCTAGATCACTATATGAAAGAATTTTGTTTTTGTCACCTGTCATTTGTTTTGAGCATCCACTATCAATGTACCATTGATTTTCTTCTCCTTCTGAAAATAAAGCTATGCCACAATTTTCAACTTGTAATTCCTTCTTTTTCCACACTTTGGAGCTTGAAGGAGAATGCTCTTTTGGCTTAACTTTGCTCCTGCATTCAGATTCTTTATGGCCAAAGTTATTGCAATAAGCACATTCAACTTCATTTTGAAGAGGATAAAAGTTGTTATATGTGTTCTTCTTTGTTCCAATATCAATCCTTTTCTTTCTTGATTCTCTTGTCATGATGGTTTTATATGCAACACATTGAACAGCTTTATGACAAAAATTGTGACATGAGAAACATTATCCATTGAAGAAGAAATTTATGCGATCATGAAATATTCTACTTGAATTTACCTGTTGATTGGTGTTTCTTTGAAAGTTACTCCTGTTAGTGTTCTTTGAATTGAGATGGTCATGCTTTACCTGTAAAGATTCTTTATTCCCTTGCTGAGTGGCAGAATGTTGTATACTGGCTGTAGCTACTTTTCGATAATTTGGTGCTGAAGCCTGAGAAGTTTCTCCGATATATCCAAGACCTGTCTTTAGAAGAGGAGAATGTTGTACCTTGATAATCTCATCTAAGGTTTCAGATCCTTTAGAAAATCTAAGATTCAAAGTCTTTACTTTCTCAATTTCTTTTCTTAGACTTACTATTTCACATTCTAATTTCTCATTATGTTTCTCCTTTTCTTGAAGCTGGGTTTTCAGAGCTTTTATGGATATTTTACTTTCTTCTAAGCATATTTTGAGTTGATTTATTTCATCAAGAAAATCATTGTCCTCTAAAGCATCCATAAAAGTATCCTTTTCTTCTCTAGACTCTTTTTCAAATGCCATGAGAAGTCTAAGATCTTGTTCACATTCTTCCTCACTGTCTGATAACCCATCACTGTCTTCATGAGTATAGTAACTTTTTCTAGAGCTAAACCGATTCTTATTCCTTCTTGCTACTTCCTTCCCTTTTTCATGTGTTTCTTTATGAGGACACTTAGCAGCATAATGACCAACTCTTCCAAAAGCAAAACATTTGAAAGGAAGCTTACCTCTGAACCGTCCTGTGCCAAGTTGGAGTTTTTTACAAAATTTACCTCATCTTCTTCTGAGATATACCCTGATCCTTCTATCTCTTGTACTTCTTTCCCTTTTGTAGAAGCTCTAAAGACGACTTCTTTGACTTCAGATGGTCGTCCTCTTCTTATTTCACATGCAGTTAGTATGCCATGAAGTTGCACCACAGTAAGCTTTTGAAGATCCTGCTTTTCTTCAAGAGCAGAAACTTTTGACTCAAATTTTACCGTTAATGATCTTAAAACTTTCTCAACCAAAGTAGATTCGGTTATTGTTTCTCCTAGATTCCTCATACGATTTACAATATCATCAAGACGTAAAAATAAATTTGTAATGCTCTCCTCATTATGCATTTTTAGATTCTCATATTGAATTCTGAGAGTTTGGAGTTTAGCACTTTTTACCTTTGCATCACCTTCATAACTTAGAATGATTTTTTCCCATATTTCCTTTGCAGTATCCAGCTGCATGACTTTGACAAATTCTGATTTAGTTAGACTTCCCAATAAAGCATTAACCACCTTTGCATTTGTTTCATAATTCTTTCTTTCCGTTGGATCTGTTGGTACTGCGGCTGGATATTGATATCCTGCTTCAACAATAGCCCATACATCTACTCCCAGAGACTGAATATAGGATCTCATCCTTGTTTTCCAGAAGAATAAATTGTTTCCGTTGAAGAGCGAAGGCCTGATAGATTCTGTTCCATCTTGATTGCTCATCTTGATTGATCTTCCTTCTAGTGGCTAAGCTTTTCAGAAGGACCTGCTCTGATACCAATTGTTGGGAAAAATACTGAGAGGTGGGGGGGGGTGAATCAGTATTTAGAGTTGACAATTTTTTTTTTAGTTTTTCTTTCTTAAAACCATATGATACTTTACTGAATCCAACTTGCATATACATGTGGATATCCTGTATGTCCAGAGATCTTATTATTCATTTAATTATTTACTTAGATCATTGCATCATTCATTCATCAGATGTTTAGTAAGCAGTAAGAATGTGCAGTAATAATAGAATAAACCATCACATATAAGAAATACACATGAACACCAGTATTTAAGGTGGAAACCCAATTTGGGAGAAAACCACCGCTGCTGTCCATTCTATCTTCAATATTTATTACAAAGAAAAAATCTTACAATTTTGTACTGGCGCAGACTTATACCAGCATGCAGGCACCCACCTGTAGAAGGCCACCACCTTCTCTCATTCTCTAGTCACTACTGGAAGGGAGCTCCAACCCCTTGATCTCGTTTACCAACCTCTCCTGGAAGGGAGCTTCGACCCCCTGATTTAACACCAGCTTGTACTGGCAGAAAGCTTCCACTTTCATACTAAAGGCTTCAACCCTTAGATCCACCAAATTTCTTCAATTTCTTCATCAGACATGCGCCAGGTCTTCATTATTTATTTTGCAAATCTTCCTAGAGATCTTGATCCTTCATCATATCCATAGGTGCATCATAGATTCAAATTTATCAGAAACAGAGTTTAATCATGCAGATATCTCTTAAAGAGATTTATTCATTAACAACCCCTCCACACGCACACGTTGTACTATCATCCTCTTCTCCTTATATAGTTTTAGCCTTTATTAATACCATGAGTCAAAACCACCCAACTGCTGATGGTATTCCTGGACGGGATCAAATAGATAATCCAGCGAGGTCTACCCAAGCCCCAAACAACTTCTCATTGTTCTATTTTCCTGATCTGGCAATTAGATAATTAATCTAAGGCTTTTTAATATTTCAATATGAGATTGAGATATTAATCCAAATTTCTCCTTTAGTAATGACCTTCCTAAGGCATACAAAAAAAATGCTCTTTTTAATAACAACCCACGTATTAAAAGGCTAACCAATCCAAATTGGAATCCCAACCTATGCTCTTCCATATACACTAATACATACTCTCACAACACGAATCGACCCAAAGGTAATCTTTATCTCCGCCTTATAATATTATAGCCAAGGATAATAAACATTTGACTCTGGGCCCTACGTATATGATCAATAGTCCAATCAAATTCCCGCGTCGTACTTTGGTTAACCTTCGTGCATCTTCTTCATACGACCGCCGTCCGATGGCTTCCCTCCAGATCGACGGCGCTCAAAAATATCGTGCGGCCTCCTTGGTCAATCGTTAACGTGCGATGGCGCACAGTGATGGTGGTTTTGGAACTTCGCCCGACGCCATGTGTCGACTGCTCTATGGAATCGCTCCCGATTCTCAAATACCACTTTCGCGGCAATGGTGGTGCGATAAAAACCACTTCCAGCCTTAAACTACATTCATTGTTCATCCGCAAGGTTCCGCCCCTCTACTCCAGGTTCCGTCTACATATTTCCGCCAATTCGTTTCTCCGCGTTATCAGTTCATATAACCACAATACTGTTATACAGCTCCGATGAAATCCTTACAGACTGTTCGATTTGGTTCTCCGCGTGCATTCGATCCACCATTCAGAACATAGATAAACACCTTACTCCATAATACAGAGGGTTATCACGCATTGGTTCATTGTCTACCAGTCGGGATACACAGTCGACCGTATTAACATTGGTACCTCTAACTGTATACAGAGCTTCATCAAACCCAACACCGGGTTTCTTAACTATCACGGATTTCAATTATCCATTGTCAGGATGCATACATACACCAAAATTATTAAAGAAAAGCAGATATACATTCAGTCTTATATTCTGCTTGTATAGAACTGGTGATGGATTTCTGAGTTCTTCATATAGTCATTATCTGCATCCTTTGTCAGAGAGTTTCCATCAAGGACAATCAATTCAATATAATAGGATACCAGAAACATATTTCCAACACGAAATTGACACAATTTTATAACCTTGGGGCTAACATAAATTAAACTATAACCAGGGTCAATAAAAAAACAAACAGGTTGATTAGCTATCTTACCTTCACATTCTATCATTGAAGGTTGATACTCTGCATGATGGTCCTCTAAAGAAGCATTGATCCGAGGTATGCTTCTAGCTACCTCACCCATCGTCGAGGCCTCTTGTACATTGGTTACTTTCTTAGTCCTTGATTTGTGTGGACAATTGTGATAATAACGAGATTCACTACAAACTAAGAACTGTGTTGCACTATACAACACCCCCCCCCCCCCCCCCCATTTATTGTAATAAATGGGGACCCTTTAAAAAAATAAATAGAAATTTATGAGCATTATTTCATCTTAGCCTAAGTCTAAAAAACTTTAGGAAATAAAGGTTTTTTCCATTTTCACTTTGATTTCAAAAAATGCTCATCGTAAATTGCATAACTTACAAGTCGAATAAGTTAAAACATATATAAGTATTGCAAATTGTGATATGGGCTTCAACCTTTTCAGAATTATATAAAATCCCCATTACAAATGCTTTAAAAAATCATTTTAAAAAGAAATTGCACCGCGCCCTTTAAAAATAACAAGCTTATAACAATTCGGTAAAGATTTTGATGAGTCGGACCCGACGAAACAATAAAGAAATAATTATAAGCATCTAAATGTCCGATAAAGCGCAACAACGTGACTCTTTAGCGCATTTAGCGTTTTGCAACAAGAAACCAAATGGAAAGTTTTATTACCACATGAAAGTTGCAATGTATGATTTGCACAGATCGAATTTCGCGAGATTCATCAACAGAAAAAAAACATAAATACGGGTAATTGTTTAAAGTTGCGATGTGAGATATTAACACTTATTACTCAAGTGCACGAAATGATTCATATCTAATCAAACTGTTATAATATCTAACATCTTAGATTGATAGATTATACATATTATTTAAAGGTGTGTAAGGTATTTGATAGAAAGAGTTATGGGTTATTAACGGAATTTAATGGGAGTAAGGTTCGAAAGATTGATATCTAATTGAAGCGTGTTTTGAATAATTGAGTGCTAGATTTTGATTGTAATGTTTTAACTCTATCCTTCTCTCCATTCATCTCAGATCTGATTTTTATCTTTTCACTTGAATTCAAGAAACTACCTAACGGAGTGAGAATAACTAGAATGACAAAGAAAGGCAAGGAAATTTCCCAAAAATTCGCTGCAGAAGACCTAGACATGCCTCCATTGTTCCCAGATACAACCTGAAACAAGGATTGTGATAGTTCTTCATGGGAAGAAATGTACCAAATTTTCGAGGAAGAACAACCAAGGGTAATAGTTAAAATAACTACAATAGATACGACAGTTTCCTCAGAATCGTTTTACTTCGATGTTGCATGTTCATTTCTTCACAGAATAGCAAGAAGGCCAAATATTTTACCCTACACGAATATGGTAAAGTGGGTAATTGACCACCTTAACATAGCAGACAGATCATTCAAGAATTCAAAGCTGGAGAATATTGGTTCGTTCACTGTAGAAGATTTATGGAAAATGTACCACTTGCCCATGCTGTAGAAGAATTACGATAAAGATTTTGTATAAAACTTTACAAAGAGGAATATAGACCTCATGAAAGTAATAAAGGGATGGAAAGATGACCAAGTCAAGTTGAAGTGGGACAAACTTGGTATGTACATGATAGCAAAATTACCCTCCCCTTATTAGTATGTCGTTGGAATGCTATGTAGGTTGTTTGAAAAAAAATATACCACTAGGTTTTCCATAGGCTGGGTCCCTTTAATTGATGCAATCGTCAATTCCTCTATTATGAATTGGGCAAGCATATTGTCTAATAATTTAGCTAGAACTATCATGGAATACAAAAGTAAAAGAAGTGTTTCCTCTAGAACAATACCCCCATTCTGCATGAGTGCTTACATTATGGATTAAATTTTCTTTTGTTCAAGATTTCCTATCATGGGATGGAAATGGACAACCCAAGACCCCACTCCAATCAATATTTACCATAGAGCCCTTTGAGAATCTGCTTTTCATTTAAATTTGTATAAAATTTTCAATGGGGTTATGTTACCCATCCATAATACTAGCTTTAATGAAAAATCCCCTAGGATTTCTAAGGAGGCTAGCACAGACATTTTACCAGTTTCTAGATGGTTTGTTGAAGATAATTTCACTTATATCATAGTTTTTTGGAGTTATTATTCTCCCCATGTTTTTCCCTATTATGTTCCTGATAAGCACCTAGCTAGGGAAATTTCATACCAACTTCTAGTAAGTGGAATTTCCAAACAACTCAAAGATGCCAAGAAGGCCATTTGGCATACTTTCCCTTTAAAGTGTAGCACTTTTTCCCTTTTCGACATTGGTCATGATTTCAAGGAGATTTCAAATGTCACTTCATTAAATTTGGCTCTAATGCCAAAGAGGCCATTTGATTCTACTAATGTGGTTAAGAATTTCACCACTGAGCTTAAATTGAAACATTTATTGAATGTGAAAGATATGTTTGAATATTTCTTTCAAGGCATAGAAAAGTTCATAGATGTATTGAAAAATGCATCCAATCAACTCAGTAAAACATACTTTGAGGCTTTCCAAGTATATAGAAATAAAAAGATGGAAATAATCCATTTGGATTTGTTATTTATTGAAGATGTCAACAAACCAAATCCAAGCATTAGTCTGGATAATGAGGCCAAGGATATTTTTGAAGATGAATCCCAAGAGAAATCAAATCACGAGTCAGGGAAATCACAACATAATTCTCAGAATTCGGATCACTTTGAAAATGAATCCGAGAGCACGAATGAGAGCCTATAGAAAAGAATTGATAAAGTGATTAAAGGGAATGAGATGAAATATGAAGGAGAAATTAATGGAGCTGAATAATATTCTCAAGAAGTTCAACATATCCAAAATACACCTGACTAGATAGAGAAGCCCTAGTCAAAAAAGTTTGAAGAAAGTATGGGTGATTTTTTCCAAGGCACTAGAAACACCACCACCAAAGCCTATTGTTGATGAATCAAAAGTTTCCAAACTCTATAACATTCCGAGAATTTAATGGAAAATTCAATTCCACTACAGTAGGTACCTGAAATTCATGATCAAGAGATCATTCCGGTATACCCTACATAACATATTTTTTTTACAGATTGAAGAGATACCCTCAGTTGATAACTTCAACAGTCCCAGTCATTAGGCTATAGTTAAGAGAAGAAAGAGAAGAATAATGGATGAAACAATTTCAAATATTATGAATGAATCTGTAGATGTTCTATGGAAAGTTCCTTTGGCTGATCCTACAGAACATTTGACTAAGTTATCACAATACACATGAGCATATGATACTACTACATTGACAAAGACACAGAGGTACAAATTCTACTGAAGCAAAATGAAGACAAAGTAAAAGAGTTGGAGAGAGTGTTAGAACAGGAAAATTTTAACTACAATAAGTAGATTGAAATGAAGATGTCTCAATTTCAAAAGGATTTTGAAAGAATTAATTTACAACACCATGTACACATTACAAATAAAGAAACACAACTTGAAGCAGAAATAAACAAATTGAAAATCCAGCCTCAAGTAGATATTTTCATAAAAGAAGCACCGGAAATGAATGAAAAGCTAAAGCATTAGCAATAAACCTTTTTTCAACAAGTATCAATCACCAACTCTTACTGTGATACAAGAAAAATTATAATCCAACAAGTGGCTAACAGGAGGATTGTATGCGAGAAATTTGAAAAGAAAATTAATGAGTTCATTCAGTGGCAAGGGTCTGACGTAGGAAAGAAAGTTGACCTCCCTAAGATAGATAAATTTCACAAAGAGATTTTATTTAAATATTGGGAAATACAGCTGAGACAAGCAGAAAAGGCAACGGAAAAGGCATCAACATTAAGAAATGAAATTATTGAATCTGTTAATGAACAAATTTTAAAATATGAACTTATTAACAAATCGACAGCTGAAATACTCCCAGAGCTCAAACCATTAGAAGCAAAGTGGAAGGAAAATACAGAGATGCAGGATGAAATAATTAAAAAGATAAATAAGTTTCATGAAGAAAATTACTGGAATTTTCTGATCAAACCTTATCATCAATGCCTAACTCTACAATCATTAAATGATTCTACAAATAAATCACATCCAAAAATTTCGAATGCAATGTTTAAAGGATAGACCAGATCAGGGATTACATAGCTAGCTAAGCTAAATCCAATGTTGGATATTTTTCAACTCCGAGATCAAATGCACAAAGAGGATCAACCCACATAATCATGTTGTTATTTTATTTCCTAGATTGTAGTTTAAGTTTAATCCTTACAAGGATGGTTGTTTGAAACCTCCTCCATTTTTTATGTAATAATATATTTTTAAACATATTTTAGTTTATTATTTAAACCCTTCTCATGCATTTAGAGAAGGGTCTAGAAATTTTTCAAAAACATTTGCAAATAATGCACTTTTGTAAGTTTGTGAATGCCTTGATGAATTAAAGGAACGAAATCTGTTGTCTTTTGACATTTGAAGCTGTTTAATTGAGGTTACACTATTGTACTCTTTAAATTTCTTGAAAGTGAAGAGGAGCAGAGAACTAGTGCCAGTTTGAATGAGTAGAACCTCACATATATGGTACTTCTACACGTTATATTAAGTTTTTCTTTTTAGAGTGACAATTATCTTTTTATCTGCATTATATATTTGAACTGTTATCATAAATGAATTTTAAATGCACTTCTTTACTGATATTTGTTTATGATTTCTTATCTTATATATAATCAAAAATATAAATGATATATACATTTTAAAATTATTTTAATTGAACTATTTTTTTAAAAGAATTATCTTTACATAATTTTCATCTCTTACGTCAAATTTTAAATAATCTTCATTGTTAGTAATTGGAAGATATATTTTTATATCACATAAAGGAATGAACACCTCGAGTATATAGTAGAATAAACCGTTTAGATAAATTCATATGATAGATTAAATCATTTCCCATGTGCATGTTATATAAACAAAAAACACCCAAAATCATCCTTATTGGGAAACTAGTCCCTTTATCCCCAGTCAGAGCCACTACACCAAATGGAAAAGGACTTTCTATAAGGTCAAGAATGGGTGGTTTTCCCCCATGTTGTTGCAATGGAATTCTGAGGCTTCAACATTGGCGCTAGAAGGAGGGCCAATTGTGAATGGAAAGAAGATATGATCAATATAAAAGCCAATCTAAGAGTCTCTCTCCCTCTAGACGCCCTTCAACTTCTAGAACATTAACTAGATCTAAATCTTTAAAATTTGAAGTTGAACATCCCTCTCCTAAGTCTCCTAGTGAAACTCAACCAATACTATCTCCATATTTTCATCAAAATACCTGGAAGTTCAGTCTTTCTTAGAAAATTTAGAGAGATTATTTATTTTGTCTGAAAATCCTGAGAATTCTCAATCATCCGAGATTAGTGTTTCATCTTCTTTGCAACCTAGACGAATATTATATCAATTAGAAACTAAAAATACATGAATTCCTCCTTTTCAATTTCCTATCGATACTTCTTGAAGGAAGAAAAAGAAGGCTGAATTAGAGTCAACCACCAACGAGGTCTTATCAAATAATCCACCCCATTCACCTCCATTACCTCCACTCACTTCCAAAAATTCCATTCCAACAATCAGTGTTACTTTAACTAGTTCCAATACACAAACTACTATTCCTTCAACTAGTTCTAGCACTCAACCTACCTCTTCTTCAACTAAAACTCAATCCATCACCTCCACCCAATGCCCAATGGCAGGACAAGTACCTCCACCAAATGTACAACCATGGAAAAAGCCAGGTGTTGTACAAATTCTTGCTCCTCTTCATCCTCTTCCAAAATACCTTGAAATATTCTTACCTAAATTTAATCCTGATGATGGTATTCCAGCTGAAGAGCACATCCATAATTACATGTTAGCCATTAATTTAAAAGAGGTAACTGAAGAAGACTGTGTAGTAAGACTATTTCCATATACTCTCACAGGATTTGCAGGATCCTGGTATTTCTCATTACCTGCCCGCTCTATAACTAGCTGGAATATGTTCAAAGAACAATTTTTAGCTAAGTTTGGAGATGACATAACTAATGCATCTCTCATCAACGATCTATCAAATGTAAAGGCTAAAACAAGAGAGAAAATAAAATACTTCAATTTGAGATTTAATAAATTACTCAATAAAATTCCTACTGCATTAGTCCCTCGTGCAGAAGTTAAAATTGAGTGGTATATTTCTTCTCTGCCATCTAATATAGCCATTTTTGTTGATAGAGAAAAGTTGCCAACATTGGCAAAAAATATGAAGGAATATTTATCTGTAGAGAAATGCATAATCACTGTTGAAAAGAAGAATTCCCAAGAAGATAGGATATCTAAGAAAGTATCCTTCAAATACGATTCAAAGAAGAAGCCACCAAAATACCATTTTGATGTAGAAGGTCTTTAGAAAGTCTTAAAGACTATGACAAATGAAATGGAAGATATCAAAATGAAATTTGCCAAAATTTCTAGTTCAAAGAAGACTTTCAAGCCCTTAAAGAAAAACTAATCTTCTAATTCTCAGCCACCCAACATCATATCTAATGCTGAGTCTGATCAAGATACAGATGAAGAGAAAAAAGAAGAAGAAGAAACTGAAGTAGAAGAAGAAGTTGAACTAAATGGAATGTGGGATTTTATCCTACCAAACGATGAAAAGCAAGAAGCTTTACCTGTAAGTACAAGGAGCAAGAATACCACTGAAGCAATGCAGCCAAATCAGAAACATAAGAACTCAACACCTGCTAAAGACAAAACAGTAAGTAAAAAGTCTACATCTAGGACTACACAAACTAACCCTGCTACTTCAATGTTCCACGTACATCAAAGAAAATGGTAGTCTCTAACACCATTGAATATAATGTATTTGAGGAAATGAAAAAGACCAGGGCCAACATTTCAATTCATGAACTTACTAAGATAAAACAACAGCGGAAAATTTTACTTAGAGATTTGAATGCTAGTTCAAGCTGCTAATCAAATGGGTAAACCTCCTTCTCCTTCAACTAAAATAGATGCTACAAATCTGTTTATGATAGGTGATTGATCCATCTCTCATACTAATCCATTTCTTTTAACTTATGAGATATACAATAAGAACGTCCATAATTGTTTAATAGACTCAGGGGCTTCCTCTAATATCATGCCAAAATTAGTATGTGCTAATTTGAACATAACTCCTCAGAGTTCTCTTGTTCATATAGTACAACTTGATAGAACAAAAGTAGAGGTTGTAGGAGAAATAAATTTTGGCTCAATCATATTTTCATCAAACCCTAAGGTTTCCCAGATAATTGATATATTGGTGGCTGATGTTTCTAAGTTTTATGGTTTAGTGTTAAGCATAGATTGGTTTGAGAAGCTTCATGGATATTTCGCAACAGATTGGTCACATATGTGGCTACCCCACAATGGAAAGCCAAACCAAATTCGGGTAGACCGAGAGATATTCATGAAACAAATAATTACTGATCTTGAAGGAATCAATGAGCCAGTAGCATTCAATAATAATATTATTGGAAATTACTCGGCAGAATCATTTCTTGGAAATTTTAATGCTCAACCATTACCCTTTTTAAAAAATGCGGTTATTTCTCAAATTGAAAATTTTTCCCAGACAGACACTTCTAAGTGTAAAAATTTTGTAAATAAACCAATAGTTAATTCTTTATTTTGGATTATTTATTTTGATGGCTCTAAATCAGAAGATGGTGTAGGAGTTGGCTGTATTTTAATAAGCCCAGAAGGATAAAAAACCATGCTAACCTGTAGACTTGAATTTGATTGCACAAACAATATAGCAGAATATGAAACATTAATTCAAGGTTTGTAAAAGGAAATTGACCTTGACATAAAATATCTAAAGTACTGGGAGATTCAAAAATTATTGTCAAACAAGTAAGAAATACTATACATTGTCATTCTGGACATATTAAGCATTATCAATCATTAGTCCAAGAATTGATTTCTCGTTTCTTAGCTTTCAATATTTCCTTTGTACCCAAAATACCAAATTCTAGTGCAGATTTATTGTCTAATGTAGCATCAAAATTTATTCCATCTCAAGAATTTAGTCCCGATAGGTTTTCTATTGAATTGTTTTTTATCCTATCTATTCTTGATAATATTACTAATTGGAGACTCTTTAATACTGATTATGATATTATATATTTCCTTACATTTGAAGGATCTTGTGATAGTCAAATTCTAGATGAAAATGAACATGATACTCAGGCAAAAGAAGAACAGGATGAAAATCCAATTCCTAAGTCAATTGTCAAATTAGAAGACCTTTATGATTTAAAAGATAGGTTTAAGAGAGTTACTAATTCTAAAACTCAAAGTTTAACCTTAAGATTTGAGTTAGTAAATCTTGGACTAATGATAAACCACAAAATGTCAATTTACGTCTTGGTCTACATTCTGATGAAATATTATTGTTTTTTAATTTGTTAAAGACTTAAAAAAGTGTTTTTTCTTGGGACTACACTGATCTTAAAACATATGACACTTATGTTATTCAACACACTATTCCTATGAATTCATATGAGAAACTAATACAACAAAATTTGAGGAAAATTCACCGTAGTATTTAAAATCAAATCAAAACAGAGTTTAATAAACTCCTCAAAGCTAAGATCATCTTTCTAGTTAGGCATTCAAAACGAGTTTCAAATTTAGTTCCTTTCAGGAAGAAAAATAGTGACATTCGGATTTGTATTGATTTTAGAAATTTTAATAAAACATGTCAGAAAGACAGTTTCCCATTACCAACCATGGAACAAGTACTGCAAACAATAGCTAGTTATGAACTTATGTCTTTTCTAAATGGATTTTTAAGATATAACCAAATCTTGGTACATCCAGATGACAGATTAAAGACTACGTTTAGGACTAAGTGGGGAAATTATGCCTATGAAAAGGTGTCATTTGGGTTAATCAATGCAGGTGCCGCTTTTCAAAGAGGCATGGACACAAATTTTAGAGGACTCATTAACAAATCAGTGGTTATTTATCTAGATGACATTATTGTCTTTTCTAGACAAGAAACCAATCATGAAAATGACCTAAAAAAGGTCTTTGAGTGATGTAAAAAGTATGGAATTTCATTAGACCCAAAGAAGTCATATTTTTATCTAGATGAAGGAAAAATTTTAGGATTCATTGTGTCCAAAAAGGCTATCTATATTGATCTTGAAAGAATAGAAGAGATTAAAAGGATTCCTTTCCCTCATAATAAGAAAACTATGTAGTCATTTTTGGGACAGATAAATTTTGTAAAAAGATTTGTCCTTGACTTTTCACAAATACTTTTACCTTTACAAACCATGATTAAGAAAAAATCAATCTTTAAGTGGGGACATAATGAAAGAGAAGCATTTGATTTAATCAAACAATATATTATCAATGCTCCATTTTTTACTACTCCCAATTTTCTTAATCCTTTCACTATATATAGATTCTCATAAGATATCTTATGTTGTTTTTCTAACACAAATTAATGACCAACAAATTGAACCACCAATATCATTTTTCAGTTTTTCAAGGTGCAGAACTAAACTGTTCATCTGTTGATAAAAAAAAACATTTGTTGTCTTTAAAGCTATAAAGAATTTTAGTTCATTTCTCCTCAAAACTCACACTAAGATAATAGTTCCATTCTCTATAGTGAGGTAATTATTGATGCAAAGAGAACTAGGAGAGAAAAGGGCTAACTGGGCTACTGCTTTACAAGAATATGATGTAGAAATTAGACCTTCTAAAATTTTTAGAGGTCAAGGTTTTTGCAGAATGCTAACAGGAGCATCCCATTTATCATCAGAGACAGATTTAGGAAATGATGTGAAAGTGTCAGAGGTAAGCCTCAACGATGCTCAGTCTCAATATGTTGACCTCAAGTTTTATTTGAAAAATGGATATGCCACAACAAAACTCATTTATAAAACAAAATATGCTTTGATATTTAAAGCCAAGCAATATGAAATCATCAATGATGTATGTTCTAGAAGAAAATTTGATTCCGTGTTATTAAGATTCTTAGAGAAAACTAAAGCAGAGAAAGTTTTGCAGGAACTCCATGATGGACTAGCTGGAGGACATTTCGGAGGAAATACAACAACACATAAAATCATGCATTCATGTTACTATTGGCCAACACTTTTCAAAGATGCTCATGAATATGCAAGGAAATGAAAAGTTTGTCAAAATGCATCTGGAAGACAAAGGAAACTAGCTTTCCCATTACATCCAGTTAATATCAAAAAACCTTTCAAAACAATGGAGATTATATATAATTGGTGAGATCATTCCTAACTCTTATAAACAACATAAATACATTCTCACAACTACATATTATTTTAATAAATGGGTGGAAGAAATTCCACTAAAGCTAGCCAAATCTGAGAATATTATTGAGTTCATTGATCAGTTTATGATAACTAGATTTGTTTTACCCATTTCTTTAATGTTTGATAATGAATATTATTTCTTAGGAGATGCTATGATATAATTTGCTATCAAAAGAGGTTTTAAACTTAAATGTTTTTCTAATTATTATCCGTAAGGAAATGGTTTAGCAGAATCCATAAAAAAAAACCTTATTAGAATCATCAAACAAAATGTTGACGAAAACCAACAAAATTGGCACAAGTCATTGACATTTTCTCTTTGTTCTGATTGAATAACTCAGAAGGCGTCCATTGGCACTTCTCCATTTAATCTTGTTTATGGGAAAGAATTTGTTCTTCCTACTAATGTAGTTATTCCTTCTCTTTCCTTAGTTCAATTTATTGATGAATCCCCTTCTTCTTCTTTGCAAGTAAGACAATTTCAAATCCTTAAGCTTGAAGAAGAAAGAGAAAAAGCTAAAGTTACTCATGCACATCATCAAGGGTTAGTTAAAGCTTCATTTGATACATCTTCTGTCACTCCAAAAAATTCCAAATTGGTGATATAGTATTTAAATGGGATAAGGCACAAGAGGAAAAAGGTAAACACACCAAATTCCAAAGACTGTGGCTAGGTCCATTTCAAATCATTGAAGAAATAGGCCCATCAACATTTTTATTGCAAGAACTATCAGGTAAAAGACATTCTTTGCCTGTTAATGGGAAGATTTTAAAGAAATAATTTTCATGGGAGGTAATCCCTTCTATTCCATGTATATTACTATCTTTTATTTTCATTAGGAAAATAAAAGTTGAAAAGTATTTATTTTTGGATTTTCAAGTAAAAATATGAAATAAATTTTTTTTGATTTATCGCTTATATAAATAAGAATTGCAAATGAAAAAATCGAAAGATTCGAATATCAAATAGATTTTATTTTCTTGAAAGATGTAATTTCACAGAAGTTATTTATGTTTTGATGAACTCTCATCTTTATAAAGTATGATTATTCTGTTATCAGTCAAGAAAGGAATATTTAACATAGTAAAGACTCTTTTACAGATAATCAATCTTCAACTCTAAGAAATTATCATCCATAATCCTCAAAAGGACCAATGATTCGCCTCATTTGGAAAAAAAATTAATTTCTAGAAATTAATTCAAAAAATTATGCTAAAAATCTTAGAAGATAATAAGTCTCATCAAGAGCTTGTTTACCATGTTCGTAGGGAAATAGTCGAACTGACATTACCAATAATTCCTACCAAAACAGGGTAATGACTTGAGATAGTATCAAAAGGGCAAGGGCTCTCATCAAGAGTCGGCTTGATCAGTTTAATTACAACTAGTGGATGGCATTTTCAATATTTGGTTACCAAACCAAGACAATGGTTTTTAAGTGATTAAAAATACATAAAAAATATCTATAGAAAAGAAAACAAGTTCCAAAAGAGATAAAGTATATAAAATTGAACTTATTTTTGAAGATTGTAAGAGTAACTGGATGGGACAATGAATCATTGTTGGGTAAAAGGTAACCCTACAAAAAGCTTAAATTGCCTATTGGATCAGAGGATCTACTTGTGATAAAAGAGTATATATTTATAAAGCTAATATGAATGAGCCACCTACTACATATTTTTGAACTTAGTAAAGACTGATATAGATATTCATACTTTCATTTTTAAAGAGGAATTCTTATGAATTATAATCAAGAGATATTTTATTGCTCAGTGAGATATTATTTATTGAAATTCATTCGTCCAACTATTTTTATTTTGAAAAGTATTAGAAATTAAAAAAAACTAATCAGAGATAGCTGGTTCTCCCAAGTGAATAACCGATTTTTGTACTATACAACACCCCTCCATTTATTTTAATAAATGGGGACCCTTTAAAAATAAATAGAAATTTATGAGCATGATTTCATCTTAGCCTAAGTCTAAAAAACTTTAGGAAATACATGTTTCTTCCTTTTTCTCTTTGATTTCGAAAACCACTCATCGCAAATCGCATAACTTACAAGATGAATAAGCTAAAATATATATGAGTATTGAAAATTTTGATATGCGCTTCAACCTTTTCAGAATTATATAAAATGCCTGTTACAATTTTTTTTAAATCCTTTTAAAACTAAATCACATTGCACCTTTTAAAAAGAACAAGCTTATAAAAATTCGACAAAGATTGTGATGAGTCAGACTCGACGAAACAATAAAGTAACAATTATAAGCATCTAAAGGTCCGATAAAACACAAAAACGTGACTATTTAGCACATTTCACATTTCGGAACAAGAAACCAAATGGAAAGTTTTATTACCACATGAAAGTTGTGATGTGCAATATTAACACTTATTACTCAAGTGCGTGAAATGATTCATATATAATCAACCTATTATAGGATCTAATTGTTTAGATTGATAGATTAGACATATTACATAAAGGTGTGTAAGATATTTGATAGAAAGAGTTATGGGTTATTAACGAAATTTAATGGGAGTAAGGTTTGAAAGATTGATATCTACTTCAAGCGTGTTTTGAATAATTGAGCACTGGATTTTGATTATAATGTTTTAACTCTATCCTTCTCTCCATTCATCTTAGATCTGAGTTTACTCTTTTCACTTGAATTTAGGAAACCACCTAACGGAGTGAGAATAACTAGAATGACAAAGAAAGGCAAGGAAATTTTCCAAACATCCGCTGCAGAAGACTCAGACATGCCTCCATTGTTCTCAGATACAACTTGCAACAAGGATTACGACAGTTCCTCATGGGAAGCAATGTAAAAAATTTTCGAGGAAGAACAACCAAGGGTAATAGTTAAAATAGCTACAATAGATGCGAAATTTTCCTCAGACCTGTCTTACTTCGACGTTGCATGTTTGTTTCTTCACAGAATAGAAAAAAGGCCAAATATTTTACCCTACACAGATATGGAAAAGTGGGTAATTAACCACCTTAACATAGCAGATAGATCATTCAAAAATTTAAAGCCGGAGAATATTGGTTCATTCACTGCAAAATATTTACGAACAATGTACCACTTGCCCATGCCGCAGAAGAATTATGATAAAGATTTTGTCCAAAGATTTACAAAGAAGAATACATACCTCATGAAAGTAATAAATGGATGGAAAGATGACCAAGGCAAGCTGAAGCAAGACAAACTTGGTATGTACCTGATAGCCCAATTACCCTCCCCTTATTTTTATGTTGTTGGAATGCTATGTAGGTTGTTTGCAAAACAAGATACCACTAGGTTTTCCATATATTCGGTCCTTTTAATTGACATTATCGTCAATTCCTCTATTATGAATTGGGTGAGCATATTGTCTGATAATTTAGCCAGAAATATCATGGAATACATAAGAAAAAGAAGTGTTTCCTCTAGAACAATTCCTCCATTCAACATGAGTTCTTACATTATGGATGTAATTTGATTTTTTTCAAGCTTTCCTATCATGGTATGGAAATGGATAATGCAAGACCCCCATCCAATCCATATTTACCATAGATCCCTTTGTAAATCTGATTTTCATTTACATCTCTATAAAATTTTCAATGGAGTTATGTTACCCATCTATCGGATTATATTTAATGAAAAAGCTCCTAGGATTTCTAAGGAGGGTAGCACAAAAATTTTACCAGTTTCTAGATGGTTTTCTAAAGAGAATTTCATTGATATCAGAGTTTTTGGGAGTTATTATTCTCCCCATGTTTTTCCCTATTATGTTCATGATAAGCTCCTAGCTAGGGAAATTTCCTACCAACTTCTAGTAAGTGGCATTTCCAAACAAATCAAAATTTCCAAGAAGGCCATTTGTCCTACTTTCCCTTTACAGTGCATTAGTTTTTTCCTTTTCAACATTGGTCATGCATTCAAGGAGATTTAAAATTTAACTTCATTAACTTTGGATCTAATGCTAAAGAGGCCATTTGATCCTAATAAGGTGGTTAATAACTTCACTATTGAGCTTAAATTGAAACCTTTCTTGAATGAGAAAGATATGTTTGATAATTTCTGTCAAGGCATGGAATAGTTCATAGATATATTGAAAAAAGCATCCAGTCAGCTCAGTAAAACATACTTTGAGGCTTTCCAAGTATATATAAATAAAAGGTTGGAAACAATCGCTTTGGATTTGTTATTTATTGAATATGTCAACAAAACAACTCCAAGAATTTGTCTGGATAATGAGGCCAAGGATATGTTTGAAGATGAATCCGAAGAGAAATAAAATCACAACTCAAGGCAATCACAAAATAATTCTCAGAATTTAGACCACTCTAAAAATGAATCTGAGAGCAGGAATGAGAGCCCAAAAAAAATAATTGATAAAGTGATTAAAGGGATTGAGATGAAAATGGAAGGAGAAATTAATGGAGTTGAATCATCTTCTCAAGAATTTTAGCATATTCATAATGCACTCAACCAGACAGAGAAGCCTCAGTCAAAATATTTGAAGAAATAATGGGAGAAGTTTTCCAAGGCATGAGAAACACCACTGACAAAGCCTAATGTTGATGAATCAACAAGTTTCCAGACTCCAAAACATTCTCAGAATTTAGTGGACACTACAATTCCACTACAGCAGGTACCTGAAGTTCATGATTAAGATATCATTCTGACATACCCTACAAAACATATTGTTTTACATATTGAAGAGATACCCTCACTTGATGTCTTCTACAGTCCCAGTCATACAGTTGTAGTTAAGAGAAGAAAGAGAAGAATAATGGATGAAACAATTTCAATTCTTATGAATGAATCTGTAGACGTTTTATTCAAAGACCCATTGGCTGAACCTATAGAACATTTGACTAAGTTATCAAAATAAGCATGGGAATATGCTACTGCTACCATTGATAAAGCCGCAGAGGTACAACTTCTACTGACACAAAAATAAGGAAAAGTACAAGAGTTGGAGAGACTATTAGAACATGAAAAGTTTAACTGCAATAAGAAGATTGAAATGAAGATGTCTCAATTTCAAAAGGATTTTGAAAGAATGAATTTAAAACACCAGGTGAAGATTACAGAGAAAGAAACATAGCTTGAAGTAGTAATAGACAAATTGAAAAGCCAGCCTCAAGTAGAGCTGCTCATAAAAGAAGCACTGGAAATTCATGAAAAGCTAAAGCAACAAAAAGAAACCTTTTGTCAAAAAGTCTCAATCACCAGCTCTTACTATGATACAAGAAAATTTCTAATCCAACAAGTGGCTAACAAGAGACTTGGATGCGAGAAAGTTGAAAATAAAATTAATGAGTTCATTCAGTGGAAAGGGTATGATGTAGGGAAGAAATCTGACCTCCCTAAGATAGATAAATTTCACAAAGAGATTTTATTTGAAGATTGAGAAATACAGCTGAGATAAGCAAAAAAAGGCAACGTCAAAGTCATCAAGGTTAACAAATGAAATTATTGAATCTATTAATGAAAAACTTTTAAAATTCGGACTTATTAAAGAATCCACAGCTGAAGTGCTCCCAGAGCTCAAACCATTAGAAGCACAGTGGAAGGAAAATACAGAGATGCAAGAGGAAATAACTAAAAATATAAATAAGTTTGATCAAGAAAATTACTGGAATTTTCTAATCAAACCTTATCATTAGTGCCTAACTCTACAGTTATTAACTAATTCTATAAAGAAATCACATCCAACACTTTCAAATGTAGTGTTTAAAGGCCAGATCAGATCAGGGATTACATAACCATCTTAGCTAAAGCCAATGATGGATATTTGTCATCTCTGAGATGAAATGCACAAAGAGGATTGACCCACATAATCACGTTGTTATTTTATTTCCTAGATTGTAGTTTAAGTTTACTCCTTACGAGGATGGTTGTTTGAAACCTCCTCCTTTTTTTATGTAATAATCTATTTTTAAACATATTGTAGTTTAGTATTTAAACCCTTCTCATGCATTTAGATAAGGGTCCAGAAATTTTTCAAAAACATTTGCAAAGAATGCACTTTTGTAAGTCTGTGAATGCCTTGATGAATTAATGGAACGAAATCTATTGTCTTTTGACATTTGAAGCTATTTAATTGAAGTTTCAATATTGTACTCTTTAAATTTCTTGAAAGTGAAGAGGAGTAGAAAACTACTGTCAGTTTGAATGAGTAGAACCTCGTATATATGGTACTTCTACACGTTATATTAAGTTTTGCTTTTTATATTGAAATTTATCTTTTTATCTGCACTATATATTTGAACTGTTATCATAAATGAATGTTAAATGCACTTCTATACTGATATTTGTTTATGATTTCTTATCTTATAAATAATCAAAAATATAAATGTGATATAAATTTCACAATTGTTTTAATTAAACTATTTTGTTAAAAGATTTATGTTTACATAATTTTCATCTCTTTCAACTTTTAAATAATCTTCATTACTAATAGTTGGAAGATATCTTTTTATATCGCATAAATGAATGAACCACAGGTATATAGTAGAATAGATAGTTTAGATAAATGCATATGATAGATTAAATAATTTCCCATTTGCATGTTATATAAAAAAAACACACCCAACATCATCCTTATTGGGAAACTGGTCCCTATATCCCCATTCGGAGCCACTACACCAAATGGAAAAGGACTTGCTATAAGGTCCGGACTGGGTGGTTTTTCCCCACGTTCTTGCAATGGAATTCCGAGGCTTCAACACACTTTAAGGTGGGTTTTTGCACTGAGTTAGGCTCTAGCTTGTTGGTTGCTTCAGTTGTTCACGCCCTTGATTACCACTTTGGTTTTGAATATGATTTATTCATCATTTTGTTTGTTGATTTTCTTTGAAAGTTTCTAGGAGCAGATTTTGAATTCCTGAAATTTTGTAAATTCATTTCTGTCTTCATCTGGTTCTAGCTTTTACCAAAATCTGTTTTGTTGGTTTTTTGATAGCAATTCTAAATTCGAATTAGCAAGAGTCCAACAGCCCTATTGCAAGTCTAATTTGAATTAGCCACCTGTAGAAAGTATATCTTATAATCAGTTATGTAATTTCCCTTTAAATATCGGTTGAATAAGACCAAAAGTTTAGTATAGTTCAGATTTCTAAGCGTAAACACAGGCTTTCTGTGGATACTCTGTTTCTAGACTTTATTTTCATTATAATAAGAATTTCAATTTTCCAATGATTACTTTATTGCATTTTTAAGAAGCTAGGAGTTCAACCACATCAGTTGTAGAGGGCCCCTGCTTCTGAAGGAGTTTTTTATTTGTGTTTTTAGTTAAATTTCCTTTACTCTATTTCAACAATTTCTGTTTCTAACTAGGCTTATGTGTCATTTCCATTTTTCAAATAGTTTAATGATAAATCACAATTGTGCAGACTTACTCTTCCAAGATATTTCATGGAAATAGAAACTCTATTTTCAAAATTGAATTAAGGATTGAAGTGCTAAGAAAGCACAGTTGTTTAGTTTTACTGTTATTGTCTTTTATTTCCATTAGAACATAGTTGTCAATTTTTGTGTCAACAGATGTTTATAAAATCCATTTTCAATATGCTAATCCTACATTAAATGGTTAAATATCTCACACATACAGTAGTTGAATTTACCTTTCACATTGTCATTTTCTTTTCAAATACTAAGGTATAATTGATTTCTCCTAAAGCATCTCAAGAGGTTAACACTTTACATTTGAATGTTGTAGAAAATTTAATTGTACATTAGTTGATTTTAGTTGAATCTTACATGCTTTAACTTTCAATACCCTCACTTAATTGCAAACACTAATATTTGTAAAAATAATTCTAAAATAGATTTATCTAATCATGTTTCAAGATGAAATGGTTGAATGACTAAGAGTGCAATTTCTAAGTTATCTTTCTGCAGATTTTACTTAGTTTTCTAGTTCAACAGGTGTAATTGGTTATCTAACACTATTTCAAGAAGATCACTCTTCGCAATTGAATATTGGAGGTAACTAAACATACCTTAGGTGTTTTAATTACATTCTTTTCTTACTAACTTATGACATTAGTAGATTAAAAGTAAAAATAGTTTCTTAACACCATCTAAATAAGGTCATACCTAATCATTGAATGTTGAAGTAACTAGAGGTACACTAGTTGTTTCATTTTCTACTTTCACTTCAGATAGACATTATAATTTTCAACCTTAATCTTAGAATTAGATCCATGGATTAGGACTAATAATCAGATAAGATAGATTCTTTTTTTTCCAAATTAGGTCTTAACTAGCCCACAACTTTTGGTTTGTTTTTATGAAAATTAGATTAGTTTAGGAACACTTCATTTTATTCCTTCTAAAATTCATTAGATTCACTTGAATATTTCCATAGTTTTAGATTAACCATTCTTAGCTATCAAAGAACAAAAGCCACCCTAAAAACAACATAAAATACATACAACGAATCAAGAAATAGGGTTTTAGGATATATAGTGCACCGCATTTCACAAGATTACTAACCTCGGTCGATAATTTATGTAATCAATTTAAGACATTAAATTGACTAAACATTTTGGCGCCGTTGTCGGGGAAGTGTAAATAGGAGCCTTTTTCTTTCTTAAAAAAAAAAAAAAAAAAAACTTCAATCACCTACCACACCCACTATATCATGTGGTGTAGTAAGAGCCACACATCCACATCATGATTTCATATTTTTGTAGGTAGAAGAAGAGGTGACAAAGGAGGTTGAAGAAATGGATGGAGACGATGACAATGAGGAAGATCCTTTTGGATTTCCCATTCAAGAAACTAATATCAACGTTCAAATGAATAACATCCATCCATTCGTACATCCTAACTTCAAAGGTATGAGATCAGAAGACCCAAAAACCTTTCTTTTTGAGTTTGAAATAATTTGTAGATCTTATGGCTACTAATTGCACATTCAAAAATTGAATTTGTTTCCAGCAACATTGAAGGATAGAGCTCTTAGATGGTTCATGACTTTAGGAAAAAATTCAATAAGGACATGGGATGATATGAAAATAGTATTTTTGGAACAATATAAAGATTATTGCATGCACCATGACCTTAGAAATGAAGTCTTTAAGATGAACCAAAATGAGGATGAAAGCCTAGAATTTTTAGTGGAGAGATTTACTTATAATATTGAAAGATCTAAATTGCATAATTTAGGATCAGATGCATTAAAAAATCTCCTACTAAATGCTATAAAGGATGAATGGATTGATCTTCTTAATCTGGTGCGAAAATGAGATGTCTATCAATTTTCATTTCAAGGGATTTGTGAAATGTGCAAAAACATATTAAGAGGAAAAGTAAAGTATGTAAGATCCCCTCAAGATCCATTTATGGAAAGAGTAAGTAAGTTGGCATCAGGATTGGTAAGTCAAACTGAGCTTAACAATTTGTTAAACATTCTTGGTAATTTAAATGAACAAACTGACATGCTAAGAATTAAAAACAAGAAAAAAATTGCCTCATTTATATTTTTCCCTAAATGTAGAAAGAAACATGCTTTGCATGAATTTCCACTTGATAACATTAAAATTTGTAAGATTTGTGCAAGATAACATACTACTGAAGATTTCCCATCATTGCCAGGGTTGAAGGCAGTTTACCAGAAGGATAATGGAGCAAATCAAGAACAAGATAAACTTTTTTATGTAGCTCCAAGAGAACTATGGCAGCCTCATCAACCCAATATGATGCAATATCCTTATGCACAATTTCAAGGTTATGCACAACAATCTCAAAGTAATTTGCAAAAACCCTTGCCTTGGAAACCTTGGAAATCTCAATCCCAACCTCAAAACCAATCTTGGCAACAAAGTTGGCAAAGGCCCTACAAAGGAAATCCACCATATCCTCAATCTTTCCCTCTCTGTCCTCAATACCATCATCAATGTTATCCATACCATTCACCTCCACCAAAACATAAATATCACCCTCATTTGACCTCAATTCAACCTTTCCCATTACTATCCACACAAGTACCCCAAAGATCCATTCCCACTCCACTACCTGCACAACCATTTCATATCCCCAACAATAAAATACCTCAATCAACTTACAATTTAGAGGTATTTCAAAATGATTCACCAGCTATCATTCAAGAACAACAACTAGAAGAAGAATATTAATATAAGGTCCAAGAATCATGGATGTCTGTCAATAAAGAAAATTTGTTGGAATCGAAGATTGAAAATTTTCATGAATGCCTATAACAAGATCCTATGAATGGATATCACGTATTTGAGGACTTGCATTGCATGATAGAGGAAAGCCAAGGAAGATAAGATTACATTGAATCTTGGTTCAAGTTAGTCATCGGATCCCAATGCTCAATTCTTCAATATCTTCTAACATGATCTAAATCAAGACAATTGGTATCTCATATACTGGTACATATCAAAGAGTATATTTCAAACCTGCATATGAGGTTATCTATCATCCTGTTAAAGACATGGTTCCATTGGAAGTATTCATATACTTGAATAATATTTATTTTTCAATTAGAGTCGGACATATATAAAAAAAAAGGTAAAGAGAAAAATAAGTCCTATTGTGAAAACCAGCTTGCTGGCGCAATTGGACATGAGCTTTGCTTAAAAACCAGGCAACTGGTGAGAGAAAGTTCACAATAAGTTTTGTAATTTCATGATGCTTTCAATCTTTTAGTATGGTTCTTCAAATAATTTTTGGTTCTATGCTCGAGTTGGATGATGTGGAATTCCTTAAGGTCCACCTTCCAGCAGATCTTGTCCCATCGACCTCAACACCTTATCTAGGATCAAGATCAGAGATTATTTGGAGTGCCTTGGAACTTGCATACATCAATGGCAACCCTCCTCGTTGATAACAATGGGAATACAACAATGTCTCTTTATTTTCAAATCTTGCAGGCGACTCGACTTTGACACATTCATTCGTCCCTACCAAGATGCACTCAAGTACCTTGACACTCATTTACATTATCCGTGAGTTGTATCACATTGGTTAATTATTTTCATTATTGATCAGTAATCCAAAGATTTCTTCCCGTGCTCAACTTCGACACATTCATTCGCATGGTAAGAATTGTACCATGAATTTTGGCTTTGATGAAGACTAATGGTTTTATGGAATCAACAACAACTTGCAGCAGTACATTTTATTTGGTTTCTTGTAGCATCATTTTCATCGTTTTTCATTCAACAACAACATGATAGCACCATTACAATGTTTTTTTCATTCATTTCATTTTGAAGAAAAACAATAAATTTGGGCATATTTCAGTCAATATGCATGGTTTCTACTTCACTAGGAAGTACACAATTCAAATCAGCAGTTCAAACTCAGAGAAAAACAAATTTTTGCAAAAATAAAAAGAATTGACAACTGCCGAAAGTAGCAGTTTCTGCAGCTATTGCTGTAGCAACTTGTTTTTGTTGTTGCAACTTTTTCCAGAAGCAGTTTGGGCTCAAATATTGCAAGAGATTAGAGAAGAAATAAAAAATTCCGAGCTTTTGGGTTTTATCAGAATATGATAAATTGAGTAAGGTGCAGATAGAATTTAAATAATCAATTCCGAAGGGCATTTCAAGTGAGTTTCTAAGGCATATTTTCATTTTTCACCATTATCGACAGATTAGGACAGATTTTGGTATTTTTTCACAAAAACGCCTTTTCTTCATCAAAATGAAATTCTAGAAGCATGTGGCAGTAGAAAAGGTAAAAATACATAGTTTCCCTTTTGAATCACTCAATTTGGCCTTAAAATGAGTTCGTGGCATATTTTTTTGTTGCAACATTGAGCAGCGTGAAGGGTGAAATAAGGCAGAAATTGATTTGATCATAACTTTCAAACCGTGCATCTGTTGGACTTGAGAATTTTATGGTAAATGAATTAAGTTAGGATAAATGAACTCAAAATTTTTTAGAAAATTCCAGTGTTTATTTTTCAAGAAATTGGCCACTTTCACCTGCAGCCATTTCTCATTTTTCGCGAGATCCATGCAACCATTGGCTGATAGTTTGTGGGAGGATGCATAATATTAATGGTAACAACCTCAGAAAATTTTAGGAGAATCCAATGTACCATTTGAAAGAAATTGCAAAATTTATTTCATTTTACACTTTCACTCCATCTCACTCCACTTTCATTCCATTTCACAAGTCATATTCCACTTTCATTCCATTTCATTTCACATCCATACCCCATAGCCATAACTCATTTCCTTTTATAGATTGCATTCTACAGCCATATCTTATTCAACAGTACTGACACAATTGTACAACCTACAAACAATTGATGATTACAGGAAATTGAAGGATTTTGTTTTGAAGACCAACATGCTAAAAGGGTACGTAAGGATCAACATCAAAGCAAACAACAAACAAAAAGGTTAAATTCTGAGGTAAAGTGTAAAATTTATTTTTAATAGCAAGGTTAAAAACATGAAGCATGTATAATATGGGTATCATATGTTTCCTTGACAAATCATCATTTTATTTGATTGCAATCTCTATCATAACATATATTAGCCATATCCTTCGCATCCCCAATACCATCTCTTGTCAACATTTCTCCTCCACACAGTCCTCAAAATTCTCCAATTCATTATTTTTAAGGTAGCCTCAGCAGAAGATCTCCAGGCATAGCCCCAGTGAAACAACAAAATATATGATTCTGTAGAATCACTAGAGAAAAGAAGTGAATCAATGAACCCAAAACCTTCTGTCAATCCACAAGAACCTCTAGTTGATGCTCTCAAGCAGGATATCTATGAACTAGAGATATTGAACAGACATATCAAACAAAAGAATGAGACCTTGAAGGAGAAAAACAAATTGGACAAGGAAATTCATGATAATACTATTTTGCATCTAGGGTTGTGGTATAAGAAAAATAGGAAATTGAAGAGGAAGAACAAGTTATTGAACAGAGCAACCATTAACCTCAAGTTCCAGCTTGTTATGAGAAGACCTAGAATGACAGTCACTTCAAAGAAGAAAAAAAGAAGAAATTTAGATGTGCTAGTAGAGGTATCGGATCAAATGCAATAGGGGAGAATAAATCACATTTTTGGCAAATTGCATGAGGACATGAAATGATTTTGCAGTGGGGATACGTTGAACCTCTAATTTACCCTCTCTTTGACAATTTTTCTCACCTCTTTCCATCACTTTCCCATAAGATCATAGACCCCAATCAATGAAAAATGCTATGTTTTGTCTTAAGAATGCATTAAATTGATTTCCACATTATATTTTCATGCTTTTGCTATTTGGATAGATTTTTGCAATTTAGCTACAGAATGTAGCCTGTTTTGCAGCTAACTGTGTGTTTTGTAGCCACTCTCATGGTTTAGCGGGTTCCACGTGTCAACTAAGGATTTGGGCCACATGGTTGTTTCTAGAATGATGCCTGCATGGATTCTATCCTACTCACTCAGTCCAAATCGACAGAAAAGCGAGCCTAAGATCATGGTCAAAGATGAAGTCAAAATATGTTATCCAAAAGCAGTAGGACTCTTGATTTGATCCAATAGTCCTACTGCAGTTCTAAATTCGAATTAGCAAGAGTTCAACTGTCCTATTTCAAGTCTAATTTGAATTAGTCACCTGTAGCAAGTATATCTCATAATCAATTATGTAATTTCACTTTAAATATCAGTTGAAAAGACCAAAAGTTCAGTACAGTTCAGATTTCTAAGTGTAAATGCAAGCTTTATGTGGATATTCTGTTTCCAAACTTTATTTTCATCATAATAAGAAGTTCAATTTTCTAATGATTTCTTGATTGCATGTTTAACAAGCTAGGAGTTCAACCACATCAGTTGCAGAGGGCCCCTTCTTCTGAAGGAAGTTTTTATTTTTGTTTTTAGTTAAATTTCCTTTACTCTGTTTCAACAATTTCTGTTTCTAAATAGGCTTATGTTTCATTTCCAGTTTTCAAATAGTTTAATGATAAATCACAATTGTGTAGACTCTTCCAAGACATTTCATGGAAATATAAACTCTATTTTCAAAACTGAATTAAGAATTTAAGTGCTAAGAAACTACAGTTGTTTAGTTTTACTGTTATTGTCTTTTATTTCCATTAGAACAGAGTTGTCAGTTGCTGCATCAATAGATGTTTATAAAATCCATTTTGAATATGCTAATCCTACATTAAATGGTTAAATATCTCACACATACATTAGTTAAATTTACCTTGCACATTGTCATTTTATTTTCAAAGATTAAGGCATAATTTATTTCTCCTAAATCATCTCAAGAGGTTAAAACTTTCCATTTGAATGTTGCAGAAAGTCAATAGTACATTAGTTGCTTTTAGTTAAATATTACATGCTTCTACTTTCAAGACCCTCACTTAATTGCAAACACTAATATTCCTAAAAATCATTCTAAAAGAGATTGATATGATCATGTTTTAAGATGGAATGGTTGAATGATTAATGAGTGCAATTTCTGAGTTATCTTTCTGCAAATTTTACTTAGTTTTCTAGTTCAACAGGTGTAATTGGTTATCTAACACTATTTCAAGATAATCACTCTTCACAATTGAATATTGGAGGTAACTAAACATACCTTAGGTGTTTTCATTACATTGTTTTCTTACTATCTTAGGAAATTAGCAGATTAAAATTACAAACAGTTGCTTAAAACCATCTCAATAAGGTCATACCTAATCATTGAATGTTGAAGTAAGTAGAGGTACACTAGTTGTTTCATTTTCTACTTTCACTTCAGATAGGAATTATAATTTTCAATCTTAATATTAGAATTAGATCCATGGATTAGGACTAATAATCGAATAAGATAGTTGCTTTGTTTTCCAAATTAGGTCTTAACTAGCCCACAGTTTTTGGTTTGTTTTTATGAAAATAAGATTAGTTTAGGAACACTTCCTATTCTTCCCTCTAAAATTCATTAGATTCAGTTAAATCTTTCCATAGTTTTATATTAACCATTCCTAGCTATCAAAGAACAAAAACCCCCCTATAAGCAACATAAAATACATACAACGAATCAAGAAATAGGCTTCTAGCATATATAGTGCACTGTACTTCACAAGATTACTAACCTCAGTCGATAATTTATGTAATCAATTTAAGACATTAAATTGACTAAAAAGTAACTTGTATTTCATTTCGAGTATTATTTATATTCACCTTAAAATGTATGGGGTTCTATTTTTGATTGTCGTGTTTTACACAGTTTGTTTTTTTCACCACAGGACCCAAGGGTGGCAAGCTTAGTGGCTTGTTCACTCCTCCTCCACCCAACTATGGCAAAAACGTTTGCCAAGTACTCAATGGTCCTTGTTGTTGTCTGGTTGTAAAGCCATTCCGCACTTGTTTTGCCTCTCTCTCACTCCTCCTGCACCCGACTGCGACAAAAATGTTTACCAGGTACTCAATGGTCCTTGATGTTGTCTAGCTGTAAGACCGTTTCGTACTGCTTGTGCATCTCTGGTTCGCAGTCCCGGTTGGAACATTGTTTCCAAGGCATTTTTCCCTTACCAATTTTAATTTAACTTTGGGATCCATTTCATGTCTCATGTACATCCTTATGAAATTTTTTAAATATGAAATGACCATTATGAAGGCTTGCTGGTTTGCATTGAAACTACATTGGTTAAATACAATTATTCAATGTTTTTCTTATGAATACATTAGGCTTGTTACTGTTGTTGATTTATGAGTATGGTGATGTCTGGATTCTGCTTAACCAATGAGATATGGACTAAAGGTGCATTTACCCTTTGGTTTGGTTTGTGTAGCCATCCCTCCGCTATTATACAACAAGGGTTTCATTTTTCTTTTACACTCCATTTTTATTAAAACAATGTACAATAATGTATAAGAATATCGTTGCAGCATATAAGAATATTGTTCCTCTGTATTTTGTGGAACACTCTCGCCCTGAGGCTGTCTTTCTGGGTTCTTGTCCTAGTTAAGGATTTCATGTCTATGTTATTTCCTCAATGCATGTTCCACTCTGTTTTGATTATTTCAATATTTCATCTTGTTCTTTTAATTTTCGGTACGTAGAGAAGATATCAAACTATTTGTTCTGTTATATAACTTCGGTTCAAGAACATAATGTTTAGAATTAGAATTTGGGTTTGGCTATTTGTTTCATAATTTATTCACTGTACATTTCCTGGTTATTTTCATGTACATTATCGTTTGTTCCCATTTCCATTTCTTGTTGGATAATTATGGAATACTTGCAATTTTTACAAACCCATGTATATAAACTAACTCTAAGGCTCTTGAGAGGACAAGGCAGTCTCCGGTCCCTTCTCGAGTATAGCCAAACCTCCCAAGCAACAATATCACTATTTAATAAGTTAGCCTTGCGACTATAATTACAGAGAACTACTACCAATACAAAAATGTATCCATTGTAATGTATTATTCTATAGGCCTCTACTATCTAGTGTGCTCACAGTAATAAATAAATCACTTTCCTATATTTGAATACTATTAGTCAAATTATGCATCTCTCCTATTTTAATTTCTAGAGTGAAATCATGCCTGTTTTAATTGAAAGAACAAAATTTAACTCCTAATTAACTTAAGTTTTCCATTCAATGTTATACAACATTATAAATAAAATTGTATAGATACTTATCTGATTCCAATGGACAACCACACACAAGCTTAGTTGGTGCTCCTAACCTTGAGAAGGGTGATTATGTTTGCTTCTCCCCACTGAGCTTCTCCTCCTGAACAATGACCACAATTTCATTCAGTTCAATTTCTAAGGCAATGAGACAACAATCCAGCTTCTAGCAAGCACATCTAGGATACTCCACTAGCTCCAAATACAGCTCGGGAGCCTTTCCTTAGGCACTGCCTTGCCTCTTATAGACCTCTGTTTGTTCTTATTTACCTCTTTTTTTTTTTGAAAATTAGAACCCACCCCTTTCTCTCTTCAGATTTCCTATAAGTCTGTAGAGAGACAGTTGTAACTTGTGCAATTGTTTCAACTGTCCAAGGCTGAAATTCATTAGCAACCATCTTTTCTTCTATTTTATAAAATAAAATACTGACTATATTTATAAAAAAATACTAAACATAAAGCATATTTTCACTTAGGTTATTTCACTGATTTTTTAGTAACAAAATTACCATATTAAATTTAAATAAATATTTAACAATCATAAAGGTTACAAAATGAGAATTAATAAATTTAGAGGGAAAGAAGAAAATGTTTATTTTTATCATATATTTTATTATTAAATGTACCTAATATAAATAGTCATTAACTACAAAATTAAATTTTAGATTCAATAAATACACACGATGCATATTTTAATAAATCCAAAACAAAATAAACTAAAAATACATGAAAAATCTGATAGAATTCAAAACCAGCCAATTTTATCAAAATTATAATATAAATAAGATTTACCATTTAAAAAACCAAAATAGAAAATAATATATATATATATATATATATATATATATATATATATATATATATATTTTGATTTTAAATTTAAATTTAATAACTATTATGTTTATTAAATTAACAAAATCTTAAGAAATTCTAATCATATCCATAAGAGAGTTGCAAGCGACATATAAGTCTAAGAACATGTACCTCCTTCACTTCATATCAAAACCATTTTTAATGTCACATCATATCAATATCATTTTTAATGCCACAACCAAATTTAGCGAGCTAAAAGGTCTTCAAACATTAACCACACCGAATTGACAAGCATATCAGCTATTGTAATTAACCAAGAAAAAGTCATTTTTGCTTCATGAAAGTTTTCTCTGGTTAGCAAAAAAAAGTGAAAATAATTCTTTGAATTTATTTATTATAATATCTTATATTAAAAAGTTTTCAAAATTTTATTAGAGTGTCTAATTTTAATGGTTTATACATTAGTTTATTACAATGAAATAATTTATGGTCAAATCCTATATAATATTATTATATTGGAAAATATATGAATATACTATTTTCTAATAAATATATTATGATTTTTTTACTGTATTTTAAGATTTTACATTTTACCTATTTTTTATTGTTAAATTATTATTTATATTATTAAATTATATTATTTTATTGTAGTATAGATAATGGGATATGATTAATTAAATTACATTTTTAAAAATCATAATTTAATATTTTTACATTTTGGATTTGATTATTTATTTATTTATTTATTTAATTTTTTTTTTTTGTGTGCATATTTTCGTGTCTATTGAAATTTTGGTAAAGATCTTTTGAATCACAAGTTTGAGCTACCTAGTTTTCACAATCCAAGTATCACACAAGCTTTTTAGGGATTTAAATCCATTTGTATATTCAAAAACACATTTTTTAAACAACAAAAAAAATACAATCTCACCCAAAATATTATAACTCGACCAAAAACAATAAAAAGTAAAAGAGTTAGACTACAACTTTTTGAAATCTAGAATAATATTTATAATTTTCCAAGTTCTTAGTAAATATTCACAACAATAGCCATGAGAACTAAGCATGACGTAATAACTTTATTTTCTAAACTATTATATAGTTAATAGCTTTATATAATTTCTTTTTTATACTTTAATAATAAGTGAAAATAAATATCATTTTTGGTAAAATTTACTTGTAAAATTAATTCCTACTCATCTAAAATATGATTATTTATAAATAATATGCATTCCATATTCTTAAAATTTTAGTTTTAATTTTATTAATTGTAATTTTAAAATTTTATTAAATGTAATTTTACAGCAATTTTCTTTTCTCATTTTAAAATCAATTTATTTTAACTTTAAAAATCAATATTTTATAAAAAATAATAATGATCATTTAAAAAATCATTAAATTAATCTTATATTGTATGTCATTTAAAAAAAAAATATCATTATTCACTCTTCATTTAACAAATCTATAGATTAGATTTATTCTTTTAATTTATTTAATATGAAATAAATCTTATATTGTATGATATTTTAAATTATTTATTAGAATTTTGTATCCTTAAGTTTAATGAAACTTAATGGCTATGTATGGCCACATTAAAATTGTTTTTCTAAGTGGCATTTGCCCCAAAGTGTCTACCCAACATATGTGATAGGCATTACCATCCTTGGCACTATTTTTACTCATGACCAGTCTTAAAAAACAATGCTCGTCTTTACCTATTTCAATATCTATTGATCCTAACAGCTCAAAACCAGCGAAGAAATTCCTGAAAATACTTAGAAAAGTAATTTTCCACAGTTCCACGTTTAAATGATGTTGTTTCTGTATTCATTTCTGTTTGATTTAAAAAAAAAATAACAATCTTTTGAGCCATGCAATTTTTCAACTTCAACTTCATAGTCCCTTGACATCGAAGTGAAGCTCTTTGGAATGCGCATTGTGGTAGGTGCGCTCTCAAGGGCCATAGGATAAGAGAGGGTCCACCATCGATTAGGCAGGCCTGATAATTAAGTTTCCGGAAAACTTCATATCAATTGAATGGATGAATGAATGATATTTTAACGTCCACGAGACTAAAAATAGTCTATGGGACCACCAACTTCCTTGTTTTTTTCCTTCTATAATTTAATCTTTTTCTTACTAAAATTAATGATGAGATGATCCAACCTTCTAACAGTTCTATTACTGAAAATACAATGCCATGAAATTGATGATAACATACTATGGTAACTGTCCTTGATGTCTCTGAAAGCGTCACATTCCAAAATGAAATGTTTTTTTGATTCCACTGCCCCAGAAGTGAAAAAATTACATACCCGTTCTTCCCAAGCTTCTTTAGGTCTCTTCCACCGTCTTGATTCACACTAAAGTTGATGTGAGTTAGTTATTAATTGAGAAATAAGAATCTTTTCCCTCCACGGAATGCTAGCTCCAATGTATTATTTTTGTTGGAGATCACAAGTGGGGTTGAATTCCTGAACATAATACTTCTTCTTTCTACCCAACTCTTTTCCCCATATACCCTTACGGAACTTCTCCAACACAAAATTATTTAACTCCTTGCTATTTGTGGGACATGAATTCAGGTAAATATTCCATTTTAGCATCCATTTGTTGTTTTGTCTCATCCATGATTTATTTCTTTCACTCATATCTTCATTGAAGATAAATTTTGGCCATCTACCTCCTCCCATTTGCTCAATTCTCTTTAGGTACCTTATAAGATGCACCATGGAAATTTATTCGATGGGAGCTGCCCCTGTTTCACTCAACATTATCTCATAGGGAACCAAAATTTTTATTTTGAACTAGTTCATGATCAAGCGTTTTTGAATTTTTTGAATTTGTTTCCATTTTGAAACAGAGACATTGCTAGCCCACAACACCCATATAATATCACTGTAAAAACTAGGAGTCAAAAAAGTACTTTGATCGTGTTCCAATCCCATAAATCTGTCTCTCGAAATCTATTTTGAAGTGCATATAATGCTTTCCACCCTCCTAAAATTCTTTTCTTTCTACAATCCTCCCAATTAAGCTTATTGTTGAAATCAATCCCGAGGTACTTGTATTCATTTAGTTCTTCAAGAATGTTTCCTTCAAAGAAGAATGTATGCTTTCTTTGCTTCCTTTTATTATAGAAAATCATTATCTTGGTCTTACTGGTATTGACTTGCATTTCCACTACTTTACAAAAATTCTCAAGAGCATATAGGTGCACCTACAATCCATGGGCCGATTTAGCAACTAGTGCAAGATCATCAGCATATAGAAGAATACTTATCATAAACTCCCCCAATCGAACACCATCGCCACCTTGAAAATTTAGCCACTCTTCCAGTTTGTCAATAAATAAACCAAAAAGGGTAGGGGATAAAGGGAAACCTTGCTTGACTCCAATTTCACTTCTAAAACTTTCTGAAATTCCTGCTGAAGTTATAATTTTGACTTTCACCTCTTCATAAAGCCTATGGAAAACAACTCTATATTGTAAAGGAATTTGAAGTTCTTCCATTCTCCGCCACAACTTATCTCTAGGTACCGTGTCAAATTCCTTTTTGAAGTCAACAAAGCAGAACAATACTTCTTCTTTGCTCCCCCAAACGTTTTCAACAATGTGTCTCAGCGTGATACCATGATCTAATGTAGAATTCTTCGGCCTAAAACCCGCTGGCCATTTTTCCCTCTTTTCTTTTACTTATGCCCACTTACTAATTCTATTTTCTACCATGTCACTGAAATATTTTCAAACAGAGGATTGATCATAATGGTTCTATAGTTGGAAGGATTAGTAATGTCTCCGCTTTTAAAAAGGGGAATTGCTAGACTATTTTTCCAATGCCTTGGGAACCCTTGATGAATAACATTGTTGAATATTTCCATGATGTGGGGTGCAAAAATGTTCATTCCCCACTTTAGATATTATACTTGAAGTTCAACCAAGTCCTTTGCCTTCCTTGCTTTAAAATTTTCAATTCCTACCTCCACCTCCTGTACTATGAAAAGTTTTGTAGATGTGTTGATACTGGGAGGAGGCTCAACCTCTAATTATTTTTCATAGAGTTTCCTTGCATATTCTAACCACTGATTGGATTTAATATTATTTTCAAATTGCTTCTTCCTTGGTTGAAGTGCCTGCCAAAAAGTTTTGGGTTATTCTTGCCTATATATATCAGCTCTTCCTACCTTGTTTGCATGAAATCATTTTTTTCTTTTTAAAAATCTTCTTATAAATTTACATTCATCTTCCCCTCTCCTTCCCTTTTCAAGGTTATCCTTGCCATTTTGCATTCATATTCAAACCATACATTTACAGGAAAACAATTTGATTTTAATTTCCTATTTTTTTCTCTTTTGCACTTCTCAAGCGCACCCTGGATTATATTTGTTAACTCATGGCTCTTGGGGCTTTGGGGACCAATCTTCTCCTTCTGAATTGATCTCCTAAACATTGTTTTGAAGATAGTGAAATTTTTTTGTGTTAGAATAAAATTTCCCCTTGATGCTGGTTGTTGAGAACATTGGGTTTTCCTCCTATTCTGTATTTCTTCTAACCAAGATAAATTTATATAAATTGGGTTATGATCTGATTTCAAGTCCCAAATATGCTCTCCAATATTAACTTCATCAATTATTTCTATTAGGCTTTGTGAACCAATAACATAGTCAATTACACTTGCCCGATTGTATGTGTTGCAAGTGAAGTTCCCAGACTTTTTCCATCCCTCTATACCATTGCAGATAATTAAGTTGAAAGCACCACACAACGTAAGCAACTCCTCTCCAAAATGATTACTAACTTTGTCATCTTCTGAACATCTCACCCATCGAGAATTGTCCTCTTCAATGAGCCAGATAGGATTGTGATCCTCTATGGAGAAAAGAATACTAGATTGTTGATTCGTTGTTCTAGCATTGAAATCTCCCACTAAAATAACTTCTCCCTGTTGAGAATATGCGGCAATATATTTCTTTAAAGCTGCATATGGATATTTGTTTTCCAATCCCTTATTTTTGTAAGTTTTTGATACTTGAGGCGCAAAATAACATGCTACAATTCTTATGTCATTCGCATTCCCTGTTATGTTGAACCATAAATATTGCTTATTTGTATCTTATTTCACTAATTGAATGTGACAAAATTCTTTTTATTTCACTAAAAACAATATTCCTCCATCCCCTTGCCATTTTTTGCTTCCTCGTTCCAAACTTTTAACTTCAAATAGCCGTCAAACATAGGAGTTTTGCAACCATCATATCCATGTGTTTCTATGAGACAAATTATGCCTCTTCCTTCTACAATAGGCCTTATCCCAGGTCCCCTCCTCCAAGGGTAACCTCTACAGTTCCAACAAACTAGACTTACGTAGACCTAGGTAGGATTTGGTTGCTACGCGATTGGGCACACAAGACTCGAATTTGAGTCTTCACCTCTTTTCGTCATATTGGTCCTATTAATTAAGTTGTGGGACAATTAATAATAATATTATTCTTTAATATTTATTTTTAACATTATTTCTATTATTTCTATTTCTATCTCTAATACTTTAATGTAAAACTGATTTCATAAATATTCACGTATTAAAAAATTATATTATAAATATTAAAAAATATTTTTCAATGAACCTTGTATAGAAATAATAATAAAGATATAACCCCATAGAACTTGTAATAGTGTTATTTAATAAGTTCCCATTCACTCAGGGACAACACATTAAATGTCAATGCCTCACTTAACGTTAAGATTTGACCCTATGATATAATTAAATATTTAATATTATTAAAACTAATTTCATAAACATTTATTTATTATAAAATAAAGTATTATATTATAAATATTATAATTTTTTTTTATAGAACTTTCTATATATAACCTAATAAGACTTCTAGGTTATATATAATAGTATGTGGACGATATTATTTAATGATATAATGAAATATACAATATTAATATTGAATTTTATGATATTGTTTTAATTATGGATATGATTTATTGTGTGGAGCTTAAGTTTAGTATGAGAGTGATTTCTTTCATGTTCAACTCAGAATTGACATGTATTTTTTTTTAAATAAAAATAAAAATATTTTACTATTAGTGTTACACATAAATAAAATATTTGGATGTCCAAATAAAATAAGTGCTACACTGTCACTAGAAAATTGCAAATTGACATATGAATTAGAAAAATTAATTGCTTGCTAAGGAACTAGCACTTGCATAACTTACATAAATTTTGGTGGGTAGAAATCATTAGCAAGTCCACACATTTACATTTTTACTCCTACTTGTTAAATTCATTCACATAAATTAAGATATATGAAAATTATAAGATATATTAAAATCAAACATAAGATATACTCATAATTTCAAATTATAAAATATGTCCACATCAACATAAGACAATTTTTCTAACCACTTGAAGATTTACATGAAGAATGAAACATTCAAAAATTGCCACTATTATTGCATTTAATGGATTAAATATGAAAAATCTTTTAACGGCCCTAGGCTAAAAGTTCATGTAATAAAGTTAAGAAAGGAAAAATAAGACGAAGGTCATGTGACACTTATTCCAAGCTAAATGTTGGGCAAAACATCCTAGTGGGTGTCACTTTCAATTTATTATGGCTAAGGAAATTGACAAAGGCAATAGAAAAGGCTTTGGAAAGGCATGATGCATTAATTGGAATTTTATTTATGAAAATAAAGGAAATTAGGAGAAAATGGAGGTGAAAGGTCACATGTTGCATGTGAGGAGAAAATTGAAGGAAAATAAATAAATTAGAAGCATCAAGAATGAAAAGAAATCAGAGCATCGGCTAGTAGCCTTTGGTCCATTTCATTTTTAGAATTGGTTTTAGAGATGAGAAGAGCACCAAGAGGAGAAAACATAAGGAAACAAGGAAAGCAACTTCAACAAGAATACTTGCCGGTAACTAGTTGCATGTATGATTTCCTAGATGGTTTTGACACGCATGGTATATTCATGTGTATATTTGATTTATTTGTCATTGATGGCATGGATTTAGTTGAGCTCTGGATTTCTAGAAGGTTTTGTCTCTGTTGTGAGGTGGTCTCCGGAAAATCTCAAGGATTGGGGGTGGAGATGGTTTTCTCTGGGAAACCCTCCATAGGTGGATGGGGATAGGAAAATTCCTTAAGGGATGGTGAATAAATTATGAGGCATCCAAGCTTGGTTTGGTTTTGTGATCTTGAAACTTTTTTAGGCGAGATCACAATATCGTGACAGTGGAGGTGATTTTACCTTTGGATTATCTTGGTTGTTTATGGATTGGTTTATCCCATGAGATTTCACATTCATGCTTGGAATATGGCACGAGGTGGTTGGTTGAAAGAAATATTTGGTTCAACCCATCCACAGGTGGGTGGAGATAGGAAAATTCCTCAAGGGATGGTGAAGCAATTATGAGGCATCCAAGCTCAGTTTGGTTTTGTGATCTCGAAACTTATTTAGGTGAGATCACAATATGGTGATGGTGGAGGTGGTTTAACCTTTGGATTCCCTTGGTTGTTTATGGATTTTTTATCCCATGAGATTTCATACTCATGCTTGGAATATGGCACAAGGTGATTGGTTGAAACAAATATTTGGTTCAATCCAATTGATTGTTAGGTGGTACGTGGAAGTCCCGTACCTAGTTGGATTTTGCAGATGGTTTATAATAGCAAAGTTTCTCTTGATTTTGTGGCTTTAATGGTTGTTCTATCATTGGTATTTATCTTATTATATGCTGGTTATAAGCATGGATATTTGACGTATATAAGTATGACACTTATGGGTGAAAATGTGAAGTTGGGTTACACTTTTTGCCCTTTTTTAGAAAAAACTTTCATTTTTTTCGATTCTTCAACTTTCTGCAAACTATAACAATTTTTCTGTTTAGAATTTAATTTTGTGATAAAAATAAAAGTTGTCGGAAATTTTGTTAGCTTTCTATTACTTATTTTTTGGAATTTTTTTATGCACATTTGGTATGTCAACTTAGCATTTCTTTGAGTGAGTGTTTTTTAACAATCAAAGGATTCATAAGAAATGTTAATACGCAATGTTGTATCCTTTAAAAATTTGTGTTTTTGAGAGAAAAAAAAATGTGTTACAACAATCTAGATAGAGTCTACTTCGGTTTCGTCATATTTACAAAGCTAATGGATGCATATCATAATTACTAGAATTTTTTGAACTAGTCCAATATGAAAAAACTGCATATTTTGAGTATGTTTCGCGACGCAAGAAATTTATTAACATATAAGTTATAAACTAAAAATATAAAAGCTACACATTAGAGATGACGGACCAATGTAATGCCCCATAATTTTTTCAATTTTTTTTACAATGTATTTTGGGAGATACAAAATTTTGATTTCACCGAATCACAATGACCCTCAGAAATTGTTTGCACCCATTTTATTACAAAATTAATTAAAATTAGTAAATATTTATGAAATTCCATAAACGTTATATTTCCTGAAAGTAGAGTCAATTCTAAAAATACTTGTCCTGGTTCCGACAGTTAATTAAAAATGTTTCATGGAGTTCAATCAGTCCAAAGTTGCAAAAACATATTCAGAGCTTGGATCTGCATAACTGGTGACGCGTTAGTTCGGCCGAACTTTTCTACAAAGTTCGGCCGAAATTTTCTACAAAGTTCGGCCAAACAAGTTTTTGCACAAACAGGCCATTAAGTCTCACGCCTTAATAGTTCGGCCGAATTTTTTTCAAAGTTCGATCTAACTTTTTTTCAAAGTTCAATAGAACTTCCTTCTACTTTTCCGTCGGCCGAAAATTTTTGCAGAGCCCCTCCAAAAAAACATTTCATGGCAATATAAATTGCCGTGAAATCTTTCATAATTTTCACACATTTCACACATTTGGTCTAATTTTACAAAGGTCTTGGTTTGGGTTTAAAGACTTTTCTTGGAGATTTGGGTTTAAGGACATTTCTTGGAGGTGGTCTGATTTTGCAAAGAATTGTTTTGGGTTTAAGGACTTTTCTTGGAAGACATTTGTTGGAAGCGGTTTGATTTTGCAAAGAATTCTTTTGGGTTTAAGGAATTTTCTTGGACGTACATTCAAAGGACATTTCTTGGAGGTATGTGATACATTTTTTTGGATGTTTTTTGTTCATTTTTTTTGAAAGTATAGATTTGGGCTTAATTTCGAATTTTTAGAGTACGTGTTTTGAGTTGAAGTAAATATTTTGAGGTTCATTTCATTTTTATAAGACATTTTTTTCTCAGATTTTTTGAAGTAAGTGTTTTGGATTGGAGTATGTATTTTTCATAAAAAATTTAAAATGAGTTTTTTTTAAATTAAATCTTTTGTGATGATTTTTCTAATTGAGTTATTGTCTAAATTTTTGAAGGAATTTTTTTGAAATTCATACTCTATTATCATGGGAAATCAAAGGAATTGTGCGAGAAAATATGATCGAAAAAGAGACCCTGAGGAACGTAGAGAAGAGACGATACAAGCTCACAACAGAAAGATAGAATCACTCTCAAATATTGAAGGGGAAAATCAACCTCAACTAGAAATTGAAGTAGGTATGTAAATGTAAATATTATGATCTATTGATATATTTAAAATTTTCCTAGTGTAAAATGTGAAGCTTAATTTTTATTTGATGAACTAATTCAAGAAAAATATTTTGCAATGTAAACAGAGAGAAATATTTCTCAAAACATTGATGATGAGATACAAAATTTTGAAAGAGAAAGTGAAAGAGATATTGAACCAATGATTGAAGATGGTGAAAATATTGAAAGAAATTCAAATGAAGAAATTGAATCACAAGGTATATATATATATATATATATATTGAACACATGCACGTATTATTGAAATTATACATATATTTATTAATTTAGTTATTTATTGAATATGTAAACTTATTATGTACTATTTATTCGAATATGTACAGATGAAATTAATGTCAATGATGAGATGTTAGAAAATGTTGACAGTCACACATATGGAGATAAAAAACCTGACCATTATATACGATATCGTGTTAACCGCATTTTTGAAACGTATTTCATAAAGGAGCAGGTGACAGTTCAAGCTCAAATGTTGAAAGGTCTCTTATCATTAAGGAAATTAAAAGAAGCTATGACACTACTAGGTATTCGAAAATCAATCAAAGATAATAAAAAAATGAAGGAAAATGTGATACAAAATATAAGTAGTGCTATAAATTCAATTAGGAGATCTAGACAGAAAAATGTTTCAATTATACATAGAGGAATACATATGGAAATGGTTTCATCAAGTACTAAAGAGAATCGTTTGGTAACATCTATGGCACGAGCATTAAAAACCTCGCGAAAAACTTTGCACAAACATTGGAAATTTCGGCTGCAAATAGATGTAAATGATGAACTCACTTGTTGGAGAGCTATTTGTAGGCAACCATACAAAGATAGACTTGGAGAAAATGTTAAAAAAATAATATATGAATATTGGAAGAACAATTCGCGTGTTTCGCCAACTGCAAGGCATGTGATGCAAAGAAGAATAGCACGAAATTAGTACGAAGAACATGAAAAATATTTCTTGGAAACCACTCAGATAGAGTTATTCAACAAGTTCAAAGAAGAGAATCGTCAAATTCATGTTTCACTCAGTGCTTTTTTTCAACAAAAACCATGGTATGTAAAACCTATCACCGTACGCGACACTTGTTGTTGCCGTTATCATGTGGAATTTGAGTTATATTATGACACATTCCTTGATTTCGGTAGAACATTATGGAAGGATTCACCTCCTGCTTCCACTATCCGTGATTTCATATCTCAAATTCTATGTGAAAGAGAAAGCGATGAACTATTTTACAAAAAGAAATGTGTTGGTGGTAAAAAAATGCGATGATTGTGGAAATTTGACTAAATTTCAAAACAAATATCGTACTGATATAAATGATCAATCATTGTCCAACATGAAAGTGAAATGAAAGAGATATGAATATATCCATACATCGATTCAAGGTTCAAATAGTGCTAAAAGAATTGAATTACGAGAAGAAGAAATTTTTGCGATAGACTCTTTGAGAAAGTTCAAGGCAGAAATTTATAAATACACCAAGCATTCCTACATAGAGTCATGGAAGATCAAATAAAAAATCCCTGTGAAGTTTTTCTGTTCAGGACCATTACGTCAAAGGATTGATTTTGCATAAACTACACATTTGTCTCACACAAAAATAAATCTTCTGGTGTAATACTACTGGTTTGAACTGTCTCCACTGTTTTATTATTCTATAAAATGATGCTGAACAAAACATGAAACATCGATCATATATACAGTTACTAAAATTGGACATATCAGCCATCGAGCCAGTGAATATCACTTTTATATTAGTGACGATCGTACACATGATACATATTTTGTACAACATTGTTTTGGAAAATTTTATGATTCCTTGAAAAATCATGGAATAACATTCAATGAACATTGGATATGGTCAGGCAGATGTGCAGGTCAATTCAAATTTTCACAATCATTCTTTTGGTTGTGTTGTCTTCATAAGAAAACATGCATTAAAAATTGTTGGAATTTCTTTGAGACTGGCCATGGAAAAGGAGAACATGACAGTGCAGGGGCATTCATAAAACGAGCACTTCGAAGATATCAAATGAACCCCTCTGCAAGCCAACTTGTGGACGTGAAAGAAGTTGTTCAATTGTGCATCGCTGCTCTAAGCCATGATACTAACCCATCAAGGGAAGTACAAAGGTACATTCAATTTAATTTTTATTGGAAATCTAATTTTATTGTGCAATGATTATCTTTGATTTTATTTTGATATCATATTTACATTATTCTTTGAATTTTCCATATAAAAGTTTTTCTGGCATATTGGGATCGAAGACGTAGATAGATCAATTGGAAATAACGTTGAAACAATAAAAGGGACTCGAAAATTACATTTAATTAAAACAAATTCGTCCAAAATTTCTTTTGCATTGGATAAAAGAGAATATTATTGTTTTTGTCATGTTTGCATAGACAACACAAAATCCAATGACGTTTCCGAAAAAAATATGTATGTAAATGATTGGAAACATATAGAGCTAAATACAAAGGGCAAAATGTCTGTTGCAATGTTTGAAGAAATGCAATAAGAGGAAACTACAATATCATCCGATGGTGATCTAGTTTCTAATCTTGTTAGAGAAGGTAACTTTTGAATTTCTTTCTAATGATTTAAAGATCTAGAAATAAATTTAAATATGTATAATTTTGTTAAGTTTGTTTTATTGTGCAGGAGATGTTTTTTTCTGTAATTGCACCAATTGACAACAATGAAAATGTAAAGTATTATTTGATGTGTTGCACTGAACGAAAAATGAAATTATTAGAAAACTATAATGATCACGGATGTCAATATGAAAGAGGATCTATTATACTGAAAGGTTATTTTTTTAGACAAACTAATCAAAGTGTGGATTTTGTTTACTTTGAAGACTATGAACCTGATTTCATAAGTTGTCAATATAGTCACTTGGTGTGTGCACTACGCATAAAGTTGATTGAGGTTCAATCAAAGAAAAAAACGAAAAATAAGAAATGGAAAATGTCATTATCCGATCATGAACGAATTATTGAAGATGACATTCCATTGATATTTTTTTGATTGAACTGCCCAACAATTTATTCTCTTTGGATTAAATATGTTTTAGAAATTCTAGTACTCAACTAAAAATTGAGTTGCTTATGTTATTTGTGCAAGTGTTTGCACATGTACAAATTGTTTTGGTACATGCACGTGCTCTATTATCAACTGAAAGTATCTTTTCTATACATGTGCATTGATGAAAACTGTTATATATATATATATATATATATATATATATATATATATATATATATGTTCTAGAATGCAATTAATTGTTCAAGTAGTTTTACTATGTGCATTGATGAAAAATTATTCACACACTCAATATATATGTTCTAGAATACAATTAACTGAAAGTAGTTTTTCTATGTGCATTGATGTAAAATGTTACACGTACTGGATATATACACGAACTGAATGTGCCCAATTTTTCTTGTGGGATTTTCTGATAAAAAGTATCCATAATGTAAAAAAATCATCCATAGTATAGTTTTGTACGAAGATTCCTTTCAGATAAGAGACTCAGAGCACTTCTCCGACTTTTGGTGGGAATTGACCCACATCTCTATTCCTAATTGAAAATCTAGTACAAAATTTGTCTATCCAATGGTTAGATATGTTCTATGTTCTAGAATGCAATTAACTGAATGTCATCAATTTAACAATTTATAAATCAACAAGGCTACCTATTTGAGTGCATTAATGAGGTTGACCTAAATTCAACAAACATATATGTACTTCTTATATTTTCAGTCAAAATTAAAGGGATAAATACATATATCTACTTTAATTTTTTTTCAATTAGAGCTCAATTGATATGGTTAGTTGCATTGAAAAGCTATGTTCTTCCTATTGGAAATTTTTTCACTCAAACAAGAGTATGTAGAGATCGAAAGCAATCTTAGGATGCCAAATGTACTTCAACCATCCAAAATTTGAATTTTAAAAACTTTTTGATTAAATCAAAACAATACTTCACATGGGAGTCTTCCATCTAGGCCAAATGTAGATTGAAACCATCCAAAACTTAGATCAAAACATTTAACATTTAACATTAAATCAAAATTAAAGGGATAATGTACAACTTCTTTACTCTTTTTGATTAAATCAAAAAAATACTTCACATGGGAGTCTTCCATAGGCCAAATGTAGATTGAAACCATCCAAAACTTAGATCAAAACATTTAACATTATATCAAAACATTTAACATTTAACATTAAATCAAAATTAAAGAGATTTACATATAACTACTTCTTTACTCTTTTTTATTAAATCAAAACAATACTTCACATGGGAGTCTTCCATAGGCCAAATGTAGATTGAAACCATCCAAAACTTAGATCAAAACATTTAACATTATATCAAAACATTTAACATTTAACATTAAATCAAAATTAAAGGGATAAATACATATAACTACTTCTTTACTCTTTTTGATTAAATCAAAACAATCAAAGGGGGTCTGAATCAAAAAAACAGAAAATGGGTTGCCCATAACCAGGAAACCAGCCCAGAAGATGCTGCCCAATATCGGGAAACCAACAGACATAGAGTGTTCAGAAGCACAGTGATTGCAAAACATGACAAAAGTTCAAAAAAGCTAAAGAGGACCTGACATCAGGCTAGCTATCGATGTGTGTAGGAGGATTCTCCTCCACAATTGGACAACTGTAGTCCTTCGGATCATCAGCTACTCCCTTGCAGTGCTGGGATGAGCTCTCCGAAGCGGAAGAGGAGCCAGAGTCGTCTTTGAGCTTTTTCTCCACACAGGCCGAGCTGTCGCTGTTGGAGCTCATTGAGCCATATTTGAATCGAAGAGCTACCGACTTCTTGGTGTCTTGGGGCTGATGGGTTGGGATGGTGGACTTTCTTCGCCACTTCCTGGAACTAGAGGCACCTTCATCTTGGGGCTCCTCCTGAAAAAAGACAGAAATGGTCGCCGTAATTCGAGGTCTGACCATAGCGCTGGTGATGTGAAATTGTGCGACACTTCTTGCCGGAGGAGGGTGCCTGCCTGTGTCATGGATTGAAAGAGGTGGACGAGAGTCAACACTCCTGCCCCCTCCACCGCTACCCCCACCTCCCCTTCTGTAACGCATCCGATGTCTACGCATGGGAGTCTTCCATAGGCCAAATGTAGATTGAAACCATAAAAAACTTAGATCAAAACATTTAACATTATATCAAAACATTTAAAACATTTAACATTAAATCAAAATTAAAGGGATTTACATTAAATGTAGATTAAAATGGTATCCAAAACTTAGTTTTAAAAACTTTTTGATTATATCACAACATTACTTGACATGCCATCCAATTGTAGTTCAACTATCCAATAAAAACATTTAATATTATATCACATGTGCCAAATGTAGATTGAAACCATCCAAAACTTTAGTTTTAAAAACTTTTTGATTATTTATCGTGCAACATTACTTCACATGCCATGCCAATTATAGTTCAACTATCCAATAGAAAAATTTAACATTATACCACATGTGCCAAATGTAGATTGAAACCATCCAAAACTTAAGTTTTAAAAACTTTTTGATTATATATCGTGCAACATTAAAGCATTAAACATTTAAAACATTAAATATCACATGCTAAATGTAGACTGAAACCATCCAAAACTTGAGTTTTAAAAACTTTTTGATTATATCATATATAACATTACTTCACATGCCATGCCAATTATAGTTCAATTATCCAATAAAAACATTTAACATTATATCACATGCCAAATGTAGATTGAAACCATCCAAAACTTAACTTTTAATTTTAAAAAAAATTATAGATCACAGCATTACTTCACATGCCAAATGTACTTCAAGCATCCGAAACTTAAATTTTAAAAACAAAATAAATTATAGCACATCATTACATAACATGCCAAATGTAGTTCAGAAGAAAAACCAAACTTAAATTTTAAAAACAAAACAAATTATAACACATCATTACATAACATGTCAAATGTAGTTCAGATGACAACATTGATTTATAGATGACAACATTACTAGTAGTACAATTATCTAAAACTTAAAAGTTTTAAAAACCAAACAAATTATATAACAACATTACTTCACATTCACATGTCAAAAGTACTAAAACCATCCAAAACTTAACTTTTTGGAACAAAACAAATTATATTAACATTGTAATAAAATATATCCAAAAATTGTAGATCTCACAAGTATAAAACTGTATCAAGGTATATATATATATATGACAGTGCATCTAGAAAATATATAAAAAATAAAATTTAAGACTCTAAATCTTGAAATCAAATCTACAAATCATGTCCATCAAATAGAGATGGATCTAGCGTCTTTCCTATCAGGGTCTCAATCTGCACACTAACATGTGAAGCATGGGAAACCTGTACACAAGGCACATGTACTTGAATATTAAAATTTGATGTTTTAAAAATGAGTGAGAATATATATAGAACTTCATGTACAAAAAAATAAAAAAAATAAAAAAAGCATGCAATACCTCATGAGGTTCCCTCTCCATTTATTCACCTGCTACAAGTTGCCCCCCCAATGGGAACATCTGCAATGGTAAAGTATACAATATATATATATATATATATATTAAAAAATTTCAAATGAAAATGTACGTGTACATATATAAACTTATTTTCCATAATATTAAAAGAAAAGTTAGTCAATTTGTTCAAATGGTTGAAATGGTGTGGATGTTCCTATCTCCGTCGCTAGAGTCCGTGGATTAAAGAAATATTTTATAGGAACCTAAATTCAAAAAATTTAAAATAACTCAAGATATATATATCTCAATTTTTAATGGGACTTTTTGAGGTGGAATATATATATATATATATATATATATATATATATATAACTTAAACATAAATTTTAAAGGAGAAAAATTGTCCATACTTGTGGCTCATATCCTAAGGAAGTAGAAGGTACATCTCCCAAGGAAGAAGAAGGTACTGCCATCCCAAAAACATCGGATGGAATCGAAATCTGTTAAAACATTTTATCATTATATATACATACATGTACATGTGTGCACAATTATTTATTTTAAAAATATCACTTAAAAAACACTAACATTTGCCAACATATCTTGATGGTGAGACCCATTTGCATTGTTTGAACCAGAGGTCCCAAATGTGATATTAACATTTTCGTCACTCATCATGCGTGACAACTGCAAATGGTGTTTTAACATATAATGATACATTTTTGTTAGATTAATGTACATACAAATAAATGTATACATGTACATACACATGTATTTATTACAAATTGTACACATGTATACATGTTAAAATAATTTCAAACCCTAAGGTCATTAACACATACCGTTCCTGTGCCCTCTTCCTCATGAAGAATTAGGTCTTGAAAAACATTGTGACAATTTTTTTCATATATTAAGAGATATTCAACATTCATGTTGTCAATCTCTTCATCTGTACAATACAAAAAATTGGCACGTGCATTTTCATGTGCTCTTTGTCAATTTAGACAAACATCGACTCCACCCAATCTGCTGTAAACATTGTCGATCATGACATCCCTTGCTTCTCAACTTATTTGAGAAGTTGCATCCATCTCTAACCGCAGAGTTTCGACCCGAAAGGGTCAACTCACCAATGGCGGCTCAGGGCGAGGCAACTCCACATCTCACTTAGCGCCCTTACGGTCATACAATCGACCTTTCCCCGGACCACAAAATTCTGATGAAAGGTCATTGCAATTGGATTTCATATCAAAAAAAAATTATGTGTAAAACAATTGTGCAAAATAAACAAGAACCTCGTCGTTCCATGGGAGCCTTCCATAGGCCGCAAGGTGCCTATCATACAAATAGTGAGCTATATTTGGGTGCTTGAAATATTGCACCTTCAACATTTTTCTTTTTGGCCCTTCCTTGAAATTAAACATTGACTTCGCCATATTTTTTGTAACTCTTTGTTTTACATCCTCCCATTTATCGGGACCCATTACTGTTTCCTTTCTCTTTCTCATCACTTCTACAAATGTATCATTCGTTGGCCCAAGATTTTTGTACACATTTACAATTTCGCCCAATGAATGTGTAACTATTTCGAGGCTTTGTCGACTCTCAGCAGGTAGAGTCAAAGCCACGAGATCTCTCCGCAATTTTGCATGAATTTTTTCACACCTTTGTAAGGTGCATTGTGCCATGTTTGTTTCCCATGGTATATCAGAAATGTCGGCCGGATAAGTTGTGGTGGGTAGACAACCTTCTTCTTGAATGTAGTGTTTTGCACTGTGTCTATTTTGACCAATATTTGGAAAATTTTCAGCCTCTGCATCAATATATATAAAATTTTGTATATTAGAAAAAACACATGTAAACAAATTTGTACAAATTAAATGAAAAAAATATTGAAATTGATGGCAACCTCGACGTGGTTGGTTAGCATCTTCTCCACCGTGAAACTGTTGAGACCCAGAACGACCCTGCTGAGAACCAGCACCACCAGCCATTGATTGGCCTCCGGGGGAATAAATATCACTACCTTCACGCAACCTTCTACCACTCATTGATGGCCCTCTAAGGGGATTTGAACCACCACCAACCTCTCGAGACGAGAGAGAAGCTTCATAAACAAATACGAATTTATAATCAATTGAAAAATACATTCATGTGTACATATAAATACATGTACATATTCATTGATTAAATTGCGTGAACCATACCACAACTGGGTGAACCATAGGCATGCTCCATGGATGGAGTAGAGACCCTTCTCTTATTAGCTCCTAAAAAATAAAAAAATGAAACTTATTAACAACTAATTTAACTCACAAAGTTAATAAAAAATCAATTCCATAGTACACACATCTATGGAGATTTAAGATTATATTTAAATATCATGAACATCCCCCGATCCCTGATCCCCCATATGGGATTCTGTTGATCTTCGTCGTTCATCCTCCATGATATATATATATATATATATATATATATATATATATATATAAGTGAACATTTACACAAAATAAATTTCAGAAAATCAATTTTTAATTTAGTGTACACAAATTATGTAGAACACAACTTTCAAAGCACTAATCGATGTGTGAAAGTCAATTTAAGCAAAAGAGAAATTATAAAAATGATAAGTTCACCAAATTGCGATTTACATGGTGGGAGCACACTTGGTATAAAATTGAAAAAAACACATGGTCATTAAAAACGAAGTGAAACTGCATTTAAACAAACTCCATTTAAACAAAAAATTTTTGAAGTCCCCACATTTTAATTTTATAAAAATGTGAAGTTCACCACTTGTTGAAAATGTGAAGTTCACCAAGTTGCACTTTACATGGTGTGGTGGGAGCACACTTGGTATGTAATTGAAAAAAACACATGGTCATTAAAAAATATGCATTTATAAGTATACAACATACACATATCCAAGATATGTTACAATTTCCATCAATAAAATTTTAAGGAGAACGTCTCAACACTAATTCATCTTTGAGAGATGAATCTTGAATTTTTGAAGAAGAGCATCTCAAAACAATTTCATCTTTGAGAGATGAACCTTGCATTGGAATTGATCTGTATAATTCTAATTCATATTTGAAATATGAATCATGAATTGGAATTTCCCCACGCAATAGATCAGCAGACATCTTATTCACATTTGTACAATTCCTTATACTAAAAATTTGAAATTGGCTAACAATATTGTTTGCTATTCCCTGCAGTTCTTTTAGCCTCTCCTTATTAACTTGGCACACGACATTCATCTGGTTGCACGCAAGTTCAGAACTGGTGAAAACTACAATTCCACTTGATTCATACTCTATCGTTGTTCCCAAGCCTTCTATCAATCCAATATAATATGCCTCGTTGTTTGTTTTTATTCCCGGTATATTCATTTTCCTTTGGACGAATTTTCTAGTTGTAATATTGGAACGCACATATGTAATCACTGATTTCCCTGGATTGGGATAGCAAAAAACTTCTATGCATAATTTCCATTTTTCAACCATATTTAATGGTTTTCTTATCCCTGAAAAAAAAAATCAATAAAAAATATATATGTGACATGGGAGAAATGACACAAGATCATGAGGTAAATGACATGTGCATGGTTTATCTTAAAGCTTGACTTAAAATGTTTATGGTCTAGAATTCACATCTAAAATTAATGGGAGGAAGCCTTTAGTTTGTGGGAGAAATGACACATGTACACAGTTTACCTTAAAGTGGTTTTGTTTTATGGATATTAAAATGAATAACTTCTATTTAGATCTATTCCAGAGATTGACTATAGGGGCATTTACTAGATATGTCACATTTCATAAAAGATGAGATTAAGAGACTACCTGGCCCTTTACAAACTCTGCCTACAGAACTTGTAGAAGTTAAGAAATTTACATTGACAAATTTACTTGTGAGAAATTTACATTGACAACATATAGGGATTCAACTAGGCTTGTGAAAATTACAAGTCGAAAATGTATAATTCTACTTGGAAGAGTCTTTGGTTTAATGGTTAAGAAAGAAAGAGTTGTTACTTTCTATATCTAGAGTAGAAGTGGAATACATAGTATTTACTTCTTTTTCAGTGTTTTGGATGAAAAGGGCTCTACAAGATATTAAGGTAAATTTATTTTTTAGTGTGTAGAAGTGGAATACATAGTAGTTACTTCTTTTTGAGTGTTTTGGATGAAATGGGCTCTACAAGATATTAAGGTAAATCTATATATCTATTAAGTGTTTCAATAGTAGAGTAATAATAATTTAAAATATAAAATATTCTACTTCCTTCAATCACTATTTACATATCATCATTAAGTTCCACTTCCTCACACAACAAGTCTTTGAGAAAATAGTGAAGATGGAATACATACCCACAAAGCCTCTTGTTAGAGAAGCATTTGAATATGTGAGAAACAAATTAGGAATAGATATTGTAAATTATCTTGTTATAGAACCATTTGAACATGTGAGAAACAAATTAGCAATAGTTCTTGTAAATTATTATCACTTATTCAACTTCAAAAAAAGAGCCTATGAAATTGAGTGCAATATCTATGTGGTAGAGTACACAATATCTAAGGGGGAGAATACAATATATTTGACTTCAAAAGAAGAGCCTATGAAATTGAGTGCAATATCTATGTGGGAGAGTACACAATATCTAAGGGGGAGAATAGATATAAGGAAGGAATAAAAAGAGTAACAAAAAGCATATGATTGTGTCAATAATTTGAAGTAGTCAAGAAAGATAACAAAGGACCATCAAAATTGAGTGCAATATCTATATGATCAAGTGTTAATAATTTGAAGTAAAGAAAGATAACAAAGGACCATCAAAATTGAGTGCAATATCTATATGATTGTGTCAATAATTTGATAATTTGAAGTAGTCAAGAAAGATAAAAAAGGACCAGCAAAATTGAGTGCAATATCTATGTGGGAGAGTACACAATATCTAAGGGGGAGAATACAATATAAGGAAGGAATAAAAAGAGTAACAAGAAGCATATTATTGTGTCAATAATTTGAAGTAGTCAAGAAAGATAACAAAGGACCATCATCAAATTCAAATTGAAAGATCAAGTAGTCTTCTTCATGAAGAAGAAGCATTAACTAGGTTCATCATTTAAAGGGTTCATTTTTTAATGAAAAAAATTATGAATAATATGGAATGAATCATTGTACATTATGATAAATCTTGTATTTAAATGATATTTGATCTATGAATAAAAAAGAAAATGGGATCATATCTTCATAATAGAAAGAAAAGGTAATTCCACCAAGCCTAAAGGAGCATGTCCTACTACATTAAATTATGTCCTAATACATTAAATTATGTTTGGTTTCTAGAAGCATTCATCATGAAGAGTCATGAGATCCACATTTCGACCATACTATTTGAAAGTTAAAGGAGCATGTCCTAATAAATTATTATGTTTGGTTTCTAGAGACATTAATCATGAAGAGTCATGAGATTCACATTTCCATCATAATATTTGCAAGTTCACATTTCCATCATGCTATTTGCAAGTTCTATATGAAGATATGTAGCCTAATAAATAATTAGCAAGTTGTGATGTCCTAATACATTATTATGTTTGGTTTCCGTCATACTATTTTCAAGTTCTATATGAAGATATGTAGTCTAATAACTATACAGTATAGCCCATATAACATATAACGACCTTTGACAGTATGAGCAAAGAGTCAAAAAACAAAGAGGCCTCCCAGCAGAGTTCCACCTATTCATCAAGGTAAGCAAGATAATATCGGAAGTGAAACAATGACACCACTGAACATATGTGAATTTAGATATTAAATTGACATTTATTGCAAATGACATGTGCATGGTTTATCTTAAAGTTTGACTTAAAAAGTTTATGGTAGAATTCACATCTAAAATTAATGGGAGGAAGCCTTTAGTTTGTGGGAGAAATGACATATGTACACATTTTACCTTAAAGTGGTTGTGTTTTATGTATATTAAAATGAAGAACTTCAAGTGGTTGTGTTTTATGGATATTAAAATGAAGAACTTCTATTTAGATCTATTCCAGAGATTGACTGTAGGGGCATTTACTAGATATGTCAACTTTCATAAAAGATGAGATCCAGAGGCTACCTGGCCCTTTACAGACTCTACCTATAGAACTTGTAGAAGTTAAGAAATTTACATTGACAAATTTATAGAACTTGTAGAAGTTAAGAAATTTACATTCACAAATTTATAGAACTTGTATAAGTTAAGAAATTTACATTGACAAATTTATAGAACTTGTAGAAGTTAAGAAATTTACATTGACAAATTTACTAGTAGAAATTTACATTGACAACATATAGAGATTCAACTAGGCTTGTGAAAAGTACAAGTGGACAATGTATAATTCTACTTAGAAGAGTCTTTGGTTTAATGGTTAAGCAAGAAATAGTCGTTACTTTCTCTATCTAGAGTAGAAGTGGAATACATAGTAGTTACTTCTTTTTTAGTGTTTTGGATGAAATGGGCTCTACAAGATATTAAGGTAAATTTCTTTTTGAGTGAGTAGAAGTGGAATACATATTAGTTTGTTACTTCTTTTTTAGTGTTTTGGATGAAATGGGCTCTACAATATATTAAGGTAAATTTCCTTTTGAGTGAGTAGAAGTGGAATGTACATAGTAGTTTACTTCTTTTTGAGTGTTTTGGATGAAATGGGCTCTACAAGATATCAAGGTAATGTAAATTTATTTTTGAGTGCTTTGGATGAAATGGGCTCTACAATATATTAAGGTAAATCTACATATCTATTAAGTGTTTCAATAGAAGTGTAATAATAATTTCAAAAATAAAATATTCTACTTCCTTCAATCACTATTTACATATCATCATAAAGTACCACTTCCTCACACATCAAGTCTTTGAGAAAATAGTGAAGATGGAATACATACCCACAAAACCTCTTGTTAGAGAAGCATTTGAATATGTGAGAAACAAATTACGAATAGTTCTTGTAAATTATCTTGTTAGAGAACCATTTGAACATGTGAGAAACAAATTAGGGATAGTTCTTGTAAATTATTGTCACTTATTTTACTTCAAAAGAAGAGGCTATGAAATTGAGTGCAATATCTATGTGGGAGAGTACACAATATCTAAGGGGGAGAATACAATATATTTGACTTTAAAAGAAGAGCCTATGAAATTGAGTGCAGTATCTATGTCGAAGAGTACATAATATATAAGGGGGAGAATAGATATAAGGAAGGAATAAAAAGAGTAACAAAAAGCATATGATTGTGTCAATAATTTGAAGTAGTCAAGAAATATAACAAAGGACCATCAAAATTGAGTGCAATATCTATAGTATCAAGTGTCAATAATTTGAAGTAAAGAAAGATAAAAAAGGACCATCAAAATTGAGTGCAATATCTATATGATTGGGTCAATAATTTGATAATTTGAAGTAGTCAATAAAGATAACAAAGGACCATCAAAATTGAGTGCAATATCTATGTGGGAGAGTACACAATATCTAAGGGGGAGAATACAATATAAGGAATGAATAAAAAGAGTAACAAGAAGCATATGATTGTGTCAATAATTTGAAGTAGTCAAGAAAGATAAAAAGGGACCATCATCAAATTCAAATTGAAAGATCAAGTAGTCTTCTTCATGAAGAAGAAGCCTTAACTAGGTTCATCATTTAAAGGGTTCATTTTTTAATGAAAAGATTTATGAATAATATGGAATGAATCATTGTACATTATGATAAATCTTGTATTTAAATGACATTTGATCTATGAATAAAAAAGAAAATGGGATCATCTCTTCATATATATATATATATATATATATATATATATATATATATATGTATGTATGTAAGAGAGAAATAAAAAGCGAAGGTAATTCCACCAAGCCTAAAGGAGCATGTCCTAATACATTAAATTATGTTTGGTTTCCAGAAGCATTAATCATGAAGAGTCATGAGATCCAGATTTCCATCATACTATTTTCAAGTTCACATTTCCATCATGCTATTTGCAAGTTCTATATGAAGATATGTAGTCTAATAACTAATTAGCAAGTTGTGATGTCCTAATACATTATTATGTTTGGTTTCCATCATACTATTTGCAAGTTCTATATGAAGATATTTAGCCTAATAACTATACGGTCTAGCCCATATAACATATAACGGGCTTTGACAGTATGAGAAAAGAGTCAAAAAACAGATAGGCCTCCCAACAAAGTTCCACCTGTTCATCAAGGTAAGAAAAATAATATCGGAAGTGAAACAGTGACACCACTGAACATATGTGAATTTAGAATGATTTCAACTCTTTTTTCAAAGGAGAAAAAACCTTGTTTCATATACTGATAACAGTTCATATACAAAATCCTCTTGATATACCCATAATAGGTTATCAAGTATAAAAGATCAGATTTTGTTTCATACAAAAATACATCCAAAAAAGACAATATGTAGTCACATTACAACAGTAGATCATTCTAGTTCAATCATTCTTCTTGTAAAAAAAAGTTCCCTTCACCCTCATATGCCTAATTATGGATGTTTATCTACAATCTATCCACACCATGAGCAATTACAAAGAATAGTAAAGGTTGCACATTCCAGCACTGAGGAATCAAGAGAAGGCTCAATAATTGCATAAGCTTAATGCTTGTGGTAAACTTCCATGCACAAGGAAAGAATCAACTGGAGCAGATGAAATTGATGGATCCACAGGAACAGTAACAACTGTAGCAACTGAATGCATATCATACTACCAGAAATTAAACATACACCTTACAGCAAAAGGTAATGAAATTTAAAGCATAATTATGGTCTTTTAGCTACAGTCTATCCACACCATGAGTGATTACAAAAAATACTAAAGGTCACACATTCTAGCATTGAGGAATCGAGAGAAGGATTAGTAACGACATAAGCTTAACTGGGGTAGTAAACTTCCATGCACAGGTGGAGAGTCATCTAGAGCAGATGAAATTGATGGATCCACAGGAACAATAAGAATTTTTTCACACTGATTATCAGCTAATCAAAATTTCTGGGGATGGTTTTTTTAGCCTGTTGACTGAAACTGGGCAGACCAAGGATGATCTCAAGCTACCTATTGATGACCAGCTAGTGGCACGTCAAAAAAACACAAAAACAGCTATACACTGAGACAGAGATCACGGCCTTTCTTATCCATCAAAAAACACAAAAACAACTATACACTGAGACAACGTTCCATAGCTAAAAACGTTTCATTATAATTAGGCTGCAATCATAAAATAGAGAAGTTGCACGAGAGGAAAAAAACATTGCATCCAGAGCCAAACAAACCTAGAATTACATTTTAGATCCAAATAAACCCAGAATTACATTTCAACTTGATCTAAACTTCCATGAACAGGTGGAGAATGAGCAACAGAAAGAACCCAGAATTACATTTCAACTTGATCTAAACTACCATGCACAGGTGGAGAATCAGCAACTTGATCTTACCTGGTAGTTCTCTTGATGTCGCCACAGATAATCATCAACAGGGCGGACAGAAGCATCCCCAGACCAAAAGCAGTGTCGCAACAATTCAACGAACATAATAGAAACACAGAAGTGGGAAACAAATGAACTTCATGGGTGATACATTTATAAGAACTAGTTCGGCTTAACTATTTTAAGAGTAAAAGTTCGGCCGAACTAAAAGTTCGGATGAAATTTTGTTGCCGCTTTTCCCATCTCTGGAAAAAATTCTGTTTTCCCACGCTGTCAGTGTGTCTTCAATCTAAACGGAAGAACGAGTTTGGCCGAAATTTCTCATAAGTTTGGCTGAACTATTGCCGAAAAACATTTCTGCCCCCAATTCTCACAAAAGTGTAACCCAACTTCATATTTCCGCCCTTATCACATTTTCAATAATGAATGTTTGGTTAACGAATGAAAGACCTAATTGATGGTATGATAGCTATTGTGAGAAGGAATTGGTCCTTCTTGTTAAACCTCAGAAAAATTTTCAAATCCTTTTCTTCAGATGTGCATTCATGAGCTGTAGGTTGCATGTTTATGATGTGTTTGACGAAATTTCAGTCTCGATTGGGAAGAGTCAGGTCAATGAATATTTCAATTTTTATCTTAAAGGATTCTTTTCTATGCTACTCATCATTTTTTAAAGTTTCACCGAGTTCTAGGTAGAGGCTTGAGTCCTAGCCCAAAAAACGTGACTCAAAATTTGGTGTTGTTGGCATAGAAATGACTTGAAAATTCCACAGTCGCTTGTAGGAAGGCCTATGGGAGAGACTAGAGGTCTATAGTCACTTGCATGCCTTGGAAAAGGATTGACTAAGGCTCCAAGCAATGAAAAATATAGTTTCCTCAAGGGTTTGACACCTAGAGGGGTTGGGTTTCTCCTCGATGTATTGTAGCACATAAGGGAATTCACTAAAGTCTTAAGTTGTTGACTCAATTTCCTTAAGGTCATATAGGAGGTTTAATCTTATCATACTAACCCTTAGCTCATGTTTACCCTCACCAAGTTGATGAAAGCGGGTAGATGTGGGAGGATGCGCATTACAATTCTCAAGCAATTATGAATCGGGATAGTGATGGAATGAAGTTGGATTTCTTCTTTGTTATATATGTTTGACTAATTTATCTTTCACATTCCCAAATTTAAGCTAAACCCATATTTTTTCTAAAAATCACAACTCCTTTATTAAGAGATTGTGTTAGTGAGGAAAATAAAATTTATTAAAATAATATATGTACGAAAAAATACTAAGATATTTAAACAATTGGATCTTTGCTTATTTATATAGTCGAATCATTTGAAACTGTCTGATTTTCTTTACTAACCTACCCACATGGGATGAAAGTTAGGTGTCTCCTTGTATATTTAGATCTCCTTTACAAACTAAATTCGTACCCTATTATTAAACGTATATTAAATTTAGTTTTTCTAATAAATATATAAAATATATTATTATTTGTATAACTATACCATATCACCATTATGTATTTTCACCTATTTAATTTTCAATGATAAGTAAAAATAATTATAAAAAATAAAATAAAATAGAAAATTATCATAATAAAATTATTTCATCCCTTTTCCCACTCCTAAAATCTATACTACTTTCATATCATATTATGATTATAATAAAGGAAAAAGATAAAAATATTTACTCAAACACCCCCAAAAACATTATTTGTTAATATTAGCCATTATTGTCTATCGATATTTATAATAAAATTTTCCATACCTATGAACATAATAAAAACTATAATAATTGTGGAAGCGTGATTGTAAATAAAAATCTATGCACTCTTCCCTGACCAAGGTGTAACATACTAGAGATGGAGCCATCTATACACATCGGTGGTATCGGTGACATTGGTGGTCGTGTCCTGCTGCGTGGGGAGGAAGGACAGCACATGGCCGTCACATGTAGGAGGAGGCTCGGTGGCTCAGTCGATAGGATGCCCATCACCTAACAAAATAAATGCGGATCATTTGGTGTGGTTTCCAGCAGGAAAAACCAGCACGGTTGTCAGATAATCTTGGGGAAAAGCGCCGGCAGAAGAGTAGTATGCATGGTCAGGGAATGTTTTTCGTTATGTTGATTTTCTGGGAAGTTTGTTACAGAGCATTCAGGGGAAAATAGAAGCGAAGACACAAGGTGACGGTTCGGGAGGTTAATTGGTATGTATCTTCATATATATCTTCTGTACTGAAGGTTTCAAATTATCGTTGAATGCGGAAAGTAGTCATGGTATTTTTAGATTACTTGTTTGAATGGGGTTTTTTTCAGTCCTAGTCTGAGCAAATTCTGAAAGATGTTGAAGTTAGGTGCATGCAGAAATTTGTTAGGTGGTTTTTCATTGGCGTGTCTACCAATTGGTTTTCTGTACTGAGGAATGAATGCTACGAATGGGGAAGATGGGTATTGTCTTTGATACTGGTTTCTATCATATGCTTAGTATTTATGGAGGTTTTAAACCATTTATGTATATACGCGGTGGCTCGATTCCTTTCCGAGTTTAAGAAAATGCTAAAAGATTCAGGTGTTTGTTGAGGGTAGTATGTCGTAATGGGGTTTCTGGTTGGTTTCTTTAAAAGACCTTTTGAAATAGTTGGGCAGTTGGGGTATGATGTTGTCTTTGTCTTTTTCTTGCCTGTTCATAACAGTAACTCGGGTGGGAATGTGGGTAGAATCTGGCTCAATATTATGCACTATCTTCCGGATAAAGTAAAATTTGTTTGCCTTTATGTGGGTGTTAGGACTCTCATGCTGATGGGTAGGTTGTTCTTCTGTATTTCTTTTTTAACCGGTTTGTTAGACAATAGGGTGTGGCTGGAAACTCGGGAGGGAGATACCTGCCTATCAGCTAGCTTATAAAATCCATGAAAGGAAGAATAATATCCCCTGCTATCTCTGTTATGTTTTTTGGGCTCTGTTTCTGGGTTCAGTTATTATCGCTTCAGTTAACCTAGGTTATGGAAAAGGTCTATCTGCTGATTTTCTCAATGTTTTTAGGTTTCTAATATGTCTTTGTCATGGTTATGTTGTTTGGCTGTTAGCATTAGCAGTCTTCCTTCCTGGTTTCTCAAATATGGTAAAGAGAACACAAGGCAGAAAGCGAAATGGAGACAAAGGCAAACCATCAATCGCCCAACAACCTCAGAAAAGAGGAAGAAAATCAACGAAGCAACTTCTAGAGCCGCTTGTGCAAATGTTTGTATCATAGGTTCCTAATTCTGTTCGATCTCGCATTTATGGTTGGGAAAGTGAGGCTATAGATAAATTGGATATGGAATATGATATGGAATTTGAGGATATGCAAATGTCATGGATGACCCAGGGCATACCCAAGGCCACATTTCTCTGTTTCAATAGCCAATCAGAACTTACTGGTTGATAAAATGTTTGTTAGCAAAAGCTATAATGTCAGCTCAAGTTACAGCAGAATCTACCCTGGCTGATATTAACAAGAATATTCAAGAAATTAATCTCTGAAAGTTACATCAGTATGCTAGATTAGCAAGGATGGAGAAGGATATCAAGTCTATGCAGCAGGTTGAAGTTAAATTTCCTGGGTCCAGTGCCAAAGACCCTACTTCTGTGGAGTCATAGGATGATTAAGGATATCATGTTTAAATTTTTTAGTTTCTTTTTTTTAGTGGCTATTACTCTTTTTTTAATATTAATGTTAGTAAATCCAGACATAGATATTAAGTATAGTCAGATATTGTATAGGTTATTAAGAATTTTTATGTTTTGGTTGACATACTTTGCACTTAGATGGCCAACAGACCTAGTTTCCTATGGGAAGGTTGAGGTCTAAATTTTTGTATACTTGATGCCCACTTTAAATTAATAGAAAATGGAAAGGATCTACCTAATCTAATAAAAAAAAAAAAAACTATGCACTCGAATTTAAAATTTATGAGTAACTTGTGATGGTTTTTTCAAACAAACCATTTACATTTCCAATATTCAGGCATGACGTGTTACTCTCTCTTTTTCTAGAGCAGACATCCTCACTGGAAATAAATAATATACCTAATCCTCGAACAAGAATCACTGTGTGATGGATACTTCTAAGGTGGAGATTAAAGCAGGAACAATATGGCTCAATGCTAGGCATATCTACTTAGACATATTAAAATTGTTTTCTAAATATTAAAATAATATAATATAAGGTGTTGTCTATCTAGTTTACAAAATTGCCAATAGTTGGAATCTGATCATAAAATTTCAAAAAGTTTTATAATAGGAATGTTTAAATCTAGTTTTTAATGGTGAAAATGGATTCATCACCATCAAAAAAAAATTGTGCACCAAAAATATTGAAGCTTGACAACTTTAACTTGGATTTACAAAACCTCCTACGAGATTTTATCAAAATTTCACTGAAAATTCCATAATTTTCCAAGAAAATTTGAAGACCAGATAAACTACAACCATAATATAAAATTCTATCAAACTATATAGTTTAGTGTTATCTTGAGGGAAATTATATTATCTTTTACATTAAATTATCTACATAGTCCTTTGAAATGCATACCATGAAGTAAAAGGAAAGTGTAATTTACAAAGAAGAACTCTGCAATTTCTAGATATTTCTTTAAGTGAAGCTCTTGAATCAATATCATGAAAATGTATTTCACAGAGAATGTCACTGGAGAAAAATTAGAATTTTTATAGTTCAATCCTTTGATTGATTTTAATTATGCATGGTAGGAGAAAGAAAAAATGTATTTCACAGAGAATGTCAATGCAACAGAATTAGAATTGGTATAGTTCAATCTCGTGATTGATTGAAATTAAAATATGGACGACTTCAACCATGTGATTGATATATAAATCTAAAAGAAATGCCCTCAATTAATAGCAATAAGAATATGGTTGAAATCGATACTTACCGGTTGAATGTGAGTAAGAAGATCTAAAAAAGCATGGTATTGAGTGCAAAAATACCTACACATTGTATGAATGATTTATCTTGAAAATCATGTATCCAACAACTGTTACTTACCAACCCCTCTCATCTAGTGCACCTAACATCCTAAAATCTCGAGATTATGGCTATGCATTCGCATGTCCAAGGGTGTTACACGCATGTCATTTGCACCAAAAAATTCTCAAATTATATAGATGGAGGTTGATAGTGCATCCACTATCATTTATATGTTTCATTAACCCTGTAATAAGACACTAATAAGATGTTGAACTAGTTTTCACCAATCAAGTATTATAAAAATAGTTTTTTAATATATCTATATATTTAATAATGTTAAAATTTGGATATTATATGAGAACATTTTTTATTAGGTATTTTTAGCTTATCTTAATAAGATTACTTAATTACTGTTGTTTTTTTGTTAATGTATAAATTAATTGTAGGTTCAATACTGCTCATGTTATATTCTAAAACATAAGATTCAAATCTACTCTACTCATCTACAGAGAGAAATTCACGATTGAGAAGAAATATCAACATAATGAATCATAATTTAACGCACATACATGATGATATATATAAGGGAAAGAACTTGATCAAAACCCCTTCCTATCTATATTTCATTAATGGGAAAACAAAGAAAAAATAGAATGCTTGCTCAAGACTAAGAAACCTTTACACAAGTATAATCTATCTCACTACTTCACAAGCTTCCTTTGTTCAGTATTTAACCAATTCCATACTTTCGCAATTATCTATTTCCTTGCACTGTCTCCTTCAGAATTATCCCCTATTATTTAAGGAAATTCCTCATCCATAACTACACAATTCCTATAGGCCCTTCTCTGAGTGCATGCACCAGATGTACAACTTGGATAATTATAAAACTGATAGTACAGTGATATTGAACTCCAATGTAAACTAGGTAACTTAAATTTATTACATGCATGAGTTAATTATTAGTTGATTTATCATTTAACCAGGTGAACACCGAAGTTTCACCCCACTACTATACATCCTACTAGTTCCTCCAACAATTGGAATTAGTTTCGCCGACCTTAATTTAACTGAATTAAATTGTTACAACTGAAATTAAACTCAACCTAGGCTCCTAAAGTTTAGGACTCTAGGAATCAATGTACACAAATCAAGTTAAGCCTTCAAATCGAATTTAATAAGCTAACTGAGTGACATTAACTTACGTAACTCATTCAAGTTGTCTTGCGATGCAGAATTTCGATTTTCTCCTCATTTAATTCAAGGTAAAATTAAATCAGGATTTTATTGCTACCATTTTTCAACACTCCCTCTCAGCAAGGAAGGGATTCACATATACCCTGATATAGAACCTTTTGAATGTGCTACATACCACACTTCTCTCTTTTTTTGTTGCTACTACAACATCTATAACTAAGAAGAATACATAAAACTAATAGTTGAATCAATCTGCAACTGTAACTGGGAAAACTGTGTTGATGTTAACTTTTCTAATGAGCCTCCTACTATGCTTTCAACATTTCTATGCATTCCTCAATGTATGATTGGAAATAATCTTCCTTCTACTGAATAATGTGCCCCCTCGTAGCAAGGTAACAATCCATGAGAACAGAAAAAACACCTCAATGGACCCTGCCCAGATTTTTGCAACTCTAGGGACTATTGCTTCACATCACCCCACCTCACACCTGGAGGTATGGCTAAATTTTATCCCTCTTCTCACTTAGCTCGAAATATATCCCTACTGGAGGTATCTGCTTGAGTGGATGTTTCCACTCTATCTCCTCTTTGCTTCTCCAATTATTGCTCCTTGACGATCCATTTTAAGAGGTCAATCATGCTTCCTCTCAACCACCAAGTCTCTAACCTTTTCCTTTCTCCTTAAGGCTAAGCATGCATATTTAACCTCAAGTACATACAAGTTCTTGACTCGCATATTGATCTGCTTCACATGTCCCGTGGCGATGTGTCTAAGGAAAACCTTCCCTTTGATAAATATCACATCGTAGCCATGGTCTTCTATTATTGCAACGGAAGCCATATTATTCTTTAGACTCAGTAAAAACATCACATAATTGAGCCTTAGAGGGGATCCACACTCCCTCTAAAAAATAACTGTACTAATACCAATCACGTTATACCTCCCATTATCTCCAAACTCAATGTTCTTCTTGAGGTATTTCTCCTCCAAGTCACTAAATAAATATATATTCATTGTCATGTGGAACGAGCCACCCGTGTCGAGATACCACATGCTTCCCATTATTGTGCTTTCCGTGCATGCAATAATAGAAAAATAAATCTTGAATTGTGAAGCTAGAGATTCAATTTTTTCTCCTATTGCATGCTCCTTATTTCTTTCCTTCTTCTGTGTATATTTCTTGGCAGAGTGACCCAATTCATGACAGTTAAATCACTTGATATTGGACAAGTCTTTCTTATTTCCATTCTCACCTTGGGACTTATTTTCCATGGATTTATTTCCTTTTCTAAATGATTCAGGTCCTCTTCCTCTAATTTTTATGAGGTCCCAACTCTGTTGTCCCACCTTATTTCTTCCTGCACTGGATCAGACCAAACCACTCCCAACTTCGTATTTTATCTCTACCATTAACATAATATTGATAGCTATGCCAACTCTTGGGAATACCTAAGAGAGTTAGAGCTACCAAATCTTCTTCTGGAATAGTGACACTAACCCCAGTAAGTTCATCATGACATAGTGTAAACTTGCTCAGGTACTGTGGAATTATGCCATTATTTTGCATCTTCATACTCCGAAGATTTTCCTTGAGTGCCAAATTCTTGTGGTTACTATTGTTTTGAAACAAGTCCATTAATGTTTTCCACATCATGAATATAGTTTATTTACCATGGAGATTCGAGACAATATGATCTCTAACTCCCTCCAATATGATCCTCCTCCCTTTAGTCACATCCTTCTTCCACTGAGTGAGATCTTGGGCATCATATGTTGGGGGTTTTACTACATTTGTCTTGATGTAATCTAGCAACCTGTTTTCATCCAATACTGCCTCCAGGTGGATCTTCCATGCCACAATATTTTTGGTTCCTTCCATAACATACTCTTGCCTGAGTCTGGTGGAAGTCATCTTCTGAGTCCTGGAGAAAACATGCAACAATGATCTTGAAATTCGAACCTCCTGTAAAGACAACTTTGAATTATATTCCCTATTGTGAATCTAGCTTTGATAGAATGTATAAATTAATTTTAGATTCAATACTTCTCATGCAATGTTCTAAAACATAAGACTCAAATCTACTCTACTCATCTACGAAAATAAATTCACAATTTAGAGGAAATATCAACAACATGCATCATAATTTAACACACATACACAAGGATATATCTAGGGGAAATAAAATTCTCAAAACCCCTTCCTATATGTATTGCATTAATCAAGAAATACAGAAGAAATAAAATGTTTAGTTAATCCTGAGCAACCTTTGTAAAAGTATAATTTGTCTCACTACTTCACAAGTTTCCTTTGGTGAATACTTAACCATTTTCTTGCTTTCCCACATCGTTGTTTCCTTGATAATTAGCCCCTATTATTTAGGGAAATTCCTCTTCCATAGCTGCACAATCCCTATAGGTCCTTCTCTGACTACATGCACCACCTGTACAACTTGGATAATGATACACCTGATATTACACTGCCTGTGAACTCCAATATCAACTGGGTAATTTGAATTGCATGCACGCGTGAGTTAGTTATTATTTGAATTATCAGTTAAATAATTGAACATTGAAGTTTCACCCCACTGCTAGACCTCCTACTATTTCATCCAACTGTTGGAACTAGTTTAAGTGACCTTTGTTCGGGTCCTGTGATTTGGTAGATTGTCTAAAAAAATGACAAGGTAACGTCATAATAGTCTTTGGAGTCCTAGGACCTAGCCTTCCTGGACTCAGAGAGGGCTCTCTTTATTATGCGAAGGATGTGAACTTGTTTTCTTCAAATGATTTATTTTAGGCTAGTTGTTAAGTGTAATTTGTTTGCTTGTTTTGGGTTGGGGTAAGATGACTAAGTAGGATAGGTGGAATGAGAGATTATCAAATCAATAGGGCTATGAGGTCAGATGAGGGCGAGGGTGTCTAAATGATGAAGCGGAGTGTATTGTAGGGCCGATTTAGCAAGGTTAATGGATCCTTTAGGTGAGGTATGAGGTGTAATGAACATTAAGTTTGGGAAACACTAAGAGGTCTTAAACATATATAGTCTGAAGAAATAACTCATGAGGTAGGGAAACCCATTAATCTCTATGAACAATACTCAAATTGATAAACATGTAAGATGAACATTCTGATGATACATAGAAGCATTAGAACTCCTAACTTTAGAAATTAACCATTAGCTTTTTGAGAAAACACATAAGATTAACAAACAACTCAATATATGGAGAGGGAACTCATAAAAAACATATATCAAACTATTGGGAACTATGAAACAAGTTGGTAAGCATGGGCAAAGGGAAAGATCAAAACGAGACCTCTTTGTCTTAATCTAATCAATCAATATTCCATAGAAAAGCTTCAAAATAGGGTTTTGAAAACTTTAAATAAGTAGGGCATACCATGAATCATATTTATAAGCTAACATACTAACCATTCATGAAACAAAAACAAGTTTTAGTGGGCCTAAGGAGCAATCAGGAATTCCTTAAGATGACTAAAAGAGGAAAGCATCAAAGCTATAGCAAACAGGAGGTTTATGGTGCTTCCATGAGCATATCTTAACCTATACTTTTTTTATCTATAGAAACCAAGGAGACTGAAAAAAAATGAGGACAAGAAAACATTAAAAAGTTAGGAAAACATCACCATTCACCAAGCTACGGAATCTTGCAAGCAAGCTTCTCCAACATCAAGCCACACAAGCCATTCATTAACTTCATAAAACCAATATCTTGTCCAAGCTAATAAAACCATGTATTGCTCTTAAACACATCAAGTATCAACTGTTTACAAAGAATTCTCATGTATTATATAACAAATGAGGAGAAGAGAGCCTACTAGATCATCTAGAAGCCTATTGGCCAAAGAGAAATATCATAAATTGTCCTTGAGGCCTTGTAAGGCCCAAGGCACAAAAATATCCTACAAATATCTTTTCTGGCCCAAAATAGCAATTAAATTGCCTTTTAAGCTCTGAAAAGCATGATAAAACTTTCCAAATTCACATTTTTCCCAGTCATCCACAGGTGAGTAGCGCAATGTGTCAAACAGTGAAAAATTTCCAGGTGCGTAGCGCAAAAATAGGCCTTTTGTAGTAGTCTTTTGGAGGTCTTCCGGACACTAGATTTGGCTCTGTGATGGCTAGTTGGAAATCCTGATGAGTATAATTTCCAAAAACGTTTGAGGTGTTTTGAGTAGATTCCATTTACCTGCTCAAAAATAAAATCTCCCAACACTGTTCTATGTGTAGCACCTGGTCTGAAAAGGTCGCAGAAAGGTCAAATTTTTTATTTTTTTGACCTTTTGAGGGGGTAAAATTGCTCCAAATGATCTGAAAAATTGGTGAGTAGACTGCTGGTGATGTGAAAAATCCAAAAATGTAAACTTTGAGAGCTGAAGATGCACAAATTTTGTGCATAGCGTCTAGGGTGTTGCGCTCCTAGGGGTCAAAATTTGGAGAAAACACAAAGTTGTCCAATTTGCCTCAAAATTGGTAGGTAGGTGCCTCATGGGTCCTTCAAGATATGTAGAGAAACTTGGGCCAAAATTCCAAGCCTAGCTTGGGATTTTTCATCATTTGGTGCCAAGCCCTCATTTTTGGTAGTTTTGAGCTTCTTCCTTGTAAAGTGATTTCTTTGTTTATAGTGCTCAGTCATTCTCCTTTGCAATCTAAAGTTTTTGTGGCCTTCTCTAGTTTGGCCTGTAGATGCATGTTGGCCCTTTCAAGCCATGATTCCCTATCATGCTCAATTTCCATGGCAAGGAGTTCGGTGAGAGGAAATTGTTGTGCTTGGGATGATTCTTCCTCCATTTTTTGTGCCAATGATTTCCTAAGACCCATAGTCCTAGGTCTCTTTCTATTTTAGCCTTATTCACCACTATCCTCCTCATAAGTGCCCATGTATTCCTCCAATTGCACTTGTGACCTTTGAGCCTCTCTCCGATATTTGAGTGCCCTTGCTTCATAGATGGTCAGCTAGCCACTCATTTGTTTGTTTTGCATATGCAAAAAGTGAATGAGATCCTTTGGCCTTTCTAACTCAAATTCCAAGTCTTTGATCTATGCATTCTGGTCCTGTAGAAGAGAGTTTACTATTTTTGTCTCATTTTCCTCATCATTGTCTATGTGAATGAGCTCAAATTCTCTTTCTTCCTCATGATTGTCCTTTTCTTCTTTCACTTGTTGTTTACCTTTGTCTTTCATTGGAGTTGAGGAGGAATGCATGGCCCCTTGCCATTTGGAGGTAGTAAACACATGCCTCTCTCATCTTTGATAGGTAATGGTGAAAGGTGCAACAAGTTTTATTTGCAAACTATGATCATTAGTGACCTTTGGATTGTTTCCCTCATCATAGATGATCTATGTGTGTGCATCTTCCTTATCTTGTTCTTGGCTGCCCTTTTAATCAACATCCTTACTATCTTCTATGACATTACCAATGTTAAGATCCTTAGGAATTTCCTCCTCTGTTTTTGCACTGTTAGAGGCACCTTGATCTGTGTTGGGCACATATTCATTTCCATGACTGTCTTCTTCCTCACCTTTTGACCCACTATATTCATTTTCAAATTGATCCTGTACATCATTGTTCTCATTCTTTGTAGGGTCACTGTCTTGGGTACCTTCATTAGTCTTCCCATCACTGTGAGGGTCATTTCCTCCTTCATTAGGTAAGTTCTTCTGGCTGATCTCTTCTTCACTAGGTGAGTTCTTTTGGCTGATCTCTTCTTCACTACTCTGCTCATTATCTTCATTACTTGGCCTATTGTTATCATTTTCTTGCCTACTGAAAACAACTTCAAACTTTGTTTTTGGATTTTTTTTGACATTCTTGTCACTGTCATCTTTTCTTTCTTCATTTCTTTCATATGCCTCCTCCTCACTACTGTTTTTTTTCTCTTCATGGTCACTGCCCTCATCATTTCCTTCAGCACTGCTGTCTTCTTCTTTGTTGTCATCATCCATCTCAGTTTCTACCTCACTGTCCTCTTCCTCATCTTTGTCATATGTTTGTTCTTTATTAGAGTCACTGTCAGCTTCTTCACTTGGCACATTAGGAGAAGATATAGGAGGTGAATTTGTTTGTGGAGAAGGCATAGGCAGAGATGATGGAGGAGTGGAGGTAGGTGGTTGTGAAGTGGAAGGTAGATTCTGCTGAATGAAGGATTAGGGGTTTATAAACACATCGTGTGACATGAAGACTTCCCAAGGGATTCCTTGCTGCTCTAATTAGTGTAAGACAATCATTTTGATTAAGGAGTGGTGGAAAAGGCTCGACATTTGGTGGTCATAGATTCTTTTCTTGACAAGTGAGGCCATCTTGTCAATGCTCCGGAAAAGGTAGTATGGTAGGTTCATCATTTTGACTTTGGTGAAGTGCATTAGTAACCTTATATGATATGAGTAAATCCTGGAGTATCTCTCCTCACAGGTGAAATATCTGATAATCTGCTTCATTAGTAAGCCATACCTCTCTAGTAAGTGGGAGAAAGGAAAAACAACCTTGCAGCCTTGTTGATAGCTTGGTTTTAGGTAGGGCTCATAAAAGATCAAATCCAACTTCTTTTGTTTAAAAAATATCTCGCCAATGTCTGGTATACCTGTTGCTTTAGAAATGGATTTAGATGAGAGCTCAAACTGCACTCCTGCTAGGCTAACTTGGTGATTTTGTAAGCCAAGGATGAACAATCTAGTCAAGTCTCAGTGGCTTTTGAATTGCCTGACCTTTTCACAAAACAGATAACACCCAACATCCTGAAAGCATGAAAGGATCATGGGAGAGGAAGTAATTTGAGCTATGTCTAAGGGCTCAAACCTATTTTCCTTTCCTCCCTTGTGTTTAGGCTTGGAAGGTCTTTGGATTTTATCACTGTCGGTATGAACTTCTCCTTTAGACATGGTGGTTGTTTTTTAGCACAACAAGACTTTTAGATTTTGTTTTTTAGGTCAAAAGGCTGAAATGAGTGAGGTGATGGGAAAATTTTGCAAAAGGGGGCCAAGATGAAACTCTCAAGGAGTGCACTCAGTGTTTTGGAGTTTTGTTTGCTGTCACTCAGTCTCCTTTGGCATATATAACAATTTTTTCCTTTGCAAAGCCTAACCAAAGGTATTAAAACTGATTTCTTAGACAGCCTAGGGTTTGGTTTAATTAAGCCTTTAACTATATCTTTGCTTAGGAAAATGAAAGCTTTGGAGGTAAGAAAACAAATCACCAACCTTATGTCTTTGATTGCAGGAAGTTTGGAGGTGAAAAACCAAAATTTTGACTCCTTTTAGCAACTTTAGACAAACTTTGTCTGTGCGTAGCACCCATGCATTGCGTCGGGTCGGCTCAGGCTGGAGATGGGCTAGTTGGGCCTTCAGGAGCATAGCGCCGGTGGCCGATAGGCAGTTTCAGGCACTTTCTATGTCTGTGCGTAACACTGGCCCAGGTGTGTACCACCGGGCCCTGGGTGCGTGGCGTAGTGTTAAATAACACTACGGCCACCCCTCCTGTGTGTAGTGCCTAGATATTTTCACTGATTTGCACATAAATTTTTGAAACCTCTCTCAATGGCTTCCTTTGGCTTGGAGATGAAAAATGATGTGGGCGGAATACCCAAAAAGGCCTTTATAACCTTCTTGAAAAATAAATTTGAAGCTAAACCCACTTTTATAATGTTCATTTCCTTTGCTTTTTCTTACTATGTTTTTTAACTTCTTTTGGTCCTGTGGGTGGACAATTTGATTAAAACATTGTTCTCTTTTTTTTCACCGCTGGAGGCCTCTTAAGGTTCTCCTTAATTTGAAAATATTCCTAAAGACACCAAGCCCATGCCTCTCAGCCTATACTTTGGAAAAATAACTGTTTTTTACTTTAACACCTATACACAACAAACTCATTATTTTTGAGATTTATCCCTTTGACTAATGTTCTACCATGTTTTTATCTTTGAGGGAAAAGACCTGTTGGTGGGAGAAATACCTCAGTAGTAAGTATAAACAACAACTTGGTTTTTTAGATGTGCCACCTTTATGGGAAAGAAAACCAGGGGTATATCTGTTTCTTTGGCCATTTAGACAATGATATATGTCTAGTGAGGGAGGTGAGATATTGAAACATTTTTGTGTTTTGTTAGCCACTTCTAAACTTGCAGGTGCCTACCCAGTCTTTTTCTTTTGATCATTATTTCCTTTTGAAGTTTGGACAACTACCCTTATCAATAATGACCCATGTTTTTCCCTTTGGCCACTGGAATATGTATCTAGCTGTTCTTTAGAGGAAGAGGCCTTTGAATCTGACATTTATTGCCTCTTCCTGCTGATACTCTTCATCATCTTTATGCCTTTGGTGTAGTGGAGTACTTATCTTCATGTCTGCCCTCCTTTCTATTCTTTAAAAACTCTAATTTTACCCTTTGCTCAGGTGGAGTTAGTGTTTGTCTGCTAAACCATAGGGTAACTGGAAAACCATTGAAACCATCTACTGTAATGAAGGAGGTTTCCTGGTCACTATTTTGACCCTCTTTTTCTATCTTCCCAAGCTTCTGAGTTTTTAGGGATACTTCAAAAAAACAAACAGTCTTATCTTCTGAGTTGTCAAAGAGACACTTATCAAACTTACTATTTTATGTCTAAAGCCTTCAATGATCTTTTGGAGGGTTTTAGGTGTTTTTTGCCTTTGTAACCATATCATTGCTCTATTTCTTCGTCAAAACAGTCAATGAATCTTGATTCTTAACAAACAAATACCTTGTTACTTTCTTCTAGGTTGTGAATGGTCCCCTCATAATGATCCTCCTTCTCTACCTTACCTCATGGCTAATTTGATGTTTTTTGGTATTCTTTGTAGGAATGCAAGCAAAGGGCAACTGTCCCTCTACAAGTTTCATGTTTGAAGCCAAACAACCTTTTAATGATCTTTTTGATTGATGTATAGTGTTGCTTATCTGCCATTGTATTTTATGACCTACATGGAACTTTTGATGGGAAACACTTCATAACACACTCTCATGAGATCATTTTCTTGCTTGTAAAATTAAGACTGTTTGTATCTTGCTACCAGTTGTGGATGCCTTTATGAGCTTTTTAGGTTTCCTTCTTTGCCTCTGTTTTTGTTGTTGACCATTTACAAAACATTCATACAGAAATGCTTGGATATGGTAAATTTCTCCTTTGCAGGCTTACTACTTGATCAAGAGGATGCCTTTGGAGGTATTTGATGTTATTTGGCCAATGATAGGCCTCACCCTTGTGTTCTCTTGAATTCACCTTTGAATATCTGTGGAAAAAATGAATTTAGAAACGTGATAGTGCATAACCTAGGTGACCCTATTTGACTTATTGTAATGTCCTTGGAATAGGTTTTTGACTGAAAACTTGAATCAGGGTTTGGATGAGGAGATAGGATTTTGACACTCTATCATGCACTACCATCATAGACAACTAGAAAATCTTGTTTTACTTCAAAGGGCTTTTAGAAAGGGAGTTTTGGAACCACCATTGCTTGAGGCACTTGTGGGTAGGGGAAAAGTTCGGTTCACTTGGCGAAATAAGGTATGAAAATAGAGGGCTTAGGAAAACAGAGACATAATGTTATAGACAGTGGTGGAAAACATAGTGAGAGTGTGGGACATCAGTCCAGGATTTGGTCTTGTCTGGATGATAGATTGGCCATGCTTGGACAAGGAAGTGGGATAGTGAAAATTTTCTCTTTGAGGAGATTTCTAGAACTCACATGATTCTTGAATTCTGTTTCTAGAAATCCAGGACAAAGCATTTAGTCATCTAAATAGGTAAAAATTATTGATGAGTAACAGTGGCTCCACTTGGGCAGGGCAGAACCTTTTCAGGAGGTGTCCAGAATTTCAGATCTCTTGGTTTATGAAGACCAGTGCCTCATCCATTGGGCAGATTTTCTTCTTTATTTTGCTGTTGCGTTCCCTGAAGTAGTGATTTTGAAAATCTGAAAGCATGATTAGCTGAAATTTACTTTTACCTACCCAACCTACTTGCATAAAATATGTTCTTCCTTGGGTGCAGTTGAACTGGCAAACCCATTGACATTTTTATGTTGAAAGCGAAATTAAGCTATCTACTTCTACACTTATCTCTTCCGGGAGTTCAGATTAGGCTATTGAACTCCTTTGGTTCTCTACCTATTCTATTCAACTGTCAAGGTTAATCTGTTTGACAAGATTTATTCACTAAGCTAAAAACATGAAATTGAAAACATGACTAAATCAGGATTAGACAATCTGATTTATCATGGGTTTGTGGCATAAACACAAGCTGCACACAAATGTTATTTTTGTACAAAATAAGACTAGACAAATCAAGGCTAAGATACATAGTTTGATATTCATCCCTGTTTTTCTCTTTGGTTTTGTTTTGAGCATGTGGAATCAGTATATTTCTTTCCTAATCTATTTTCTTTGACAAGTCAAGCTTCAATGTTTTGACCAACATTCTTTTCACTAACTTATCAACAATAAATTTAAAACATGTTCAGCCATGATTAGGCTAGATAGCTGAAAAATACATTCTTTTTGCACCAATAGTAGCATTTAGGCTTGCACACTTTCAGTATTACTATTTTTTGGGTATGGGGTTGTACCTTTTCTTTAGAATCTGCCCTCTTTTCTAATTTTTCTATGTTTTTTTTTTGTTTTTATCTCTCTTTTGGGCCTTTTCTTCAAACAATGATATGTACAATGAGTGAAAAATTAAAGCTAGGAATATTGACAAAAGTAGTGTTTGAGCATCCTGTCTTCAAAAGGATCTCCTAACATATTTTGTCCATTCAACTCTTGAAAATAGAAAACATCGTTACCTCCATTTGACAACATGGTATAAGGATTATTCCAAGAGTTTTCAGAAAATACATGATCCCCTTGGTGCTTCTTCTTTGACCTTTGCTCTTAAAATCTGTTTGAGTCAAACATCCTCTTCAAGTAGGCAAGGTATTCTTTATCATCTTTAAAACAAATGATGAAGTAATCCATGTACGCCATAGTAGATAAATTTAAAACTGAAGGCATAGTTTTTTGGAATGTATCTCCAGCACTTTCTAGCCCAGGAGGTATTTGTTTAAGCATGCAACTTTCCCAAGGAAATTTGAAAAAATCTTTGAGCTAATTGATCTGAAGTGGTATCATCTGATGGTAACCTGAACAACTATCATGCAATGAGATTTGGCTAGAAAACCCTACCCTTTGTAAAGTATGATATTTTTTGGCAAAAAGGTATTTTTTCATTTGGAAGGGCTGCTCCTAGTACCTAAAGTCTATACAAAGCCTATGTCCCTTTGCCTTCTTTCTAAGTGAACTCAACTGGTCAAGATTTCCATGATTATTTTTGAAAGGAGGGCTTTTTAGAACAATGTTTGTGTTACAAGGTTTTCGGCTAGCTTGCTTACATACATAAGCATTCTGATTTTTTTTGCATAGTCTCGTGTTTCTTTGTCTTGTGTGTAGTGATAAAATTTTAGAAAAATTAATTATTTCAGGCTTCTTAAGTTTATCCATGCTATCTTCCCCTATATCAACTGTAGAAAATATTTCTTTGGGATTTATAACAATTGTGAAAATTGAAAAATTGTTCGAAAGGGAAAAATTCTTGGATGATGAAGTATTTAGGTAAGGTAAAAACATAAGACTATCTTGCTCTAGATTCCAAAAGATTTTTGTTTTGTGAGGGTGTTTCATCTCTTCTAGATTAGCAAAAGGAAGAAGTTTTGTTTTTGTGATTTGTCTTTCTTTTGAGCAACCTATTCCCTTCTCTAAACTGATTCTTGTTTTTTTTTTTCTAAGTAAAACTAATCTATTAACAAGCTGATAATGTTACATCGAGACCGAAGTCAGTGACTACTGCCTTGGAGGCAGAAAATTCAGGAAAAAATAGAGTTGTAGACTGTCGAAACCCACGCAGGGGTGCAGAGCTAGATTTTTCCAAAAGATGCTGTGACCCAGAAGAGACAAAAAGGGGCCAGAAAGCTTCATAGCTACCAGAACAGAAAAAACCCAAGAAGTTGGGTGACATAAACAGAGAAAAAGACCAAGCAACGAACCCATTAGTCTTCCGGAGTCTCCTCCACAATCCTGCACCAGTCGGTGGCGTGCATGTCAGGAGCAGGCTTTGCGTGAGAAGCCGGGGGACCAGGTTCAGCAGAGAGCATGTCTTCATCTGGAACAAAATCTACAGGGCAAGACGGAGGCTGCGTCGGGATACTGCCACTGCCCATATTGAAATTCGAGAACTGGGTGTCAGGAGCAGCAACATTCTCCATAGGAATGGCCGGCTGCGAGCTGGACTCCCCTGGCAAGCTGTCTTCAAGAAAAACCACCGAGAGAATGGCTGTTATCCGAGGGCGGTTGAGGGTGTTGTTGAAGGTGAACCGAGCTGAACCAGTCGTATGAGCAGAGGAGGTTGGAGGGCGATGCGAATGGGGTCCCCAGAACAAGCGGAAATCCTGAGAGCGCCCCCGACCGCTTCGGGTTCTGGGGTAGTGGCTCGAGCCTTCGCCCAAGGAAGAAGAGTCTGGAGAAGGGCTGGAAAGATTAAGAGAGGGGTGGCTCCGAGAGCTTCCTCTTCTGCTCCGCATACGGTGTCGAATCCTCGGCATAGTGTGATGGAGCAGGGTCCAGAACACATCAACAAACGTGAAAGCCAGCACAGGGTGGCCCAAACTCGGACGAGGTCGCAGCAGTGGCTTAATTCTCCTAGGAGGATAAGCCTCCCTCTGCATAGAACACAACGAACACAGATAGACTCTCTCCTGACTATGCACACAGCAACTAACGACGCCAAAGCGATTCTGAGGGAAAGCCAAGACTGGGTGATATTTAACCTGTTGCTGATGGTAACCATCCACCATGAGACAGGCCTTAACATGCGCCAAGTCCATCCTTCCCATACCAAGCATATCAGTCTTCTTAATTGCATCTATGGTGAGAATCCCGCCGAAGCATGCGGAGGCGTGGTTCATCACAGTTGAAGGCGCGCGAATGATGTAGATTTCAGAGCCCATAGCGTTGGAAGGAGGGGAGTGTAAATGAGACATGCCATTGCGCGGCTGTCCATTTAACTCCACGTACCAATTGGGCAGGTGTCGGCAGGGCTTGCCGCCCCTCCATCCCATCCCATTAATTTTCCTTTGAAACACCCACATCCGGGGCTAAACTGATTCTTGTTTCTGACATTTCATTTTCAATTTTCACAAAATCAATTTCAGTTTTATTATCTTGTGGTATTTCAGGGTCGTGATAGTTTTTACCGTTGAACCCATCATAGAGGAGCTGATCTGATTGTTGAAATGTGCCTAGAGCTTCACAATCTTCATTCACTTGCTCATCAAGGTCATTTTCATTATACAAGATGAATGATTCCAAGTCTGAATGAATGGAATAGATAGGGGTGTTGTTGGGTCTATCTAGGATGCTTACCATATACTTCACATGAGATTCTTGGTAGAGTCTCCTTGTTTGGTTGAAAATAGGGATAGTAGCATAGGAAATGTCAAGTTGGAGGTTCCCCAACAGTTTGGCTCCCCAAGATCCCAATAACAACATGTCATATTTGGGGGGAATGTCAGAAATGACTATATCCATGACCAAGCTCTTAGCAGGGATTTGTGTAAGATTGACACATAAGTCTTTGATCAGGCCCAAGCACTTAACCCTGCTTGAATCAAAGGAATACAGATCTTTATAGGGCTTGGTTATTTCTAGGCCCAATCTTTCCATCACTACATTCGGCATGACATTGTGAGAGGCACCAGAGTCAAGCATGGCATTATGTAGGATTTTTTCGTGTGTGTTTAGGCTAACATAGAATGGGGGAATGGATCCTTCTTGGTATTTTCCATCTACTTCGGGTCCAAACAACAACTCTAGTTTATCATCTGTCAAATTCAGAGTATTGGTATCATTTCCTATGTTCAAAACTTTCAAAACTTGGGAGCGGTACATATCCTGAGCTACCAGTTCAGTGAGAGGGGTGGTTATTTTGATTTTAGTGATTTATCCTTTGAAACTGAAAGGTACTTGAGTTTTAGACATATTTACATCAGTTTTATCATCCATGAATTTTTCCACATTTTTAATTTTCTGATTTTGATTTGGGGGTTTGTTCAGTAGAGTTTTCTCAGGGCCACTTGCAGAGGTTCTAGGGAAGCTTGTGTCAACACCTGGTTGGATTGTTTTATCCTTGTTGGGATCAATTTTCTTAGCCATGTCACTGTTATTGTCTGTTGTTCTTTTAAGAATGTTTTCGAGAGTTTTCTTAATAGTAGTGTCTGAGTTGTTTTTCCTAGAGTTTTCTTGGTTTTTCTTACTCCTAAGATCATATTGCCTATGGACTTCCATTATGGCATTTTCTAATCCCAATTTGTGGTCTTCATAGTTTTTTTCATCTTGGTTTGAGGAGAAAAAACCTTGTTCTTCTTCTGGGAGAAAAATCTCACCTTCACTATGAAATCCTATTAAGTTTAGATGATTCTCATCTAGTTGTTCAATATCTCTTTCCCCTTCGTCAACATAGTTATCTTGGAAGGGTGGCCTGATTTGTTGTTAATTTTCCCTTGGTCTTTTTTGGGACGAGTCCCTTCTAAAATTTTGATTCTGGTTTCTATTTTGGGGATTTTTTTGGTTGTCCCTAGGGGGTGCTCTTTCATTTATGCTTATTCTCTCCATAATTATTTCCATGGTCCTAAGAAGGTTGTCCATCTTGGAATCAGAGGAGGAGGTGGAGGGCATGGTGTCATGTTTGTATATTACCCTCTTTTCTGATCTTAGCCTAGCTCTTTTTTCAATTAAGTTGGCCTCTACACTTATAGCTCCTTTTTTCATGTATTTTAAAGTTAAGGGCTCTCTTTCTCTTAGTTGATAGGCTATGTCGGGGTCAAAACCCTCCAGGAATTTAGCTAAGGCTAGGCCTAATGGGGGTTTCATGTTTGGCGGTAGTGCGTTGTAAACACTATTGAACCTAGTGCAATAGTCTTGGACACTTTCTCTCATGTTTCTCTTAAGATTGCTATATTCCGAAAGGATCTGAAGAGGGTTTTTCTTGATTTCCCATTTTTTTATGAATGTTTGGTAAAGGGAAGGGAGATCATGTATGTTTTTGGGAGTTAAGATTTTGAACCATTTCTTAGCTTCTCCTCCTAGGGTTTGGGAAAACATCCTCATCTTCATGGTTTCCTCCTCTAATTCCATGTAGTCAAAAGAATAATTCATTCTATCTACATGTTGTTGGGCAGTAGTGGATTCAACCTCGGTGAAGTGTGGGATTCTGGATTGGTAATCATTTGGTAAAGGTACTAATGGTTGTGGTAACACAAGGGGTGCATACCATGCTACCATGGTGGGAGCTAATGGTGGATTTACAAGTGGAGGATTTGTGCTATGAGATGGAGTGGTTTTCACAATGGAGGTGTGAATGGGTGTGGCAGAAGTACTCAGACCAGTAAACTGATTTTGAGCAGACTTGGGGTGAAAAGAGCCAAAGTGGTGGAGAATTTGGAAATCAGGTGGTGTGGAAGGAGAAGCTTCTCTGCTAAGACTCTGCTGCAAGTCTATGGGATCAAGGTCGGTATGGTCGATCCTACTTTGTGACTTGGTCCTGAAAAGGTTTTTGTTGTGGCACAAGTCAAACAAGGGATCTTGCAAGGCTGTGGGTTGTTCAGATACAAATATTGCTTTATGAATGGTCCTATTAGAAGCTAAGTTTCCAGTTTCAGAAGTTTGCCATTGAATATTTTCTGGGTCATCAACTATAGTAGGAGGGTTTGGGTCTAGATGAGATCTGGTATTGATTCTTCGCGGAGCCAGATTTCAAATTCAAAATTTAGAGAGGTTGAAAGTTTATGACCGCTTTCGGAATGCTGACCTCTCTAGGTCTTGTCAAACTCGCACAGTGTGTGACTAGGTTTATAGACTTCTCAGGTTTGGCTTGATGCAGTGCTATAGGAGTCTATAGATACTTAGCAAAATTTAGAAGGCCTACTGGAGGCTAGTGGAGTCGCCAGGTGGATATTTTTAGTTGTTTTGAAGATATGTTGTCTATGGTGCACCACCAATACTGAAAAAAAGCCAATCTAGAAATGCTTTGGGGTTTTATGAGTTTCTATATGTGGCCTGAAGGTTTGTAAGAGTGTCCTATAGCTGAGTCATTAATTTTCTAAGATGGTGAAAAAGCTAGATTCTACTCTTAGGCTATCAGTTAAGTTTTCTATGATTTGACGAAGGTTTCTGAAGTCCTAAGGGATACTTAGTTTGTCACTGACATCAGAGGTTGCATCATAATCACCATTGTGTTAGTGATAGTGATAAGGTAGCTATAAATCATAGGATACTGTTTGATGAAGGGATTATGGATTGCTAAGGGGTATTTAGATTGTTATGAACTCAGAACGTCCGACTGTGATCGCCATTATGTTAGGGTCCCATGATTTGGAAGATTGGCTAAACCAAATGACAGGGTAACATCAGACTAGTCTTTGGAGTCCTAGGACCTTGCCTTCCTAGACTTAGAGAGGGCTCTCTCTATTATGCAAAGGATGTGAACTTGTTCACTTCGGATGATTGATTTTAGGCTAGTTGTTAGGTGTAATTTATTTGTTTATTTTGGGTTGGGGTAAGATGAATAAGTAGGATAGGTGGAATGAGATATTTTCAAATCAATAGGGCTATGGGGTCAGATGAAGTCGAGGGTGTCTAAATGATGAAGCAAAGTGTATTGCAGGGCCGATTTAGCAAGGTTAATGGATCCTTTAGGTGAGGTATGAGGTGTAATGAAAATTAAGTTTGGGAAACACTCGGAGGTCTTCAACATATATAGTCTGAAGAAATAACTCACGAGGTAGGGCAAACCATTAATCTATATGAACAATACTCAAACTAATAAACATGTAAGAAGAACATTCTGGTGATACATAGAAGCATTAAAACTCCTTACTTTAGAAATTCAATTTCAGCTTTTTGAGAAAACACATAAGATAAACAAAAAACTCAATATATGGAGAGGGAAATCCTAAACAACATATATCAAACTATCGGGAACTCAGAAACAAGTTGGTAAGCATGGGAAAAGGGCAAGAATGAAACGAGACCTCTTTGTCTTAACCTAATCAATCAATATTCCATAGAAAAGCTTCAAAATAGGGTTTTGAAAACATTAAATCAGCAGGGCATACCATGAATCATATTTATAAGGTAATATACTAACCATTGATGAGACAAAAACAAGTTTTAGTGGGCCTAAGGAGCAATCAAAAATTCCCTAAGATGACTAAAAGAGGAAAACATCAAAGCTATAGCAAACAGGAGGTTTGAGGTGCTTCCATGAGCATATCTCAGCCTATACTTTTATGATCTATAGTAACCAAGAATACTGAAATGAAATGAGGAAAAGAAAAAATTAACAAGTTAGGAAAACATCACCATTCACCAAGCTATGGAACCCTGCAAGCAGGCTTCTCCAACATCAAGCCACACAAGCCATTCATTCACTTCATAGAACCAATATCTTGTCCAATCTAATAAAACCATGTATTTCTTTTAAACACATCAAGTACCAACTATTTACAAAGAATCCTAATGTATTATATAACAAATGAGGAGAGGAGAGCCTACTAGATCATCTAGAAGCCTATTGGCCAAAGAGAAATATCCTAACTTGTCCTTGAGGCCTTGCAAGTCCAAAGGCACAAAAATATCCTACAAATAACTTTTCCGGCCCAAAATAGAAATTAAATTGAATTTTAAGCTCTGACAAGCATGAGAAAACTTTCCAAACGCACATTTTCCCCACTCATCCATAGGTGCGTAGCGCATTATGTCAAACAATGAAAAATTTCCAGGTGCGTAACGCAGAAATAGGCCTTTTTGCAGCAGTCATTTGGAGGTCTTCCCGACACCGGATTTGGCTCCGTGATGGCTCGTTGGAAAGACTTATGAGTCTAATTTCCAAAAATGTTTGATTTTTTATAATTGGATTTCATTTACCTGCTCAAAAATCAGATCTACCAACACTTCTCTGTGCGTAGCACCTGGTCTGAAAAGGAGGCAGAAAGGTCAAATGTTTGATGTTGTTTGACCATTTGAGAGGGTAAAACTACTCCGAATGATCTGAAATTTGGTGCCTAGACTATTGGTGATGTGAAAAATCCAAAAATGTAAACTTTTAGAGCTGAAGATGCACCAATTTTGTGCGTAGTGCCTAGGGTTCTGCGCTCCTAGGGTCAAAATTTGGAAAAAACAAAAAGTTGTCTAGTTTGCCTCAAAATTGGTAGGTAGGTGCCTCATGGGTCCTTGTAGACCTGTAGAGAAACGTGCGCCAAAATTCCAAGCCTAGCTTGGTCTTTTTCATCATTTGGTTCTGGGCCCTTATTTTTGGCAGTTTTGAGCTTCTTTCTTGCAAAGTGATTTCTTTGTTTATAGTGCTTAGTCATTCTCCTTTGCAAGCTCAAGTTTTTGTTGGCCTTGTCTAGTTTGGCATCTATATGCATGTTGGCCATTTCAAGCCATGATTCCCTATGATGATCAATTTCCATGGCAAGGATTTTGGTGAGAGGAAATTGTTGTGCTTGTGTTGATTCTTCCTCCCTTTGCTATGCCAATGTTTTCCTAAGACCCATAGTCCTAGGTCTATTTCTAGTTTGGCCTTATTCACCACTATCCTCCTCATAAGTTCCCATGTATTCCTCCAACTGAACTTGTGACCTTTGAGCCTCTCTCCAATATTTGAGCGCCCTTGCTTCATAGATGGTGAGCTGGCCACTCATTTTTTTTTTCATCTGCAAAAAGTGAATGAGATCCTTTGGCTTTTCTAAATCAAATTCCAAGTCTTTGATCTATGCATTCCAGTCTTGTAGAAGAGAGTTTACTATTTTTGTCTCATTTTCATCATCACTGTCTATGTGAATGAGCTCAAATTCTCTTTCTTCCTCATGATTGTCCTTTTCTTCTTTCACTTGTCGTTTACCTTTGTCTTTCATTGGAGTTGAGGAGGAGTGCATAACCCCTTGCCCTTTGGAGGCAGAAAACACATGCCTATCTCCTCTTTGATAGGTAATGGTGAAAGGTACAAAAAATTTTATTTGCAAACTATGACCATTACTGACCTTTGGAATGTTTCCCTCCTCATAGATTATTTCTTTGTGTGCATCTTCCTTATCTTGTTCTTCGATGCCCTGTTGATCAACATCCTTACTATCTTTTATGACATTACCACTGTTAAGATCATTAGGACTATCCTCCTCTATTTTTGCATTGTTAGAGGCACCTTGATCGGTGTTGGGCACATCTTCATTTCCATGACTATCTTCTTCCTCACCTTTTGACCCACAGTATTCATTGTCAAATTTATCTTTTGTATCACTGTTTGCATTCTTTGTAGGGTCACTGTCTTGGGTACCTTCACTAGTATTACCATCACTGTGAGGGTCATTTCCTCCTTCATTAGGTAAGTTCTTTTGGCTGATCTCTTCTTCACTAGGTGAGTTCTTTTGGCTGATCTCTTCTTCACTGCTTTGCTCACTATCTTCATTACTTGGCCTATTGTTATCATTTTATTGCCTGCTGAAAACAACTTCAAACTCTGTTTCTGGACTGTTTTTGACATTCTTGTCACTCTCATCTTTGTTTTATTCATTGATTTCATATGCCTCCTCCTCACTGTTGTTTGTTTTCTCTTCATGGTCACTACCCTCATCATTTCCTTCAGTACTACTGTCTTCTTCTTTGTTTTCCTCATCCATATCAGTTTCTACCTCACTATCCTCTTCCTCATCTTTGTCATTTGTTTGTTCTTTATTAGATCCATTGTCCGCTTCTTCACTTGGTACATTAGGAGGAGAGATAGGAGGTGAATTTGTTTGTGGAGAAGGCATAGGCAGAGATGATGGAGGAGTAGAGGTAGGTGGTTGTGAAGTGGAAGGTAGATGCTGCTAAATTAAGTCTTGGGGGTTTGTAAACACATCATGTGAGATGAAGACTTCCCAAGAGATTCCTTACTGCTCCAACTGGTGTAAGAAAATAATTTTGATCAAGGAGTGGTGGAAAAGGCTCGACATTTGGCGGTCATAGCTTGTTTTCTTGACAAGTGAGGCCATCTTTTCAATGCTCCGAAACAAGGTAGTATGGTAGGTTCATCATTTTGAATTTGGTGAAGTGCATTAGTAACCTTATATGATATGAGTAAAATAGGTTTGAGCCCTTAGACACAGTTTAGATTACTTCCTCTCCCATGAGTAAACCCTAACCAAAGTTATTTAAACCTAATTTCTTAGGCAGCCTAGGGTTTGGTTTAATTAAGACTTTAAATATTTTCTTTGTTTCAGAAAATGAAAGCTTTGGAGGAAAGAGAAAAAATCACCAACCTTGTTTCTTTGATTGCAGGAAGTTTGGAGGTGAAAAACTGAATTTTTGACTCCTTTTAGCAACTTTAGACAAAATTTGTGTGTGCGTAGCGCCTGGGCGTAGCACTCGTGCATAGCACCGGGTTGGCTCAGGCCAAATATGGGCCATTTGAGCCTTCAGGAGCGTAGCGCCAGTGGCTGACAGGCGGTTTCGGGCACTTTCTGTGTCTGTGTGTAACACTGGCCCAGGTGCATAGTGCCTGGATATTTTCACTGATTTGCACAGAAAATTTTGAAAACTCTCTCAACGGCTTCCTTTGGCTTGGAGATGACAAATGATGTGGGGGGAATACCCAAAAATTCCTTTATAACCTTCTTGAAAAATAAATTTGAAGCCAAACCGACTTTTATAATGTTCATTTCCTTTACTTTTTCTTACTGTGTTTTTTAACTGCTTTTGGTCCTGTAGGTGGACAATTTGATTAAAACATTGTTCTAATTTTTTTTCACTGCTGGAGGCCTCTTAAGGTTCTCCTTAATTTGAAAATCTTCTTGAAGACACCATGCTCATGCCTCTCAGCCTATACTTTTGAAAAAGAACTGTTTTTTACTTTAACACCTATACACAACAAACTCATTATTTTTTCCATTTCTCCCTTCGGATGATGTTCTGCCATGTTTTTATCTTTGAGGGAAAAGAATTGTTGGTGGGAGAAATACCTCAGTAGTAAGTATAAACAACAACTTGGTTTTTTAGATGGGCCACCTTTATGGGAAATCAAACCAGGGGTATATCTATTTCTTTGGCCATTTAGACAATGATATATGTCTAGTGAGGGAGGTGAGATCTTGAATTTTTTTTGTGTTTTGTTGGCCACTTATGGTCTTGCAGGTGACTACCCAGTCTTTGTCTTTTGATCACTGTTTCTTTTTGAAGTTTGGACAGCTCCCCTTATCAATAATGACCCATGTTTGTCTCTTTTGGCCACTGGAATATCTCTCTAGCTGTTCTTTAGAGAAAGAGGCTTTTGATTCTGACATTTCTTGCCTATTCCTACTGATACTCTTCATCATCTTTATGCATTTGGTGTAGTGGATTACTTATCTTCATGTCTGTCCCCCTTTCTATTCTTTAAAAACTCTGATTTTACCCTTTCCTGAGGTGGAGTTAGTGCTTGTCTACAAAACTCTAGGGTAACTAGAAAACCCTTGAAACCATCTGCTGTGATGAAGGAGGTTTCTTGGTCACTATTTCGACCCTCTTTTTCTATCTTCCCAAGCTTCTAAGTTTTTAGGGATACTTCAGAAAAAAAACAGTCTTATCTACTGAGTTGTCAAAGAGACACTTATCAAACTTACTATTTTATGTCTAAAGCACTCAATGTTCTTTTGAAGGGTTTTAGGTGTTTTTTTCCATTGTTACCTTAGCATTTCTCTATTTCTTGGTCAAAACAATCAATGAATCTTGATTCCCAACAAACAAATACCTTTCTGCTTTCTTCTTGGTTGTGAATGGTCCTCTCATGATGATCCTCCTTTTTTACCTTACCTCATGGCTAATATGATGGCTTTTTGGTCTTCTTTGCAGGAATGCAAGCAAAGGGCAGTTGTCCCTCTACAAGTTTCATGTTTGAAACCAAACAACCTTTTAATGATATTTTTGATTGATGTACAATGTTGCTTATGTGCCATTGTCTTTTATGACCTGCATGGACCTTTTCATGGGCAACACTTCATAACACTCTCTCATGAGATCATGTTCTTGCTTGTAAAGTTAAGCTTTTTTGTATCTTGCTAGCAGTTGTGGATGCCTTTATGATTTTTTTAGGTTTCCTTATTTGCCTCTATTTCTGCTGTTGACCATTTACAAAACATTCCTGTAGAAATTCTTCGATATGGTAAATTTCTCCTTTGCAGGCTTACTACTTGATCAAGAGGATACCTTTGGAGGTCTTTGATGTTCTTTTGCCAATTATTGGCCTCATCCTTGTGTTCTCTTGACTTCACCTTTGAATATCTGTGAAAAAAATGAATTTAGAAACATGATAGTGCATAACCTAGGTGACCCTATTTGACTTCTTGTAATGTCCTTCGAATAGGTTTTTGACTGAAAAATTGAATTAGGGTTTGGATGAGGAGACAATATTTTGACACTCTATCATGCAATACCATCCTAAACAACTAGAAAACCTTGTTTTACTTTAAAGGGCTTTTAGAAAGGGAGTTTTGGAACCACCATTGCTTGAGGCACTTGGTGGGTAGGGGAAAAGTTCAGTTTACTTGGCGAAATAAGGTATGAAAATAGAGGGCTTAGGAAAATAGAGACATAATGTTATAGGTAGAGATGGAAAACATAGTGAGAGTGTGGGACATCAATCCAGGATTTGGTCTTGTCTAGAGGATAGATTGGACATGCTTTGACAACGAAGTGGGATAGTGAAAATTTTCTCTTTGAGGATATTTCTACAACTCACACGATTCTTGAATTCTGTTTCTAGAAATCCAGGACAAAGCATTTATTCATCTAAACAGGTAAAAATTATTGATGACTAACAACCTTAACTCAATTTCACTGAATTAAATTGTTACAAATGAAATTAAACTCAATATAGGCTCCTAAAATTAATGAATAATTGTACACAACTCAAGTTAAGCTCGAAACTCAAATTAACTAAGTTAAATGAGAGAAAAAAACTCAATTAACTCATTCAAGTTGTCTTGTGATCTGGAATTTCAATTTTCTAATAATTTAATTGAAGGGAATATTAAATCAAGATTTTCTTGCCACCATTTTTATTGCACCAGTGAAGCTTGTTGGTGCGAAAACCCTCTTAGAATAATTGAACTAGTTGAAATAGACCTCTAAGGAGAGTAAAACCAATAGAATTAGAATCGAAAACAACTTGCGGATCTAGGACATGGTAATACCTTATTCACATCGCACCGCTCCCTCTATAATTGGACTAAATGACCAAGGAAACCTCATCTAGAAGGCATGACCTATCGTGAAACTGAATCAATAGAATAAAATGATGGAATATATTGAGAAATGAATCCAGATTCATTGTCAGCGTCACTGCTTCCATTCCCCCAATAACCTTGAACTCAATCGTACACGACAACCTTCAAACCCGCCAAAAGACATCATATGTAAGTGGAAATTGTTAATAGGATAAATGACATAAAAATGTTTCACTTGTTTATAGGCTAAATGACATAAACATGTGTTGCTTGTTTATAGGTTGTGGAAATATGAAAAAAGGCTCCAATGTAACCTCTCCTTAATAAACACCTTCGACGTAATAAATCGACCAACATAGATTAGGTAGGCCTGATAATTAAGTTTAAGGACAACTTCATATCAACAGTAATTACGTTATGGGACAACTGATAATGATATTTTTCTTTAATATTTATTTATTAACATTATTTTTGTCTCTAATACTTTAATGTAAAACTAATTTCATAAGTATTCACATATCACAAAATAAAAAATAATATTATAAATATTAAAAAATACTTTTCAATAAACCTTCTATAGAAATAATAATAAAGATATAACCCCATATAGCTTGTAATAGTGTTCTTTAATAAGTTCTAATTCACTCAGGGAAAACACATTAAATGTCAATGTCTCACTTAACATTAAGAGTTGACCCTATGATATAATTAAATATTTAATATTATTAAAACTAATTTCATAAACATTTATTTATTATAAAATAAAATATTATATTATAAATATTATAATTTTTTTTATAGAATTTTGTATATATAACCTAATAGGACTTATAAGTTATATATAATACTATTTAGATAAAATTATTTAATGATAGAATGAAATATTTAATAGTAATATTCAATTTTATGGTATTATTTTAATTATGGATATGTTTATTTTACTGAGCGCATTTACAGTTTAGTAGGAGAGTGATGTGTAATTTCTTCCATGCTAAACTTAGAATTGACATGTATATTTTGTAAGATAAAAATAAAAATATTTCACTATTAGTGTTACACATAAATAAAATATCTGGATGTCCATATAAAACAAGTGCCACACTTCCAGTCGAAAATTTCAAATTGACATATGAATTAGAAAAATTAATTACCTACTAACGAACTAGCACTTTCATAACTTACATAAATTTTGGTGGGTAGAAATCATTAGCAAGTCCACACATTCACATTTTTACTCCTACTTGTTAAAGTCATTCACATAAATTAATATATATGAAAATTATAAGATATATTCAAATCAAACATAAGATATATTCATAATTTCAAATTATAAAATATGTCCACATCAACATGAGATAGTTTTTCTTACCACTTGAAGATTTACATGAAGAATTAAACATTAAAAAATTGCTACTATTATTTCATTTAATGGATTAAGTATGAAAAATATTTCATAGCCCTAGGCTAAAATTTCATGTAATAAATTTAATAAAGGAAAAATAAGACCAAGGTCACGTGACACTTATTCTAAGCTGAATGTTGGGCAAAAAATTCTAGTGGGTGTCACTTTCGGTTTATTATGGCGAAAGAAATTGAAAAATACAATGGAAAAGGATTTAGAAAGGCATGATGCATTAATCGGCATTTTATTTATGAAAATAAAGGAAATTAGGAGAAAATGGAGCTGAAAGGTCACAGGTTGCATGTGAGGAGGAATTGAAGGAAAATTAAGGAAAATGAAGAAATTAAAGGCATCAAGAATAAAAATACATCAGAGCATCAATTGGTAGCCTTTGGTCAGTTCTGTTTTCAGAATTGGTTTCAGAGATGAGAAGAGCACCAAGAGGAGAAAACAAGCAAGGAAATCAAAGGAAGGACAAAGATATCAAAGGAAAGTAAGGAAAGCAATGAGCAAGCAAGGAAAGGTTGAATCAAGCAACTTCAATGAGAATAAGTGCATGTAACTCGTTACATGTATGATTTCCTAGTTGGTTTTGGCATGCATGGTATATTCATGTGTATATTTGGTTTATTTGTCATCGATGGCATGGATTTGGTGGAGCTTTGGATTTCTAGAAGGTTTTGCATCTGTTTTGAGGTGGTTTTAGGAAAATCCCAAGGATTGGTGGTGGAGATAGTTTTCTATGGGAAACCCTCCACAGGTAGGTGGAGACAGGAAAATTCCTCAAGGGATGGTGAAGAAATTATGATGCATCCAAGATCGGTTTGGTTTTGTGATCTCAGAACTTTTTTAGGTGAGATCAGAGTATGGTGACGGTGGAGGTGATTTAACCATTAGATTCCCATGGTTTTTTAAGGATTGGTTTATCCTATGAGATCCCACATTAATTCTTGGAATATGGCACGAGGGTGATTGGTTGAAAGAAAGATTTGGTTCAACCCAATCTATGGTCGGGTGGTACGAGGAACTCTCGGACCTCGTTGGATTTTTTAGATGGTTAATAAGAGCTAATTTTATCTTGATTTTGATGATTAAATGTACTTCTGGTGTTGTGGCTTTAATGGTTGTTCTATCATTGGTATTTATCTTGTTCTATGCTGGTTATTAACGTGGATATTTGACATATCTAATTATGAAACTTATCACATTTTCATTAATGAATGTTTGGTTAGTGAAAGAAAGACCTAATTGGTGGTATGATAGGTATTGTGTGAAGGAATTGGCCCTTCTTGTTAAACATCAGAAACATTTTTAGAGCCTTGTCTTTAGATGTGCATTCATGACCTCTAGGTTTCATGTTTACAATGTGTTTGACAAAATGTCAATCTCGGCTGGAAAAGGTTAGGTCAAGTACTGGTTCAAGTTTTTTCTTAGAGGCTTGTTTTTCTATGTTACTCATCATTTCTGAAAGTTTCACCGAGTTCTAAGCAGAGGATTGAGTCCTAGCCTTGAAAAAGTGTCTCAGAATTCAGGGTTGTTGGCATAGAAATGACTGGAAAAGACCACAGTCGGTGGAAAGAAGGTTTATGGGAGAGAATGGAGGTTTATAGTTGCTTTCATGCCTTGGAAAGGGAGTGAATAAGGCTCCAAGTAAATAAAAAATAGAGTTTCCTCAAAGGTTTGACACCTGGAGGGGTTGGGTTTCTCCTCAAGGTATTATAGCACCTGAGGGAATTCAGTAAGGTCTTAATTTCTCGACTCCAATTCCTTAGGGTCATATAGAAGGTTTAATCTTATCATAATAACCCTTAGCTCATGTTTACCTTGGCCAAGCCAATGAAAGCGAGTAAATGTGGGAGGACGCACATTACTGTTCACAAGCAATTATGAATCAGTATAGTGATGGAATGAAGTTGTATCTATTCTTCGCTATATATTTTTTACTAATTTCTCTTTCACATTTCCAAAATTAAACTAAACCCATAAAATTTTAAAAAATCACAACTAATAAAGGAGAATGGATTACTGAGGAAAATGAAAATTATTGAAATAATATATATGTGAAAAACTACTAGGATATTTAAACAGTTGGATCTTTGTTTATTTATATAGTTGATGCATTTGAAAGTGTCTGATTTTCTTTACTAACCTACCTACATGGGATGAAAGTTGGGTTTCTCCTTGTATATTACATATATATGTTAAAAATTCACTCTCTTGATTATTTTTCGGGTCTCCATTGAAAACTAAATATTCACACCCTATTATCAATCAACATATTGATGAGATGAAAGTTGGATTACTTCTTTTTCATATATCTTTGAAAATTCTCTCTTTCACATTGCCAAACAAACAAACCCATGAAATTTTAAAAATATCACACCTAATAGAAATGATTGGATTACTTAGAAAAATAAAACTTATTATTAAACTTATATTAAATTTAATTTTTATAATAAATATATAAAATTTATTACTTATTTATATAACTATACTATATCACCGTTATGTATTTTGACCTATTTAATTTTCAATGATCAGTAAAAATAAATATAAAAATAATTAAAATAAATATCATAAAAAATAATCTCATCCCTTTATCCACTCCTAAAATCTATACCTACTTTCATCTCATATTAATGATTATAATAAAGTTAATTGATAAAGAAAGAAAGAAATTAGTTTTAACATCCATGAGGCTAAAAATAGCTTATGGGACAGATTGCTTCTCCATCTGGCTCTTGTATTCAGCCCTTTTCCTGTGGATTTTTACAATAAATGCTGCCAGCTTCTAGACAAACTCTTCACTAAATAGATTATCCCAAGAGCTAGCTACTAGAATACCTACATAATTTTCTCTGTTGCCTTTGAACGCCTCTTAATCTAAAATGAAATGTTTTTCCATTTCCACTTTTTCGAAAGAGAAAAAAATACATACTCATTCATCCCACATTTCTTTCAGCCTTTTCTAGCACCCTGTTTCACAATGGATTTGATGAGAATTAGTCCTTAATTGAGCAATAATATTTTTAGATCTCCAAGAAATATTGGCCTCTATGTATGCTTTTTGCTGATGATTATGAGTGGGGTTAAACTCTTCAATGTAATACTTCTTCTTTCTCCGTACTCTTTCTCCCAAGTACATTTGTGGAACTTATCCATAACAATTTTTTTTATCTCTTTACTATTTGTAGGACACATGCTCAAGCAAATACCTCATTTACTAAACCATTTGTTATTTTTCTGCATCCAAGTCTTCATTATTTTGCACAATCTATCATTAAACACAACCTTAAGCTAGCTACCCTCTTCCATTTGCTCAATTTTTTTCAAATACCTTATGAGTCTCACCATAGAAATTTCTTCAATAGGAGCAACCCTTGTTTCACTTAACAATATAGCATAAGGAACTGCACTTTTATTTTTGATTTTTTTTGTAATCAAATGCTTTTGAATTTTCTCAATTTGTTTCCAATGCATCTCGGTTTTGCTACTGGCCCACAGTTCAAAACTGTAGAAAATCACCAAAATCACTAGAAGCCCAAAAACAGTTAGAGTGGTTTTCCAGTCCCATAGCTCTGCCTCTCTACACTTGTTTTGAAGAGAATAAAATTTTTCCCAACCCCCCAAAGTTCTTTTCTTTCTACAACCATCCCAAATTAAACTTCTGTTGAAGTCAATTCTGAGGTAATTTTAGTCTACATCTTCTTCCAAAATGTTTCCTTCAAAGTAGAACTTATGCTGGTTATGCTTTCTTTTGTTAGAGAAAATCACTAATTTCATTTTGCTAATATTGACATGCATCCCCACCATTCTACAAAAATTCTCAAGGGAACGTAAGTTATCTTGCAAACCAAGAACTGTCTTAGCAATCAGTATAATGTCATTTGCATACAAAAGAATCCTTATAATGAACTTTTTCAAATGGATACCGTCACCCGCTTGCGAATTTAGCCACTCTTCAAGCTTGTTAATATATAAAACAAAAAGGGTATGAGATAATGGGAAACCTTGCTTGACCCCGATATTTCTTCTAATACTTTCATAAATGCATGCCGAAGTTTTAATTTTGACTTTCACCTCTTCATACAGCCTATGCACAACTACTCTCAAATGCATAAGAACCCCGAGTTGCTCCATTATGTACTAAAGCTTATCCCTAGGAACTGTGTCAAAGGATTTTCTGAAATCAATAAAGCAAAAAAAACCTTCTTCCTTTTTTTCCCAAAATTTTTCAATGATGTGCCTTAAAGCTATACAGTGATAAATTGTGGAATGTTTAGGTCTAAAATATGCTTTCCCTTTAGCATGTTTATCTCTTTCTTCTGCCCACTTGATGATTTTATTTTCTAACATGCTTCCAAATAACTTTGCAAACAAGGGTTTTATCATTATGGTTCGATAATTGGAGGGATTATTAATGTCACCACTCTTGAAAATAGGTGTTTCCATACTAGTTGTCCAATATGTGGGGAACCCCTACTGTATGATATTGTTGAAAATTTTTGTGATGTGAGGTGAAAGAATTTTTAAGCCCCACTTTAGATACTTTTCATGGAGTTCAACTAAGTCCTTTTATTTTCCAGCACCCAAATTATTGATACCCATCTCTACCTCTTTCACAATGAATATTTTTGTGTCTGTGTTGACCAAGGGAGGAGGGTCAACCTTCAGATCCTACTCATAAAGTTGTCTTGCATAGTCGAACCATTTAGAAGCTGTAATATTGTTTTCAATTTGCACCTTTTTTTGTTGGATCTCCTTCCAGAATAATTTGGGGTTATTTTTCCCTAGGGATATTAGTCCTTCTCTCCCCAAAGCCATGAAATCAACCTTTTTATTTATTAATATATTCTTTTAATCTTTGAAATTTATGTTATCCTTATCTCATTCCTTCCACATTCTCCTTGCATTTTTGCATTCCTTGTCAAACCAAGCATTAACCAGAAAGCAATTTGTTTCAGACTTCTTAATTTTTTCTTCTTTGCAGTCAGAAAGTGCGCTTTGAATTAAATGTGTTAATTCATGACTATGAAGGCCATGAAATGTGATTTAATCCTTCTTGAAGAGCCTCTCTAGCATTATTTTGAAGGTATTAAAATTCTCTGGACTCAAACGAATTCTGCCCTTTGGGGGATTTTGTTGAACACACTGAGTTTTTGACCCTTATTTCTTCTTTCCGGTTCAAGAGAAGCTTCAATAAATTGGCTTGTGATCTGATTTTAAGTCCCAAATTTGATCTCCAACCAACACTTCCTCCATTTTCTCACACAAAATATGCAAGAAAATTACATAATCTACTACACATGCTCTATTGTAAGTATTGCAAGTGAAATTACTAGACTTTTCCCATCTAGCCAAACCATTACAAATGACTAAATCGATAGCCCTACATAGAGCAAGCAGTTTTTATCTAAAGAGATTGCAGCCTTTATCCTATGAAATTCTTTCCCACTGATGATTAGTCTCTTCTGTAAGCCAGATAGGGTCATAGTCTTCTTTACAATAAATAATGCTAGATTTTTCACCTGAATTTCTAACATTGAAATCCCCCATTATAAGGAATTCACCTAGCTAAGAATATATTGCAATATCTATTTTTATGGCTACAAAGGGATATTTGTGGTCAAGCCCTCTAATTTTTTAGATTTTTGAAACTTGTTACGCAAAATAGCATGCTGCAATTCTGATGTGATTTCCATTTTCTAATACTTTAAGCCAGAAAAATTGATTATTTGGGCCTTACTTTTATAATTGAATGAAATGACCTTCTTTTTATATCTGAATGAAATGACCTTATTTTTCTCTCACTAATACCATGATACCCCCATGCCTTTTTCCATTCCCTGCTGCCTTGTTCCACAGTGCTATCTTCTAGTACCCTTAAAATAAAGGTGTCTTGCACCCTTCATTCCCATGTGTTTCTATGAGGAAAATTATGTCTCTACCTTCTGCAATAGGCCCTAACTCAGGTCCTCATCTCCATGGGTAACCCCTGTAGTTCCAAAAAACCAAACTTAAGGAAACTTGTATATGACTTTATTTCTATTTGTTTTGACATGCAAGAATCGCAGTTGAGTCTTTGTCCATGCTTTCCCATACTAACCTTGCTTCCTCATTTCTTGCTGAAGAGTTTGTTGCCTCTTCTTTGTTATCGTTTTGCTACCTTGTTTTGGAAGGAGGTCCAAATTGTGCTATCACATCTTTACCTTTATATCTCCATGATCTATTTCCATCATCTCTTTTTGCCATAAATTTTGTCATTTATTCCCTCCTTTCCTCTTGTTGTCTTATAGTTAAATCTTCTTCTAGAAAAAATTGAGAACCCCTCAAGAACTGCTTCTTGTTTAGAATGATATCTTTATCATGCAAGCTAGGGATGATGAATTTTATGGGTCTGGATCTCTAACCGTTAAGCTTACTTACTCAAACACACCCCCAAAAACATCGTGTGTGAATATTAGCCATTATTGTCTATCGATATTTATAATAAAGTTTCCTATACCTGTGAACATAACAAAAACTATAATAATTATGGAGGCGTGATTCTAAATAAAAATCTATTCACTCGAATTTAAAGTTCATCAATAAAATGTGATAGTTATTTCAAATAAGCCATTTAGATTTCCAATTTTTGGGCATGGCACGTTACTCTTTCTATATAGCAGATATCCTCAGTGGAAATAAATAATATACCTCATCCTCGAACAAGAATTGGTTTGTGATGGATACTTTTAAGGTGGATATTAAAGCAGGAACAATATGGCTCAATGTTAGGCATATCCACCAGGACATCTTAAATATATTTTCTAAATAGTAAAATAATATTATTTTTAGTGTACTTAATATAAGGTGTCGTTTATCGAGCCAACAAAATTGCTCGAATGACTAACAATGGTTGGAATTAGACCATAAAATTTTCAAAAAGTTTTACAATAAGAATGTTTAAATCCAGTTTTTGATGGTGAAAATGGATTCATCACCATCGAAAGCCCATTTTGAACCCAAACTATTGAATTTTGACAACTTTTAATATAGATTTACAAAAATTCCTATCGGATTTTATCAAAATTTGGCCGAAAATTCCATAATTTTCTGGGAAAATTTGAAGGCTAGGTAGACTATGACCATAATATAAAATGTTGTCAAACTATATCGTTTAGTGTTATCTAGGGGGAAATTATATTATCTATTACATTACATTATCTAAATAGTCCTTTGAAATTCATCCCATGAAGTAAAACGAAAGCGTAATTTATAGAGAAGAGCACTGCAATTTATAAATACTTCTTTAAATGAAGCTCTTGAATTAATGTCAAGAAAATGTATTTCACAAAGAATGTCACTGTAGAAAAATTAGAATCGGTATAGTTCAATTTGAGATTGATTTTAATTATGCATCGAAGGAGAAAGGAAAAAATTATTTCATAGATAATGTCAATGCAACAAAATTAGAATTGGTATAGTTCAATCCCGTGATTGATTGAAATTCTGCATGGAAGGAGAAAGAAAAATATGGACGAATTCAACCCTATGATTCATCTATAAATCTAAAATAAATGCCCTCAATTAATAGCAATAAGAACATCATTTAAATCTATACTTACCGGCTGAATGCAAGGAAGAAGATATGAAAAAGGATGGTATTGAGTGCAAAAATAACTGCACATTTTATGAATGATTTATCCTGCAACCAAAAATATGCAAATCATGTAACTGGCACTTACCAACCCCTGTTATTTAGTGCACTTAAAAACCTCAAATCCCGATATTATGGCTATGCATTCGCATGCCCAAGGTTGTTACACACATGTCATTTGCACCCAAAACTTCTCAACTTAGATAGATGGAGGTTGATAGTGCATCCACTATCATTTACATGTTTCATTAAACCTATAATAAGATGTTCAATTATTTTGGAAAAATAACATATTATAAAAAGAATTTTTTAACTGCATTAAACATACACACACACACACACACACACACACACATAAAGATATATATATATATATATATTCTTAGTTCTAATGTTAAACTTTGGATATTGTATGTATTGTATGAGACATTTTTTTATTAGGTCAATATATTTTTAGTTTTTAGTTTACCCCAATAAAATTAGTTAATTACTGGTGTTTTTTTGTGAATGTATAAATTAATTGTAGGTTCAATGCTGCTTATGTAATGTTATAAAACATAGGACTGACATCTACTCTACTCATCCGCGGAAAGAAATTCATGATTGAGAAGAAATATCAACAACATGCATCATAATTTAACACATATACACGAGGATATATCTAGGGGAAATAAACTGCTCAAAACCCCTTCCTACCTTTAATTCATTAATCAGAAAATAGAGAAAAAATTGAATGCTTGCTCAAGCCTAAGCAACCTTTGCACAAGTATAATATATCTCACTACTTCGCAAGATTCCTCTGGTCAATACTTAACCAATTTCCTACTTTCCCAATTCTGTATTTCTGTGCGTTGTCTCCTTCGGAATTATCCACTATTATTTATGGAAAATCCTCATCCATAACTGTGAAATCCATATACGTCCTTCTCTTAGTGCATCCACCACCTGTACAACTTGAATAACTATAAAACTAACAGTACACTTCCCTTGAACTTCAATATAAACTGGTTAACTCAATTTTCCTGCATGCATGAGTTAATTATCAGATGATTTATTAGTTAAATAGTTGAACACCAAAGTTGCATCCCACTACTATACCTCCTACTAGTACCTCCAATAGTTGGAACTTGTTTAGTTTACCTTAACTCAATTTAACTGAATTAAATTGTTATAGCCAAAATTCAACTCAACCTAGGCTCCTAAAATTTAGGAATCAATGTATACAACTCAAGTTAATCCCACAAATCGAATTAAATAATATAACTGAGTGATAAAAACTTAGGTAATTCATTCAAGTTGTCTTGCGATGTGGAATTATGATTTTCTCCTAATTTAATTCAAAGGAAAATTAAATCAGGATTTACTTGTTGCCATTTTTTAACACTCCCTCTCAACAAGAAAGGGATTCACATCTACCCCGATCTAGAGCCTTTCGAATGTGCCTCATGCAACACTTCTCTCTTTTTTTGTCGCTACTACAACATTTGTAACTAAGAAGCATACATAAAAGTAAATAAAAATAATAGTTGAATCAATCTGCAACTGTAACTGGGAAAATTTTGTTGTTTTTGACTCTGCTACTCAGCCTCCTTCTTTGTTGTCAATATTTATATGCACTCCTCAGTGCATGACCAGAAATGATCATTCTTCTTATGAATATTATGGCCCCCACGTAGCAAGGTAATGATCCATGAGACAACACAAAACACCTCAATGGACCCTGACCAAATTTCTGAAACTCTAGGGACTATTTTTTCACATCGCCCCACCTCACACCTAGAGGTATGGTTGCATATTCTCTCTCTTCTCACTTGGCTCGAAATATCTCCCTACTAGAGGTCTCTTCTTTAATGGATGTTTCAACTCTGTCTCCTCTTTACTTCTCCAATTATGGCTCCTTGAGGATCCATTTTAAGAGGTAAATCATGCTCCCTCTCAACCACTAAGTATCTAACCTTTTCCTTTCTACTTAAGTATTTGCATGCATCTTTGACCTCAATTACATACAGGTTCTTGACTCACACACCAATATTCTTCACATGTCTTGTGGTGATGTGTCTAAGGAAAACCTTCACTTTGCTAAATATCATGTCATAGCTACGGTCTTCTAATGCTGCAACAAAAGCTAGATTATTATTTATACCTAGTAAAAACATCGCATAATTGAGCCTCAAAGGGGATCCACACTCCCTCTAAAAAATAACTGTATTGATACCGATCACGTTATACCTCCCATTATCTCCAAACTGAATGTTCTTCTTGAGTTATTTCTCCTCCAAGTCACTAAATAAATATATATTCGTCATCATGTGGAACGAGGCACCGTTGTCAAGATACCACATGCTTCCAATTATTGTGATTTCCATGCATGAAATAATAGTAAAATAAATCTCGAATTGTGAAGCTAGAGCTTGACTTGTTTCTGTTATTGCATTCTCCTTCTGTTGTCACTCTAATAATTGCCAAAGTTATGAGATTTGGATTTTATATTTTAAAGAATATTAGAGGTAACCACATACCTAATTTTAAGCTTTAGGATCTAGCCTTCCTAAGGCTCAGAGAGGGCTCTCTCTATAAGATTTAGCTTTTTTTATGTTTGATTTTAGGCTAGTTATATAGGGAAAATTGGTTTTTGGGTTTTGATTGGTTTTGGTGGGAAAATCACATAATGAGATGGATAGCTATGAATCTATAATCCATTGGCTCGATGGAGTCAATGCATCAAGCAGAAATATTAGGATCAAGGCACTAGAAAATTTGGCCCAATTTCCGACGGCAACTTCGTCGCTAATCTGACACATAGTTGTCGCAAGAGTGACAGTTCGAGGACGGAAAAAATGTGGTTCTCCATAACATCGCAATTCCGATGCCTTGAAAAAGTGTCGCAATACCGACACTTTTTCCATCACTTCCAAACAACCGTCGCTCTTCTCACGTTTCCCAAACCATCGCTCTCCAAAGTGTCGCAATTCCGAAGAAATGTGGGCCGAAGTTTTGAACGTCGCTCTTTCAACGTATTTATACTGTCGCTCTTGCGGCGTTTCCAAACTGTCACAATTCCGACGCCGTACACAGGTGTCACAAGACCGACGCATTGCAAAAGTGTCGCAAGACCGACACTTTCCAGAGGTGTCGCAATACCTACGCTTTCCAAAAGCGTCGCAATACCAATGCCAGGAAGAACTGTCGCAATTCAAAAGAAATGTGGTCCGATGTTTTGAACGTCACTCTTCCGACGTATTTATATTGTCGCTTGTCCAACGTCTCTAAACTATCGCAATTTCGACGCCGTACAAAAGTGTCGCAAGACTGATGCTTTCCAGAAGCTTCGCAATACCGACGCTTTCCAATTGCGTCGCAATACCGATGCCAGGAATAACTGTCGCAATATCGACGGATGTCACAAGACCAAAGAAAATGGAAATCATTCAAAACATCAGAAGACCGACGCTTATAAGGTGTCGAAAGAGCAACGCTTACAAAGCATCGGTATACCGACAATGGGTTCAATTTAAAAAAAAAAATGAAACTTTAAAATAGGACAGTAAATCTCCAATACTTGTTATGAATTGTGGGTGTTCCAATTATTATGAACATAATTTGATCGTGAAATATTAATACTTCCGTTGAAATTTAGTTAGGACAACAATAGTTGACGTATATAAGCGTGGGGCCTAGTGCTAGCGGCCTTTCCACATCCAACAGTGGATAATACGTTGCTCTGGCCTTGACGATCAAACGATCCAACTGGATATTGCATGATCGTTAACTCGAGATGAGAGTGGGTTTTCAAAACTGCTCAAGGCCACATGTCAGCCTATGACATTGATCGCGTCCAAATGGGGAATACCGCTTACTGTACAAAGGTGGTGCGATATGCCAGAAACCTGTCTTTACTGTGCGGTCCTCAAGGTTCTGACTACTCTTACTCTAGGTTCTGTCCGCTTACCAATGCCTTACTGCCATTGAAATCTGCCTCATTGTTCATCCTTCGCACGACCATACCAAACGAACTCGGGCACGACCATTTCAAGGAGACACGACACATTACATATGCCACAGTTTATGTCTTATGGTTCTGACAAGGTTAGTATCGACTCTGTAAATCGATACACCGGTCCTTGGTTCATTCAATCACCTACACATTCACAACACTCATTATGAGGTTTTACCTAGCTCACAGAGGTTCGAGCATAGCATCTCCTTGCTCTACCACAGGCGCACGGGAATGTCATTAACCTAATTCACCCTCTATTCACACAGTTGATTATAGAGAAATTCCCCAACTGTTTGACAGAGTTATCTGTGGAATTCACCAATTCTCATAAGTCCTGAGTCATTAGCTCGTGTTCCACCGAGAACTCAACCAGTCTATATGCACATAACCTCATCACAGGGTTTCTTAATCACCACAGGATTTCAATTATCTTTCACCAGGATGCGTACATATATTCACACACAGAAAACTTACTCAATCAACACACATATAATACTAACAGATTCCTTATATAAATGAAATTTCTTACAGTCTCCTGTTCCTCAGCCAGACCTTCGATACAATGGCCTCCTCTTCCCTATGCAGCTCTATGCAGTTCTCTTTGCAAGTCTTCTATGCAGGTCTATCGACTCTGTCACGGAGGTTTATTTTTATATCAATTACAATGAATCTATTAGAATTTCTCGATGACTCACAAACTCTTCAAATTCCTAACTCTGAGACTAATGCTGTGACAGACAAGAACAAACTCCTAGAATTAGCTTAACTTCTGAAACTGACTATCTCTTCAGGTGCCCATTAGTCATTTAGGAAGTTACATTTTCTCTACAAATTAACTAAATTAGCTCAACTATGGATAATTTCATAGGGAATTTATAAAACATGAGACCCCCCTTTACATTTATTTATGTACAAAAGTTGTCTTGGGCCTAATGACCTTGCATCAGATAACATAGTGAGGGGCTAAATTTCCAGAGCTTCCATGCATCTGTAACATCTTCGGAGAATTTTCATGTTGTTTATCTACCTTGTCACTCAAATTGATAGTAGATTAAAGATGACAGATGTTTTCAGCGTAACAAGAGCCATTTCAGGTTTCATTGGAAACATTATTTAGAAAACAAATTTTGTGCAATCAATCTTCATACCGAAGTAGCATATATTCAGTTTCACAATGACTTAATGTCATCATGTACTCAACAAGTTAATTGTTGCAGGGTCATACAACCTCAAGCCTCAAACATCTTTACAAGTGAGCATTTCAGGTCCGATTTAGAACAAACCTGTCAGAGATTTTACTGAAATCAAGTTACATTCTAATTCTCATTTAATATAGAGATTAAGATTCTGAATCTATGATGTTACTATTGTTGCTAGTATTTTGATTGTACTTGTGCCATACCCAACTCCACTAATAGTAACAACAATGTTGAATCCTGATCAGTCTCCATCCATGGGATTTTAATGGCCCTTAAATGTGATATTCACATGCCAAATTGAATCATTTCATAGAATGACTCCACTGCGTATTACTGCCTTTCAGCTATGGCTGAGTATCAATTTTACCAATTTGGCCAGCACTTGAATATAATCCTAATTAAATCAAATTTCAAAATTTGAGTCTAACCCTAAGTGCATAAAATTCTGCAAAACCCACTTACACAACACAGTCTAGGAGGGGTTAACATGCCTATGAAGTATTTAAACATTGTTGATGGCTAAGAATAGTTGGACTTTGCCAACTAACCAAACTCACTTTTGACCACTTCTAGTAACTTTAGCCTCTAAATTCTCTCATAAAAAGAAAGCACGTGGTCCAATAAAAGGAAGGGGACTGGTTGCGTGTTTCATTCCCTTTTTTTTGTCAGCTAAAAGCTTTCCAAGAAGAATAAATCTACTGAAGCATGAAACTGATTTTTTTGCTGCCCCAACTACCACTGATATACATCACAATGTGTCATAGTTTACTGTAAGCCTCTATTGAGAGTGGGAAACACTAAATCCAAGTAATTCCCCTCATCCCTTAAAAGACACCTCTAAATATAACTAGAAATTTCAAATATTTAGTAAGGGAAAAGTACAAATATATAACAGATCTGTGTTGAGCCAAAAACCTGTGCATTCACAAAAAAACTGGGATGGATAAAACTTAAAAAAAAATTATGGACTTTGACAAAAAATCGTCTTATGCATATAAAATGAAAGAAGCATTGGCATACTACTATGTTTACAAATTTAAGGACAGGTAGAGTGAGCCTCCGGGAAACACAATTTCATGTGGAGACCCTAGATCCTTGTACCCACAATATCTAGTGACTTATAAAATGATTGCCAAAAAAATGCCTTTGCTATGCATGTAAGAACACCACCTGTATAATGAGGGAGATGTAATATTGTCTGAGAAGCAGATTTATACAGAGTGGTCCAAGATTGTGTATTTATGGAAGATACAACTGATTTTGGCATGAAACATGTATCCAATATTTCAATGTGCCTTATTTCAGAGCCCATTGATGATTTACTATGAAACCTAAACTTTCAAAACAAACACATTGAAATCACAGGATCTCCATCACGAATATCACAAATATTAACTGTCTTTTGGGCACTGGAATTAGATACCATAAGAGGCCCACATGGCCTGTACCACCAATTTTGATTCTCTGGCACAACATTTGCAAAGCCAAAATTTTTCCCCGAGACATCCCTCTCTGCCAAAACTGGAGAGATGGTACTGGACGTTGAAGCAAAGGCCTCTGATTCAGTATGGAATGCCATAATTTATTTATTCTAAAAGTCCCATGAACAGAAACCTGAGTCCAATGTACAACCTGCAGATGCTGCCACAACATATTTACCAGAGCGACCATCTGAACCAGATGCTCTGATCAACCAGCAATCACCCCACATGTTTGGGGTAAGCCCATATGGAGATTTATATTCAGCCTTCTCGTGGAGATTGGAAAAAAAAAATACTGAGTATTACTCATACATCAACTACCCTTTATGTTAAGGAAAAATTTAAAGAGTGCATAAATATTCTTGAAATCCCAATCATAGTTTCTAGAAAATTTCAACAGTTTTTGAAATGAACTACATCCTATTTAAACTACATCAAATATTTAGGCAAATCATTTTTTTCAATAGAAATTGGTGAATTTGATTTCAAATATAGAAATTTAAACCATGAGAATAATCTAACCCCTAGAATTTTCCCTATTTCTAATAGAAAATCCCAAAATGTATAAATTATAACACCCATAAACCCCAAAATTAAGTACAATAAATAAAACCTCCACACCTCTGAATTTGCTATATCGTGAGAAGAGAAACATCCATCATCATGGGAAAGAAAAATTAATTCTCCTTCTGATACAAACAAGCCTTCAGTAGATGTCTTATGGTTGAGTTGATTCAATCGATCACAAGAAACCTCTTCAGTTTCTTCAATATTGCCAAAATGCTCTGGCTTGTTTTCCTGATCATCATCAAAGTCCATATTTTCATCACATTGAATTAGTTGGGGTTCATTACGATCAGGTCCAGTGCCTATTGCAGAGCTCTAGACATCCAATCCAATATTGGAATTGCCATACCCATTCCCATTAGAGATTTTAAATCCTGCTTCTGGCTTTAATTCGGTAAGTTCAAGAGCACTAGAACTGGATTTAGTTGATTTAGACTTGGTATAGTTGTCCTATGATTTGTATTCTAATACAACACTATACTTGTGCTTCCATGCAGATAGAAATTCTGCAGCAATGGGATCCTCATCTATGGGGCTTATGTATCTGCCCTAAAAAACATCCCAAATATCTGATTCATTTTCATTCAACTGATCATGCAAATCCACCCTCGTCTTTAGCACAACAAGCTGAACTAAAGGCCGGTTTTTTAGCAATTTATGATGGGGGTAAAGCCTGTCTTCTAGATTTCCCTATTTCTAATAGAAAATCCCAAAATGTATAAATTATAACACCCATAAACCCCAAAATTAAGTACAATAACTAAAACCTCCACACCTCTGAATTTGCTATATCGTGAAAAGAGCAGCATCCATCATCATGGGAAAACAAAACCGATTCTCCTTCTGATACAAACCAGCCTGCAGTAGATATCTTATGGCTGAGTTGATTCAATCGATCACAGGAAACCTCTTTAGTTTCTTCAATATTTCCAAAATGCTCTGGCTTCTTTTCCTGATCATCATCAAAGTCCATATTTTCATCACATTGAATTAGTTGGGGTTCGTTACAATCAGGTCCAGTGCCTATTGCAGAGCTCCGAACATCCAATCCAATATTGGAACTGACATACCCGTTCCCATTAGAGATTATAAATCTTGCTTCTAGCTTTAATTCAGTAAGTTCAAGAGCACTAGAACTAGATTCAGTTGATTTAGACTTGGTATAGTTTTCCTTTGATTTGTATTCCGATACAAAACTATACTTTTGCTTCAACGCAGACAGAAATTCTGCAGCAATGGGATCTTCATCTATGGGGCTTATGGATCTGCCCCCAAAAACATCCCGAATATCTGATTCATTTTCATTCAACTGATCATGCAAATCCACCCTCGTCTTCAGCACAACAAGATGAACTGAAGGCCTATTTTTCAGCAATTTATGGTGGGGGTAAAGCCTGTCTTCCAGATCTTGACTATTTAAGCATTTAATTGGTTTTTTTAGAGACCTGACCATAGAATCAAATGAATCCTACGAATCCTGCGAAATAATAAACAATAGTAAGGCCATTATTTATTGGTTTGAAATAATAAACAACATGCAACAAACCCACATAATTAGTAAATTATTTAAAGACAATAATTCCTACATATTAAAATATAAATTTATAACATACCAGCTCATACTCGAACATAACATCTGTATCAATATTCTTCTTCTGTATCTTCTTGATCTTCATCCAACTGATCGACATCTATATCAACATTTGATTCAGAAACGGTGTTGAAATGATCGACCATGTCATCATCATCATCAATTATGTCATTTTCAATAATATCCTCATCGACATCATCATCAATAATTTTTGCCTCATCTCCTATGCATGGTTCATCTTCTAAGATATCTTCTTCATCTGTCCATGCATCTTCCTGCTCATCTGCCACTGCATCATCTTCTTCTTGATCAATATCATCTTCTTCCTCTACAGTATACTCTACTGGCCTTCCTCTTGGATCATATCTAATAGAAAATGACCATTCGTTCTCACCTGGAACCTCTGAGTAAAAGACTTGTTCGCATTGGCTTGGAAAAACATAGCGATCTTTTCCTGCTTCAAACTCCGATGTTTTAACCATTGGAAATCCATTTTCATGCTGATTAGGTGTTCTATCATCATGACGTACATTCATTCGTAGCCTATACCATTTGACGTTGAACAAAACAATTTTGAAGGAATTAAAGTCACACTCAACTATATCATCTAAGAACCCATAATATCTATTTTCAGATTCTCGAGGATTTCTGTCACTCCTGGAGGAAACATTCGTGACCTAGAATACTGCAGTTATCCCACTATCAGAAGTTTTCCTGTTATCATCCAACTGTTTAACGCGAAATTTACGACCATTGCACCACATAGCCTTGTGGTGTTTCAACTGCAATATGCCAAACATGAAAAAGATGCATTCTCAATTAATAATTAATCATATAATTTACACATCATGAAAATTAACTGAAAAATCAAACTTGTTGTCACATTATAAATATAGTATAAAATAAGTAATGAATAAAATAGGTGAATTAATTGCTTACCTTTCTATCTTTCAAACCATATGCTAAATCGATTTCCCTGTCCGTAATGTTTCCATCTCCACTACGATACGCTTCTCTAATCAATTCAGACAGTAGTTGCCATGATAACCTACTGTCGTTACGTGCTTTACATGTTTCAATCCATTCACTCATCCACTCAAGATTGTTTACAATGTATAAAAGTAGTGCCTCATAATCTTGAGCACCTGAATAAAAAAACAATAATTCACCAATATTAATAAATATTACTTATAACCATGGTAAATTATATTAATTAATAAAATATGAAATAATAAGACCTAAATGAATATAATGATCATATACATGATGTAAAAAAATGAAACATTATATGTATTATACATAATAAATCTTTTACCTCTCACTTTCTTCATTCTACCTTTTCCCAACAGGTGCTCCACTTCAAATTTTTTGATGGAGTTCACATCCCAAATGCAATCCACCGCCTTCATGGTTGGTGCAGCTAATCTAGGAAGATAATGACTAATATACAACATGGATTGATATACCACATATCCCTCCACCATAGAACCCTCAGGTCATGCTCTTTGTCTAACGAAAGCCTTCAAGGATTTCAGGTGCCTCTCGACCATCCACATTGAACTTGTGTGTACTGGTCCACACATTTAAATCTCCTCAACTTGGTGTATTGATCTGAAATTGTGAGAACAAAGTATTTCTCATACAGAGATTAACTGTAGGGGCATTTACTGGATATTTCACCTTTCAAAAAAGGATGAATCCGGAGGCTACCTGGCCCTCTTACAGACTCTGCCTAAAGAAATAAAATGTAATCACTGAGATCTGATCAATGAAAGTATTTTTTTATGCAAAGTATTCATTAATCCAACTTTAATGTGTGAATAGGCAAGATTATGTATTCTGCAAATGAAGTATAGTGGTTTGAAGATGAACTAATAAGTTTTGTTCTTTGTTTAAACCTTCTTGGGAAAAGTTTACTTATAAAAATTTACTATTTAAAGGAGCATAATCTGAAATAATGCAGCAAAAATATACAGTATGACAGAAAATAATTGTTTAAGTGGTTCACCCCTCTCTTGGGCTACCTCTGCTGGGTCCAAAAGCCTCTAATTAGGCTTTTTCCTCTTTGATTAAATGCTCAAAATGTGAATAAAATTGTATAGAAGCCTCAAATGGAAAAATAAACTGCAAATTAAGATTCAGAAGGCTCAAATCAGTATAAAATGACTAAACAAACATCTCCATTGGATGAAGATAGTCCAAAACAGCTCTTCTTTCCTTAGGCCCTGGTGGCTCCACAACCAAAAACGCTGGTAAATTCTCTAATAGAGCGCCCTGATGGCTCTGCAAACACTCCCAACAGCTCCAAAATGATCCAATACCCCAAAATAAATAAAAAATCGTCCCAAAAGGACTTTCCTAGCCAAAGTTATGGCTAATTGAAGTTTGCCTAGATTCTCTCCAGCTAAGTCTGGCTAACTGCCAGATAGCTCCGACAAATATGGAGGTAGGCGCTGAATTTGGGGGTCCGCCGAATTGACCGCCAATTGTGGGGGGCTAGTGATAAGGGTGCATACGACTGCACCGAACGGAGTGGTAAACCAAACTTAGAGTTAAAATCGGCATTATATAAGGTTTGCAACCATATATTAAAGTGTCTTCCGCACCTTCCATCGGCACCGTGTGACCACGACCCGAATGCATTGCGCGCCCATACCATCATTCAATTCAAATACAAATGGGCATGTATAACAATTAAAAATCGCCACCATGACCCAACAGTTAGAGCGCTTCGTTGGTGTCCGCCTGACTTGGGGTCAAACCTCACCACTTGCAAACAAAAGTTTTTTTTTTAAACTCCACGTTAACTCCACCCATTTGCACGTTTTAAAAAAAAACAAACCACGTGACTTTAAACTTTGCACTTTCCAAATTTTGAACCATACGTTGGGTTGGACATTCAATATGAAACCTTTGAAAACATTCGTTGAATGTCATATCCTTAGAACTATGCATTTTAAAACCTTTTTCACATTTGAATTTTGTTTTAATATATGGTATGGTTAAACATTTAAATTTTTTTTTTAATAAGGTTTAATTAAAATTTAAAATTAATTAAAACATATAATTAATTAATATAATATATGATTAAATTAAACCATATAAAATATTAAAAACTATATAGTTTAATTAATTTATTAAACCTTAATAAAAATTAAAATTATCCCATCACAATATATTAAAAAAATTTCTTTCAAAGTTGAAAGTTATTGGGCGATTTCAAAATGCAATATCTCCTCCATATGGTAATGGATTTGAGTGCCGTTCACGTCTACAGGATCGTTTTGGCGAGCTCTTTCCAGTCAATCTAGTTCGGACCAATTTTGAGCAACTTCATTTTTGAGCATTTTTCTACAAGAGACTTGATCTCCTGATCACACCTCCCAAATGGGAAGCTTTTGGACCCCAAAATCTCTCTGATTGCTAAAACTGATGATGTGGAGACTGATTCTCCACTCTTCCACCCTTGAATAACTGAAATCTACCCGATTTCATCAAATGGAGCTTTTGTGAAAATGATAATCTGTCTCTGGAATCAACTGATCGACCATTGCTAAGATTGATGGAGTCATGATGCAAATGATTAAAATTTGCAGAACAACAATTGAAATCTACAGAAAAAAAACTTTTTCTACACTGATCAAACTTCCCAGAAGACTTAAAATAACCTTCACCTTGCAAACTGTTCCCATGGCGAATTCTACCATTCTGAAACCAACTTTTTCCCATGCTGAATGGTGTGTCCTTCTTGCTTGCACTGCTTTTCTTTGACACTTCATTCACTACATTGGCTGACCCAAAAGGTAATTTTTGCAACATAACATCATCTTTTTTCAAAGACAAACTATTATCAAACTGAGACAAATCATTAACAACATCATAAAAAGGTGAATGCTCAAAATCTGGTCGTTTCAACATTAACAAAGTTAGACTTTGACTTGCATTAACCAGTCTTTTCAATTGACTTGCATTGAGTAAAGAAGATTCCAGCTGCTTCTTGTGAGCTCTCACAATGTACTCTTTACCATATTTGAACAAGGGATACTTGTTTTCATGGCGATGAAAGATAGCCTTCCTATCAAATAAATAAGGACTTCCCAAAACAATACCCAAGATATCAAGGGGCACCACATCAAGTTCCATTGTGTCAATAAAGTGTGCAGTTATTGCAAAGCGCAATATGCACTTCCTTGAAACTTGCAAATTGGCATCCTTGCATATCCATCCAAGTGGATAAGGCTTCGGATGTAGAATGGTCTCAAGTTTAAGCTGCTTGACCAAGTCTTCAGATATAAGATTCGCTTGTGACCCACTATCAAATAGTGTGTCAATTTTGGTATGTTTTGAAATTACCCTCACATGGAAAAGCTCTATCCTCCTCTTTTCATCATGAGTATCTTTGTGACAATTCAAAGAGCTAGAACTAGGAATTGTGTCTTGCACCACTTCTTTCCCCTTAATGTTCTTTAAAACCATGGCTATGCTTTTTGTCTCATCTCCTAAGTCTGACCCTAAGTCTTGCTCAACTGTTGCTACAATTTTCTCCTTTTCTTTGGTCTTGTTTTTGTTCTTGTATTTTTCTGGTTTCAGTTCAGGATGAAGCTTCCAACAATGATCTTCATCATGACTTGTCTTTGAACAGTTCTTGCAAAATAACTTTCCTTTTTCCTTTCTTGAATTTGCAAATCTTTTCTTTCCTTTGTTTTTGAAATTACTATCCTCATCAAAAGTATTCTTTCCTCTAGCTTCTAAATGTATAGCATGCACACAGACTTCATCTAAGCTGGTAGGATTGAACATTAGAATATTATGTTGCAGATAATTGTGCAAACCTCCTATGTATTTCAACAAGGTTTCTTGACTTTGTAAGTCTACTCCAAGTAGAAGCGCTCTCCTTCTAAACTCTTGGGTATAATCTTGCACATTTTGACCCTTAAGTTGCCTAAAATTTTGCCAATTCATGATTTCTTTCTGAATATGAGCAAGAGGATAAAACTGTTTCTTAATAGCAGTAATAAACTCATTCCATGTTAGAGTTATCTTACCATGCTTTTTAATTTCCTCCTTGGTCTTGGCTTCCCACCAAACCAAAGCTGCTCCATCCATTCTCAAAGAGGCTAATTGGATTTTTGTGTCATCATCATGCAAATTATGAATTCTTAGATAGAATTCCAGCTGTCTAATCCAGTTATCCAATTTTTCTGCATTCACATCACCATTAAACATCGGCAACTCAAACTTCACATCAAGCTTTAACAAAGGATTTTTAAGAGATGTATTTGTTTTGTGTGACTGATTTTCAGAAGTTGAAGAGGAAGATGTGGAGGAAGAGGATGACGATGGAGATGAAGGATCACCATTTCCTCCATTACCTTTCTTAGACTCATCTTTGTCTTTCTTTCCTCCTGAAGAATCTCCATCTTCTTTTTGGTTTCTAGACCCTTCTCCAGCAATCCTATCATTTCTCTCCTGGTATAGGATCCTAACCATCTCAGTCAAGTCCAAGAAAGCTTTTCTAAAGACTCTTTCTTCTTCCTTGGGATCCATTTCCTCATGTACTTCTCCTTCTCTGGAAGACATTTTTGTGGCTGATTCTAAGGCTAATGAGGATGAAATGGAAGGTGGATGTAATGGCAATCTAGTCCTCCTTGGTTGAGGATTAACTTGTTCTCTAACCAATTGACCTTCCCCTCTTTGCAATTTCAGCCTAGTAAGCATCAAATTTTGCAGAATAATACAATTTACTTGCACAAATTTCACAAACTCTTAAGCAAAACCTTGAGCTCCGATACCAACCTGATCTTAAATTGTGAGAACAAAGTATTTCTCATACAGAGATTGACTGTAGGGGCATTTACCGGATATTTCACCTTTCAAAGAAAGGATGAATCCGGAGGTTACCTGGCCCTCTTACAGACTCTGCCTAAAGAAATAAAATGTAATCACTGAGATCTGATCAATGAAAGTATTTGTCTATGCAAAGTATTCATTAATCCAACTTTAATGTGTGAATAGGCAAGATTATGTATTCTGCAAATGAAGTATACTGGTTTGAAGATGAACTAATAAGTTTGGTTCTCTGTTTAAACCTGCTTGTTAAAAGTTTACTCATAAAAATTTACTGTTTAAAAGAGCAGAATCTGAAATAATGCAGCAAAAATATACAATATGACATCAAATAATTTTTTAATCAGTTCACCCCTCTCTTGGGCTACCTCCGCTGGGTCCAAAAGCCTCTAATTAGGCTTTTTCCTCTTTGATTAAATGCTCAAAATGTGAATACAACTGTATAGAAGCCTCAAATGGAAAAATAAACTGAAAATTAAGATTCATAATGCTCAAATCAGTATAAAATGACTAAACAAACACCTCCATTGGATGAAGATAGTCCAAAATAGCTCTTCTTTCCTTAGGCCCTAGTGGCTCCACGACCAAAAACGCTGGTAAATTCTCTGATAGAGTGCCCTGATGGCTCTGCAAACACTCCCAATAGCTCCGAAATGATCCAATACCCCAAAATAAAATAAAAATTCGTCCCAAAAGGACTTTCGTAGCCAAATTTATGGCTAACTGAAGTTTGCCTAGATTCTCTCCAGCTAAGTCTGGCTAACTGCCAGATAGCTCCGACAAATATGGAGGTAGGCGCTGAATTTGGGGGTCTGCCGAATTGACCACCAGTCGTGGGGGGCTAGTGATAAGGGTGCATACGACCGCACCGAACGGAGTGGTAAACCAAACTTAGAGTTAAAATCGACATTATATAAGGTTTGCAACCATATATTAAAGTGCCTTCCGCACCTTCCGTCGGCACCGTGTGACCACGACCCGAATGCATTGCGCGCCGATACCATCATTCAATTCAAATACAAATGGGCGCGTATAACAATTAACAACCGCCGTCGTGACCCAACGGTTAGAGCGCTCCGTTGGTGTCCGCTCGACCAGGGGTCAAACCTCACCGCTTGCAAACAAAAGTTTTTTTTTTTAAACTCCACGTTAACTCCGCCCATTTGCACGTTTTAAAAAAAAACAAACCACGTGACTTTAAACTTTGCACTTTCCAAATTTTGAACCATACGTTGGGTTGGACATTCAATATGAAACCTTTGAAAACATACGTTGAATGTCATATCCTTAGAAATATGCATTTTAAAACCTTTTTCACATTTGAATTTTGTTTTAATATATGGCATGGTTAAACATTTAATTTTTTTTTTAATAAGGTTTAATTAAAATTTAAAATTAATTAAAACATATAATTAATTAATATAATATATGATTAAATTAAACCATATAAAATATTAAAAACTATATAATTTAATTAATTTATTAAACCTTAATAAAAATAAATAAAATTATTCCAACACATATATTAAAATAAATTTCTTTCAATATTGAAAGTTATTGGGCGATTTCAAAATACAATATCTCCTCCATACGGTAATGGATTTGAGTGTCATTCACGGCTACATGATCATTTTGGCGAGCTCTTTCCTGTCGTTTTGGTTTGGACCAATTCTGAGCAACTTCATTTTTGAGCATTTTTCTACAAGAGACTTGATCTCCTGATCATGTATCAAGTAGTGTTCTTGTGCATTGAAAAATGTTGGAGGTAGATACTTTTGCATTTCACACATTAGCTGAGGAATTTCTCTCTTCCAATACTTTATTTCATCTTGATGGATTTCTTTTAATGACAACCATCTGCAAATCATTACGCAAGGTTATTTCAATGAAACATAATATATATTTCATTACAAGTAAATTAATACATCATTTCATCAAGTATGAAAAGAAATTGTAGCAATTAGATTTTGCGTATAAATCAAAACTACTTACCTCATGTATTTACTAAGGCAATATATAACTTGTTTGACATTGTTGTCAAAGTCGTTTGGGAGAGATACAGGTAGAACATACTATAACAATAAAAAATGAATCGTTATTGGTTTCCAAATTAAACAGAAAAAAGGAGAATTTAAAATATGTATTCAAGCAATAACATACAAAAACGTATACCAAAAAAATTACCTTAACAAAGGTATGCCAATCATGTGTTTTCACCCCACTGAAGTCACCTTTCTTCGTTAAGATATTATTTATGTTTGAAGCAAAACCTATTGGAAATTTAATTCTTATAACGACCTCTTTTACATCATTTCTTTGTTGTTCTGTTAATAACCATGGAATATTATTATAATTTTGACCTCCATTGTTATTTGATCCGTCGATCACACTTTTCATTGCATGATTTGATTTCTCAATGTCAGCACAAATTTTGTCAATTTTATCTCTCTCATGTGCACCATCTATGGTTCGCCATAACATTTATGTCACATTCTTCCCGACATGCATTGTATCAAACAAATGAGCTATTTTTAGGTCCTCATAGTAGGGCAACCTCGCGAATTGAGAAGGATAACATTTCATTCCAGGTGGAAGTACAATATTATTACCTTCACGGCGACGATGACCTTGATATCAAAGAATAAAATAAATCAGAACAATATTAATTATAAAATACAATAAAATAAATTCATTAGTTAAAACAAAAATTCCAAACATTACATAAACAAATAATATATATATATATATATATATATATATATATACACACACAAATTACGTACCAGTTGCTCGACGATTATTAATTCTGTTATATTCCAACATCCACAACTGAGGTGTCATTCTTCGTGGTTTTAATCTAGTTTCTTCTTTATCATTGAAAAGATGTTTTTCAGTAGTACGATACTTATGGTTCCTAGGGAGGAAGTGCCTAAACTCATCAAACACCATCTTTCTTAAGTCTAGCGAATAACGATACTTCATCTTAGGGCCACAAACTGGACATGCAAATCTACCCTTTGTTTGAAGACCTGCAATAGATGGATCAATAACAATTAATATACTATGAGATCATTTTTAAAACATGCAATATGGTATATCTAATTTAGATAATTATGTATTATATTAAAGTGTAATTAAATATTACATACCACAAACATGTGTTAGTCTTGGGGCATCATGAATTGTCCATACAAGCATTCCACGACATTGAAATCTCTTCTGCTTGATTGGTTTAGTGATGTCATACATAGTGATGTCATGCCATAACTGTATTAGCTCATCGATAAGAGGCTCAATATATACATTCATATCTTTGACCTGGTACTTACCTAATTGTTCAAAATTACGGTACATAATAATTACTACCATGATATATGTATATATAAGTAAGTAAATAAATAAAATATATATTTATGCAAACAACAAGAGAAATGAAAATGTTACATTCAAAAAAATAATGTATCAAATACCTGGAATAACCATAGTCAACATTATGTGCTCCCTCTTTATTGACATCTAAGGAGGAATGTTATTGTTGATAACGAAAATAGGCCACACTGAGTAAGTAGATCTAAGCTCTCGGAATGGATTAACACCATTAGCTGCCAATGAAAGTCGGACATTACAAGGTTCATTTTTAAAATCTACATATTTTTCCTCGATTTCTCTAAATGCATAACCATCTGCACGCATTCGAATAACACCATCTCCACTTCTATTATTTGAATGGTAATCCATAAACTGTGCTATGTTGTTACACCTGAACATTCGCTGCAAACGTGGAATTATGGGAATATGACGAAGAACCTTTTGAGGCACCTTTTTGGTTAGTTGATCTGTTCGATATCTACTAGTACCACATTTTGGACATTCTGTTTTCAACGCATGTTCTCCGTAATATATAATATGATCTTTAGGACATGCATCTATAGTGTTATATTCCATTCCAAAGTGTTTCATAATAGCACGTATATCTCGATATGTTCGAGGTAAAGTATTTGGCGATGGTAACAAATATTCACCCAACAATCTACAACATAAACAAAAACTAGTGTCTTGTAAAGATTATTATATATATATATATATATATATATATATCATAGTTATTAAAACCGGAACCGGTGACCGGATCGGTGGAGCTAATGAACCGGGTTTCGAACTGGAACCGGTCTAACCGGTAGCGATCAGATCTCAATGAATCGGTTTTAAAAAAAATACATTAAATAATTATTTTTTAATAAAATGAAAAATAAATAAATAAATAAAAACTATTTTTAAGATTTGCAACCATGATTCCAAGCCAATAGAGACAAAATATGAAAATTTTTCTCATTTATATACCATGCAAAGGTGAATATATCAAAATGACACCAAGTGCAATACATATCATCAAAAAATACATAAGAAAACTTGTTGAAGTAATGTATGAGGTTTCTCTTATATTATTCACTGTGTTTTATTGTTGAGTTAATATTATAATATACAATCTGTCCCTACTCAGATCTGTTGTCAATTCATTGTATCAGCCTTAAAGAAAATTCTGGGTTTAGTATATATATATATATATATATATATATATCAGACCAACATTTTGAAGATCTTGTATTCTTCATTATCTATGTTTTCTTGGCAATAAATTTCTAGAAAAACATCTACAACACTTATAGGTACTGAATTGGTTTATGAAACCCACTATTAGTGCTATTTGTAACAAGTTGAGAGAGCATTACAACTTCAGCAGTCTGCTCACAATGTGTTTGACGAAATTTATCACTGAAAAGATTCATTAAAACCCAGAAAACTCAGTGGCCAGTTTAGTGCATTTCCAAGCGGGAATTTTCTAGTGGTCAATTTATTATTGCCAGTCACATTTTCATTAGGTTGTATGTTGCTGTCCCTTGAGTGGCGTCAGACCATTTGCATCAGTCTTGATGCCATGATCAAATTTCTTGTATGCTGTGTGAAAGGTTTTGTATTTATGTTGCTGCTATGTGTGAGCAGAGAGAGAGGGTCTGACAGTTCCTAGCTGAGTGTGAAATAAGGTTGCTGCTGATTGTTTTGAAAACAGAAATTGTCATCAATTACACTTGATGAGTTGCATGCTGCCAGGGATTTTATGCTAGTCAGCCTTGTATTTATCAGTCATCATGTGTATTTTTGCTACTATAAGGTGTTGAGTATGAGTTATTAGACAAGTTTGTTGCTAGTATAACAGAGGAATTTGCAGCTCATAGAGGAGACACTGAGTAATTTGCAACTCATGGAGGAGTACCTAACCGGTCGGTTCCGTACTTAATCGGCCGGTTAGGTCCAGTTAACTGGCCAAAACAGGTGAGAATAGGCTATTCACCGGGTTGCAAGGCCGGTTCCAACCGACAGCCCTCCTGACCGGCCGGTTTCACTGGTTACTGGTTCAAACCGACCGGTTTTGATAACTATGATATATATATATATATATATATATATATATATATATATATATATAAAGTTATTATTTTACACATTTATTACAACTAAAAAAAGGGAAAATAATCAACATTTACATATATGTGATCATATATACATATTTCATACCTTAGGAGTTGTGTCATTCATCTCTTCGACAAATTATTCATAACCTTTAAGTTCACCAGCAATAATGTAGCAGAGAGAAGAGTTGCATTTGAGTGTTCAAAAATTCGTTCACTTGACCTTTCAATCAGAGGTACATCATAAATACTGTCACTGATATCTCCACCATCATTATCTGACTCACCATACAAGTCTTGCAGCATTTGATTTGTCCCATCATTAATGTGAACTGTCTCATTACTGTCATCATGATCTACCTCCATGGGATCATTAAAATTACCTTCATCATTCGCTTCATGTTCTTCACCTTGTACAACATCATTTCCAATACTAATATTTGCTGCAGTATTCTATTGTACTGGTGCAACATCATCTAATCTACTATTATTTTGCTGTGGAAGTTGGTTTATCATCTGCAAAAAGTTGGGGGGCAACGGTGCCTTTATGAAAATTACAAACATTAATAATTAAACATTAGTGCGCATATAAAAAATATTAAAATAATATAAAATTTTACGATATAATCAAAATGAAGATAGATAATTAATTACCACGGGACGATAGTCATTCGATCCACCATCAATGCACCCATATTTCCTACAATGCATTGTTGCTGTTGCTATTAAAACTCTAACATTATTTCTCATACAACATTTTTTACAAGGGAAATAAACTCTACCATCACCCCTTTCACCCTTTTGAATTTTTTTTCCACCTCCAATGTTTTCTTCCATTGATGCAAATTATCCTATAAAGAAAATAATAAATCTCTCTCAATGGTGTAGAAAACCCAAGACTTGTTGAACTCAATGGGAGCTCAATATATAAGAAAAAAGAAAATAAAAGTGGGCATTTTACAAATTGTGAGCTTTTTACAAAATGTGGGCTTTTTACAAAATTGTGGGCTTTTTACAAATTGTGGGCTTTTTACAAAATTGTGGGATTTTTACAAATTGTTTATATTTTTAATAAAATGTGGGCTTTTTACAAAATTGTGGGATTTTTACAAATTGTGGGCTTTTTTTATTCTTAATGCATTTTCTGTAGAATACTAAACAGATTTGTCCAAAATTTGAGATGCAAACTGTAGTCTCTACTACGTTTGGAAAATTGGAGGTTTATAAAAGATAAACTGCGAACATAATTGTACCACTATGATAAGAAGCTGTCAGAAGCATTCCTTCTACTTCACAAACGTCGAACTACCTTAAGAATGCTTATGGTTGATATAAATATTAGAGCATGGCAGTTAAACGTAGTAGTTATGCTAAAATACTGAATAACAGCTTGAGAGTGCTCTTCAGATACTGTACGAATGCACCAAATTAAAGTAGTACCATTACTAAAGATAAATGGCCAAAAATAGTCAATTTTGATATCGTGAAGTTATGTATTTCTTGGTAGCAAACTGGGGATAGCATGGAAAATATGAGAGAACTAAGTTCCAAGGACTAAGAAAACAAGGCCAACATAGTTCTGCCTTGAATCAGAGACAAAAAAAAGCTGCCCAAAAAAGTGCTTGAGAGCACCCATTGAAGCTCCTATATATAGCAGAGTCAAAATTTTCCTATTGAACGAGGTTGTATAGTCAAAGCCACAATAAGATGAGATAGCCACGATCCTAAGTGAGAACTAGAGCCAAAGCTAAGACAGATCCACGTTTAGCAGAACAAGACAGCCATAGCAAAGGATTTGACCATAGAACCAGATCATGAGAGATAGCAAGATTCTTGCTTCCACTATGGAAATGTAGAAACTGTATAAGGGATTTTCTTCCAGCAAATTTCATTGTGACAGTAATTGCTATGGTGTTGTAAGCGCTCATTAGTAGAATCTTAAAGCCATTCTTGAATTCTTTTAACCTGGAGAAGGTTTTCCGTGGTTATAAATCCTCATGTTCAAATTCTATTGTGGATTGGTTGTGTTTAATATTATGTTTTTACTGTCTGCAATTGAATTTTCGCACTGAAAATTATCAATCTAAAGTGGAGCAATTTTGTGATGTTTCTTTTTCTTCCTATTGTGAAGTATTTCGCTCAGAAATATACTCGTTGTAATAGAGGTCTTGGGCATAAAACAGGGGAATTGGGTTTTTTGGAATCAAACTTTAGGTTAAGATGCTCATCTGAAGAATGGAACAATGAGCCTTAGCATGGATTTGGGAGTACCAATTTGAAGTGCAGGTAGGGCATTGTACAATAGAACAGTTAGATTTCTGGACCCTAATACAAAAGTTTCTTCTTCTTTCAAAACGTGTTTCTCGTTTTATGTAACCAATGTGGGTTCTGTTCTTGTTTCAATTGGGGATGGATTAGAATTTTTTATTGCTCCAGATGATCACACTCTGGGTAGCCCTGGAGGCTATTTGGGGGTGATGAGTCCAATAGGTCTCAATGAGTTGTTGCCCTCGTTGGGGAATACTATTGCAGTGGAATTTGATACTATTTTGGATGTTGAATTCCACGATCCTAATGGAAACCAAAAACTTAAGCTCTAGTACCTGTTCACAAAAGAGGGTGCCATAGTCATTCATGCATGCAGAGAGGATGAATTGCAGGCATTGCAACAGGAGGTTTTGTTGTTGTTGCATTGGCCACTAGATTGTTTGTCTAGTTCTGTTACAAGCGCAGAGTATTGAAAATGACAGACAAATTTAGTTCATATATTGTGAAATTGCCTCAAAAATTCGCCTACAAAGAGCTCAGCAATGCTACGAAAGAATTTTTTTGAGTGTGATTGATAATCAATAATTGCAAGCAAGGGTAATCCCCTTGTGAAACCCAAATTTCTGAGCATTTTCTAAAACCTGATGACGGAGTCATTGTAATGAACAAGCGCCTAGGTCCATATTACGTCCAAATATACCAAGCACCAGGATCTATAAAAAAAATCCACAGTATCTGCGAACTAAGAAGAAGAGGCAGAAAATGTATTTTGCTTACCTGTTCGAATAGTGGTTGGGGTTTACCACAAAAAAAATTTGACAGAGCCCATGTAGCATTTCTTATCATTGAAATTCTGGCAGTATCATTCAACTGGGCAAGCAGCTGCCTCAGAGCTCCATGACTGAGGACAAGATCCCTAAATGTTGCAGAGTCTCCAACAATATTTCCCAAAGCCCAAACAGCCTTACATGAACACTAGTTGAACTCAAAGTTGGGTACTAGTTTTTTAAATCAAATTCCAAAATTATAGACATATAAAGATAGTTGGGAAGAATACTTTTATGCCTCTAAAATAAACGTGCTACCTGTTCTCTAACATTATCATTCCCAGAGGTAAGAAGTTTCGCAAATATAGGTAGTGCCCCATAATCAATCACAACCTTTGTATTCTCAGAGGCTCCTAAAAAACCCAAATAGCTGAGTTGAGGGCGAATGATGTTCTGCAAGAGTTGAGGGCGAATGCTGAGGATGAATGTTGTTCTGCAAGAGCTGAGGGCAAATGCTGAGGGAGAATGTTGTTCTACAAGAGCTGAGGGCGAATGCGCGTGTGATATCAGACGTTAATGTAATTTTAAAAAAATCATTTTTATGTAGCGCGCATTTGATTTTTGCATTTCAAATCATTTTTCTTTACATTTGATTTTTTCATTTCTAATACAAGTGACAAACAAATTTCTACAGGAGGTTGAAATTTTTACTAGAATAGCCATGAAGGACTAATTAAAATGGCTTAAAATGCAAGTGGAACTTCAAAATAAATGTAATTAAAGGTTCTCTCCACTAAATTTTTGCAAAAGTGCTTACATTATTTAAGTTATCTAGGATATTTTTTTGTATTACACAATCAAAATTAAATAATAAAATAGTTGGGTAGTCTTATTGTTTCAAATTAGGACACAATTTTCAAATGGTGATGAAGTTTCATGTGATGATTAACTGACAATATTCTCCTTTCCTATCCTTGAAAAACTATACAAGGTTCCCTGTTGCCACATGAAACCCTAACTCATGTAGCAGCATAGGACCAGTCCTCCATTTTTCCCGTCATAAGGCATTTTGCACGTATTTGACGACTAGAATTTGTGGATTCTCGTTTTCCGTGACGTGCTAGGAAGGATAGAAGACTTAATTTTGACGTTTGAATTTTTTTCAAAAACGTTCTTACGCCCTTTAATTTCCACTTACCAATAATTTTTCAACACTAGTCCTCTTCGCAATTGCAAGGATGTACTCAAAAAGTAAGGAAAGTTACTTTTTTGGCTCACTCAAAATTAAAAATTTAATAAAGGAATTACCACTTATCATTATTGATATTTTAAATTAGAATCAATTTAGTTTTCCCCTTCCTATTACAGAAAGTTCACAAATCCTCTCTTTTACATAAAACACCAAAGAAAGAATAAAGCTCGTTGCCCTGCAAACTTCCAAGGTTGCGATTAGTGAAGCAGTGAAAAAGTACGGCTATAGCACTAAAAAATTAGAATGCCAATCTGCCCCAACATGAAGTAGTGTTAATATAGCTGGTGGCTTGGCTTGATGGTCAAACAGTGAATTACACAAGCACAAAATAAAAGCTTTAGGCGTCTAGTTCCTTACACTCGCACTCTCAAGGCATTCAGACTTAGGCCGAGCTCAAGATTGGCTCTGGGGAAACTAGATTGGCTCATTAACCTGCCATAATTTAATTTCATAAGGTATGTTCGAAGTTTGAACTGCTAGGGTAATTTATTATTGTGAAATCATAGTTCTAAATTATCTCTTATTCTGTGAGCAATGTAATCTATTAATTGTAAGAAGATTCATTAAAAAAATTCAAACTGATTTTAGCATGAATGATGAAAATTTATATATTAATTGGTTTTTAAGAGTATTTGTATTATGTAGGAGCACTGGAAAGAAAAATCAAGACTTCATTTTCTGTTTTCCTTATTTTATTGGGCTGAACTGGAGAAAAATGAATATGAATAGTGAGTTAATTGTAAGATCAATGGGCCAAGGCCATACATCAACATTGACCACAGTGGGGAAGTATAAAAGCATGGATATTCATGCAAGTATAGTTTTTAATGTAAGATCAAATTTAACTCTTAGCTTCACTAAAGAAATAGAAGGCAAATATCTAGCATCAACTGAAACTCACGTGAAAAAGTATATGAAAAATGTACAATCATCCAATGGAGAGGTAATCTATAATTATCCAGTAATACTCTTGTCTATGCCTTGAGACTAAAATATTTCTCAATATTTTTGAATAATCATCCATTGGAATTTAGTAGGAAAACCATAGTAAATCATTGTCCAATGGCCATGCAAAAATATATAAAAAATAATATTTGTTGGTTGTTTTTCAATAGGTGGACCATGATGGGACCAATGAGAAGGTGGGGTTGTTTTTTTAATCATGGAAGTGAGGTTTAGTAGATTGATATTCAAGTTACCTTTCCCTATAAATTTTCTCAATCAAGTTATTCATTCATTGAACTTTGATTCATTCCTACTGTTTTGATACACAATCCAATCCAGTTGAGTCTTGAGTCTTCATTGAGAATGACATTCATAGGTTGTCAAGAAAGAGGTTATCATGCACATGCACTCTTCTTTTCTTGGTGTCTTTGTAACTATGTTCAGCCTGAGTTCTATATTTTTAAATTATCATAATAGTTCGTGATTATTAGGCTTTTATTTTGTCTTTTAAGAATTTTAATTTAATTATTATTAATCATTAAATTTAAAAAAAAAAAAAAATATATATATATATATATATATATATATATATATATAGTTATTATAGTTATTAAACTTTCAATAGAATTATTAAACTTTCAATGGTACATCAACTTTCATACATGAGAAAATAGATACTGACAAATGGTACATCATGGCCTGATTAATTTCGCTCAACAATTTCAAATGGTATAACATTTAGTCAACAATAATCATTAATTTCTGCACACAGAGACTAATTTCTCTGGAAGCCTGAGATTTCTTTGGCTTGTTATTCTTATAACTACATAGACATAATTAATAGATAGATTGAGGAGAAACAAATATCTAGCACTTAGTCTCCACTACTCAACATGATTTTGTGAGAAATAATACATAGATTGATTTCTCTGAGTGCCTTAGCGTTCTTTGGCTCATTATTTTAATCACAACAACAATAAAAAATGCACTGAGGATCTGTTCTTAGTCCGATTGTGCAATTTTTATAAGACAAATTATGCAATATTAATAATAAACATAAATTTGTTGCAATTTAGGGAAAGCTCGTTCATGTTTTTTTCATTATATTGGAAGGTTACTTTCTTTTTAAAGTAATTTTTAGTAGATCATAGCATATATTGAGGAAATATTAGTTTGACAAGAATCGGTTATTTCTCTTGAAACTTTAGGTATTAAAAGTCCATGACACAGATATATCACACTCCAAAATCCAAAGAAAATGGAAGAGCATTCAATTTTTTTAATCAAAATTTTATTGGTGAAGGGTTAATTTATTACGAGAACGTCATTAATGAAGTGAAATTTTAAGCATAACATTTATTGACTAGAAAAATAATGACCAAAACGTCAAAAACAATTGTGTGACGGGTAAAGAGAAATCCAAATTCCAACCCTGCCTGTCACCTGTTGGTGAGTGGAGGTTATTCAATTTTCATTTACATATTACCAGGTTACTCATGTTACCAATATTTTCACATGGCTCACTTTTAGGTGACTACTTATTGTAATTCATTTTTATAAATAACAATTGGTAGATAATTGTATTATTTGAAATCTATAACAAATCCAAGAAGCAAAATTACAACAAATAGAAAATTATGCAAAAAATTCACCAGGGCACTAATGTGTGGATACCTTATCATTTCTTAGATCCTCATAACTTACCAACACCTAATAAATTGGTACACACATAATATGGCATTTACCTGAAGTATTTCATATGTATCTAGAGGTAAATAAGTTGTATGACAATTGTTATGGAAGATATAAGATGTGTATTATAGTTTATATTTCAATTTTTCTTAAGTAGCATGCATGTGCGGTTCATATAGTGACTACAATTACCAAATATATTTCAGTGAAGATGTGAAGATGATCTCTCATTAGGTCCTAATTACTTAAAGCATCATTAATTAGCTTTCCAAATGAATAAAATATGTTAACAAATTGGTAAAAACTAGGAAAACAAATCATGCTTTAAAAAAATATGGCACAATGAGTCACACTCTGAGATTTATTTAATTACTCATCAAGTGTCGCTACAACATATATATGATCACCATTACCATAGAAATGGGACATGTGACCATAATTTTGGTTTCACCAATGACATTCCACATCATGAGCATTGTTTAGGGTTGATTGTGTTGATTTTTTTTAAACAAATCATTTATACATTTTATGGAAATTATAGACACAATTTATAATCACATTAAAATATCATGATGTATGGATATTCCTTATCATTTCTTACATACTCACAACTTACCAACACCTAATAGATTGATATACACATCATATGGAATTTACCCCTAGAATGCCACATGTATCCTAAAACAAATTAGTTGTATGGAAATTGTTGATGCAGGGGCATTAGGCTCAAAACAACCTTTGTCCACAAATAAATGTAAAGGGGGGTCTCATGTTTTATTTCCCCATGTATTTATTCATAGTTGAGTTATTTTTAGTTAATTAGAGAAGAAAATGTAACTGATCGAATGATTAATGGGAACCTGAAGAGATACTCAGTTTTAGAAGTTAAGCTAATTTTAGGAGTACGTCTCTGTCTGTTAGAGGGTTAGTCTCAGAGTTAGATATATGAAGAGTTTTGAGCATTAGAGGAGTTGTGTCGATTCAGGGTTTGTATAAAAATAAGCCTTATAGGCATAATAAGGCAGACCTGCATAGAGAACCGCATAGGCTGCGTAGGACTGTCGTAGAGACAGAGTAGAGGAGAAGGGCCAAGTAATTCAAATATTTGGTCGAGCCAAAGTTGTAAGCACTTCACTGCATAAATGTAGAATTATTTTAATGGTATTGTGCATTTGTCGAGTTAATTATAGCGTGAATGGTTTCTATGTCCCGATAATCAACTGTATAGTAGTCTAGAATACATACTCGATAATTGTGGTTTAATGAGGTCCTGTATGTTGAAAGAGGAACCGAGTCCTTTCCTGAATTACTAGCCTTTGTGCGAGAGGTTCTAGCCTTTCCCGAACCCATTGAATATTAGTTTAACTCGGTGTAAGAATTTTCGAACGAATAAATTTGTGTGATAACCCGTGTTAAGCGCAATGACAGTGGACGGTGTGGAATTGGATAGTGGTATGGAAATGTTGTGGTCGAGACTCATGTAATACAGTGGGAAATTCCATGGTAGAGAGGGTCCATAGGTCCAAATTATGGATCTTCCCACAGTGTAATAGAGAATTGTGCTCGAGCCTTCGATTCAAGGTTCGATCGATGCTACCACGTACATCGAACCGGCGTGTGAAGGAACCTCATGGAGTGCGAGTCCTTAATTGAAGAAAAAAAAACTAGTACATGAAGATGCGAGTCAAAGGAGCAGATGCAGATTACAATAAAAGAAATCTCGACGGAACCTGGAAGATAAGAGGCGGAACCGTGACCGAAGTGCACAATAAAACCACCATTTGGAAAATCGGCGATATCGCGCAAGTTTGGAGGTGGTAAGTAGAATTGGTGAAAAGGACGCAACATATGTCTCTGTGAGACACGTGGTTGAGGGTGGAATTATAAAACCATTCTCATCGTAGATTAACCCTTGGGCGTGTTTTTTACGCGAGATTTCGTTGTGTCCTTTGGATCCTCCAAACTGGCGTGATGCTCCATCGACTATTAGATTGAGAGGTAAATTACTGTGGAGCCAAGAATGGTTTATGTATGACCGTTGAGTTATAGACCAAAGTCGAGATTTGTTACGATCTTTGACGATTGGCAAAGATTATAATAAGGAGGACTGCATAATTATGTGAATGGCCGTGCATTTGGTTGAAACCAAGTGACGGAGTTCGAATTGACAAGGTCGGCATACATTAAACATCATGGTTGAAATACAAGAGGGTCGAGCAGTTGATGCATTCGAATATCGATTCGAATATGTAAAATGAGTGAGCCCAAGGTTTTGGGGTTTAATTCCTAAGTGGCTTGTATTTATTGGGGTATATATTAATGAGAGTAGGCTAGTCATTATATTCGAGGTGTGTAAAGAGCGGTTGAATGTTGATAGGTATGATGGGGATTAGACCATAGAACTTGGGGAATTATAGTATGGTTTAGAACCATCAAGTGAAGAAGTTCCGCATGCGAGAAGGCATGGCATAGGCCTTGTTAGAAACCTATAATATAGGAGTCATAATCTGACTTGACTATTGGTAATTTTGTAAATTTTTACATACCTTGCCTTTTGCAAGTTGTATTCACATATTTTGTAATAAATAAATTAAAAAAAAAAATCAAAAAGAGGGTAAAAAATTCCTAAAGGAACAATCAAAGGACTTAGAAAAAATAAGATACCCCAAAGAAAAAATGAATAAAACATGAAAGTGAGCAAGCATAAATGCCACTACTTTTTACTTTTTGACTATGGCAGAGTGTCAATAAATGCCATTAGTCCATGATGAGTTAAATAGTTCTATCTTAACTTGTCATTGTTTCAATTTCATATGTTATAGATAGAGAATAATGAGTTGTTAGACAGTTTAATCCTAAAAGTTCAGTAGTTAGGTAGAGAAATAAAGTGAATCCAACAGTTTAATCTGGATTCATGGATGAAATAAGTGTAGAATTAGATAGTTTTATTTGCTTTCAGTAAGAATAAATGCTGTGAAGGTTGCTAGCTTAAATGCACCTACTACAAAGGAAGAAAAAAATGTTAGCATGGTAAGATGGGTAGGTAGAAGAAGGTGAGAAGTCTCAATGTAAATATCATTCATCATGGGCTGCAAAATAACTAACTTCCCCTTCCCATAGTCATGAAACATTCTAGACTATTAGTTAGAAAGGCTAAAGGCATTTCCTTGAATTTTGTTGGGACCGGACCCAAGGCTCTATGACTGATCAGTTGAAAGTGTGAAATGTCTATATTAATCCCTAAATCACATCATTTACCATTCATGCACTCATTTCCTCTGAAAAATCCTAAGTAAAACTTCATTTTTACTTAAATATACTCTAATCCTCATTTGATTAACTTCCTACATCATTTCAAAGTATAAAGCCCTCAAAATCACATTTTATCCTAAGTCTAAGTGATGAAGTTATTATAATGAAAATTTGCTTTTTAATCTTCACTTTCTTAGTTATATTTATGTGTTTTTGAATATACATTGTCCCCTTGTCATATTAACTCTAACTTATGTGTTAACTCCCTACAATTGACCTTTTCCTATTATATAACTCCTTTTATAAATAAATCCCAAAAACCCACTTATTATAACTTAAGCCAAAGTATTTTATTCCCACATGCTTAAATAAAACCCCCCTTATAACCCCTTTGGCTAAAAGTTTATCCATATATTTAATCCCGCCCCTATGGTAATTAAGTTTTCTTGATTTGATTTACCATATAAATAAATATATGAAGAAACATACATTTTCCCCACACCTTTCCTTTTAATTGTGGTTGTTCGCTCATTGAATCTAGTCCGACGACGCTAATACATTTTCGCGCTCATAAAGTAATCGTTTTATGTTTTGGCAAAGCCGTGCGAAATGGGTGGTTTTTCCAAACCACCCCATGCTTACATGTCGCCACCACGTTGTATCGCGTTCGAAAAGCTAATTTCCGCTTACCACCATTTACCCACGCGAATACCACTAGCGAATACCACTAGCGGTATTCCCTAAATCTCACCCATTTAACCTGAGTTTAATGTCATTTAAGTATGGTTATACCATCTTTTAATACATTAAAATTATATTTTTCATTCACATTTTCACCTTTTCGCTTTAAACCTGCAAAAACATTGCAGAACCATTTTTTCTCAAAATCACGCCGTTTGAACCCTGAGAAACTTTGTAGAGCCATTTTCAACCTACCAGTACCATTTTTCGACGCCCATTGCCTTGAATTTCCATTAAAAAGTACTACATTGTCCTCTGCGAAGCCATTTTCAAAAAATTGAAGACTGAGCACCTCTGCAACGTCTTCAACTGAATTCCGCTGGTTCTCCATGTACTTTTCTTCAAACTTGCCCTCTGAGATTTCAAAATTCCTGTCGATTTCAAATAATTACCAAAGTGACTGAAAAAAAGTGTGCATTTTTAAGGGGAAACTCTGTCAAAATTTCCCTGGAATCCCTAATTTCCCTTTCTCGCAGTTTTCTCCATACCCTGGTCCATTTTACTGTTGAAATCGATTTTAAATACACGTTCTGAGCTTTAAATTCCTTGCATTTCCTAAAAACCCTGCTTAGAAACCCCATTTTCAGTAGAAATTTGCCAAGAAGACCCTGTTTCTCCTAAAGAAACTTAGCAAACAGTTTAAGCTTGCTTCATTCATATTAAAAATGACCAAGAAATAGGTAACCCCCAAGAATGGAGGCCCAAAATATCAAAATAAATCTTCTGCAAAGATTCCTCAGCCTAAGTCCTTCAAAATAGACAAACAAACTCCTTCACTCACAGCTGATTCTACAGAAGTGGTCAGACCAGTCCAACCTCCAGTCATTTCTCTAGAGAACAGCCCTTTAGTTGATCTGGACTATAGAATACTAGACCCTAATGTAGAATTTAACCTGCTTGATGTCTATAATTGGTGCTATGGAAAATCAGTGGAAAAGGGTGACAAAGATATTTCAATTTGGGAATCCAATCTACCTAGATATATTGTCCCTCTCACTCATTCTGTTCCTGAATTTATCAGATTATGCCAAGCCTATTATATGCCAGAACAAAGATGTATTGTAAACAAAGAAAAAGAGATCATGTTTTACATCACTGAAGAGTCGTTAAATTCCATGCTGCAAATGAATCATGACCCCAATTCTGCTTCCTTATCGATAGAAGATTTAACCCAACTATATATTGACTTGGATTTCAATACTAGATTCAAAATATACCAGAATTTTTGTCCAAATCAAGTTGATATTCCTAAGTTAAATCCTCCTTTCGACACCTCTGATTTCCCAGATGAGACTAGACAGATTGTCTCAATGCTCTCCTTCATACTAGGATACACCAGTGATGAATTCACTGATGTGGCTATCCTAGGTTTTCTGTCAACTCTAAGCCTGGTAAATCACCATCCATTCAGTTCAATTTTGCTAGATTTATTGTTGAAAGTATGCATTATCAGTTTTTCCAGAATATCAGAAGAAGTAGTTTTCAGATACTCCTCTTATCTACTCCACCTCTTCCTATATTATCAAACAGATAAGTTTCCAATTGAATGTCAGAAAGTGGATGTAGAAGGAAAAGTTCTATCAATAGTATTTTGGTCATCTATTCTAAGGAAATGGAACAGAGAGTATAGTTTTACAGATTTCAATGACTCATTTATAGCCCCTGCAATGTATCTCTTTGAAAAAGAGGAGATCCCTAGAATCAATGATGAGACAAGAAGATTTCTGCAGTTATCAGAGAGCTACAAAATTGGAGATTGGTATTTATATAAAAATCATATAGAAATCAGAGTGTATGGCTCATCCCTGGCCTTATATAAGTTACCCAGATTTGTTACTAAAATAATATTTGCTTTAGAATATCTGAGACAAATATTGAATGTAGATGAAATCAACTTTGTAGCTTCCAGGAAAAAGACCCAATTTAAGCTAAAAAATCAAATTGGGTCATTCATTGTGAATAACAGAGAAGATGCCAATGAGATAAATGTCAAACTTAAAGAGTATAAGTTCCCATGTAGTTTTACATGGAATTATGACCCACAAGGTATTTTGAGTACAATAAGGGTAAAATGTAAGTTTCTTGTTTACTTGCATGATCTTAAGCCCCATATTGAAAGATATGTAAATAAAATTGAATGGGAGCCAAACACCCTATCTGATGATGATTCATAGGCAATACAGGTAATACAGGTAGACAGTGGCATAGGGAAATAGATTGAACAGACACAGGTGGATTCTACAAGAAAAGATACTGATAATGTATATAAAAGAGACAGAGAAGGAGATAGTTTCATAGCTGAGACTATTGAGGAAAAAAAATTCAGAATTCCTTAAAGTAAAAGAAGCAAGTTAACAGAAGAAGAAAAGGATAAGGCTGTAAATATTGAAACAGATGATGAAGCAACATGAATAGTCACTGGAACATTAAAAGAGCTTCAAATGTAAAAATTGGAACACAACAAAAAGATACAGTCATGAAGGAAAACCAGGCTACTATTGATTTACCTCCTTCTTCTCAGGAAACTGACAATACAGAGTCAGAGATTCAAATCAGATTCAGACAGATTATAGAGAAGAATGAAGAGATCAAGAATCAAGCTTATTCTAGATTTCTTAAGGAAAAGCCTGGAAACAAAGACAGACTTCTTTCAACATTTGATTATTCATCCAATAAATTGGTAATGTCATTCTTGGAGCCTACAGTGGCTGAGCCAAAATCAGTGGCAGATTATTCCAAAACTGATTTTGAAGTGGATGCAGATGCCATTCATGAATTAGATCAAATTGAATTTCATAGGAGCAATACTAAAATGCTATATTCCAAAATTGACAGTAAAACTATGAAATCAATTAGGCTTGAGAAAACAGTACTCAACCTCCAAAATCAAATGAAGTTGGACAAAGCCTCACTGTATGCTAATAATTTAAGAATAAAAGCACTAGAAGATATAGTGATTGAAGCAGGGGGTGACCCAGCCAACATTGAAGGGGAAAAAGTCTTAATTAAATAGAAAAATGAGGATATAGCTTCTCTTAGAGAACATTTGAAGTTGCCTCAGAGTGAAAACTCTCAAGCAAAAGAAATCCTACAGCAAAAAATAGAGAATGATGATTTAAAGAAGCTTGTACATCAAATGACATATCAGATAAAAACAATGGAAAGTAAAAAAGAAGCTCTAATGAAAGAGAATGAAGAACTAAGAAAAGCACAACCAATGGTCATTCCTACAGTGATCCCCACTGTAAACACTACTATACCATCTACTTTGGCAGAGCACTTGGCACCGAAAGGAGTACTGGCAACTGTAGTGCCAATTAATTCTCAGGAAATATCTGCCTCTTCTTCTTCATCCGATATTCTTAGTTTAAAAGGCATTATTAAAAATTTAGAAAATTCCAAAAATGATGCCTTGATTACTTCTAAAGGACATGAGCAAAGGGCCGATCGACTACAAGAACAGGTAAAGATTCTGCAAGCACAAGTAAATCTTACAGATCAAGTGGCCTATATAAAAAATCATTTATGGACCAAAATTATTGAAGGCATTCATTCTCAATGGCCTTCAATTCGGATAATTTATGAATAGAGGGAGTTACTTCAAGTTTCTAGTGTAGAGATTGACAAGACTAAGAGGGAAATTGACAATAAACTAGCCCAATAAATCCAAATCATAGCTTTTTTAAACAATAAAAACAGGGAAGAGTTGGAAGAATTGAAATTTTTTGATAGAACAGAAACCATTCTTCAAATCAGAAAGGTCCTGAACAAAAGAAACATAATGAGTAATCTAGAGGACCAGTGTAAAGACATGAATGTATCCATCTCAAGATTTTTAGCCAAATACAAAACATTGTCAGAAGCAGGTTTTCCTGATATTCACGCATTGAATGACAAGTTAATGCCTCAGAAAGATTATGATCTAAAAATTAGAAATCATGCAAAAGAGCAAGCCAGACAACAACTGCCTCAAGGATCACCAACAGGCAGAATACTTCTTCAGTATTTTGAAAATCTGTTCTTTTTAGATAATGAGATCGGGCATATGTTCACTATCAAGCCTAACTTTTCCAAGTATACAGAGGCAGATGAAAGTTACAGAAAATTGAAGACTATGAAGATCCCCTCTGCAGAAAAGTGGCAAGAATTCACAGATCTGCTGTGAATTTAATGGATAAAAAATAGGAAATTCACTTGGAAATTCATTTTTTACTGTTACCTCAAATGGTAAAAATATAGGGTTAAAGTGCACAACAACAATCAGTTCAAATTAGAATAATCAGTTCTATTTTTGCTTGTAAAAAGGTAACAGCTTGCAAACTATTTTGCAGTTGTCCCTCTTTTTAAGTTTTCTTTCCTATTTTTTATTAAAACATTATCTCAATTCCTGAGATATTTTGTAAATAGTTTTTTGTATAAATACTTCACAATTCAAAGTATTCAGTGTGAATAAAATTTCTCAAGACAACTATAGTCTTATTTTCTGGTTATATTGAAGTTGGTGAGTCAATTAGTGAAAGCAGCAAACTGGAAAGAGATCAGAGACATCATAGCTAAGGATTGTCGTGGTGACAAGATAAGTCTCGTTTCTTTCCTTGTTTTCAGTGTATTTCTTTAAAGTTTACATTCATTCATATTATGTTTTTCTAGTCTATAATGATCAACTAAGGAAAAATTAAACAGGATTAGTGATAATAAGCTCCCTGTTTCAAAACTTGTTGGCATTTTAATGTTTTCTACTTGATACCCGGGCCATAGAATTCTTAATTTCTCTAGGTCCCAGTTAGATCCCCTTCTTCAATCTTCTTATCTGTAGCTTAAGGATTCTTAAGTGCCCTTTTGCTCAGATTCCATCCACTCCATCAAATCAAGCCTATACATAGCCTTAGAAGGTCACCTATCTTGCCCTTAGCACATTTTCATCTCTGAGCCTTATTTCTTAGTTCTTCTTGCCTAGAGAGTTGACTCCATTGCCCAATATTCTGGTAGATCCCTCTGGTTTACCTTGAAATATCTTTATTCCCACCAATATTTTAAAATCAAACCCAAATACACAATCATAGCTAGCCTAATATCTGTTACTAAAACAAAGCTAAATCATATGGAGAGATCGCTCTCTGGAGTTCAAGAGGGCTAGATCTTGAATTCCCAAAGCGGTTCTTGGTTACCCCTGGTTTTCTTAACTACAAAAATCCCCATCCCACAACCTGCGAATTACTAGGGTGATAACAAGCCTTGGGGGTATTATGATCCTTGGAGGAAACTCCCACAGATAGAAGAGTTGATAGAGAAAATTGGATCGAGTACAAAGGTGTGGTAGGTGGGTTTTACCCTACACCAATTGTTATGGTGCATATATGATGTGTATTACAGTTTATCTTCTAATTTTGTTGAAGTAGCATACAAAACTTTACATAGTGATATGAGAACCACTCTCTAGAGTATACATCTATTTTGTACACATGGCTTTTCAGTTGCTTTTTAAGATATATCATTGGTGATGATCACATGATTATATAATGAACCATTAAGTTGAACTATAAAATTATTCCTCACAACACACACACACACATATTGATGAATTAATAATTTTTCTCATATAATTTTTTTAATCTATTTTGAAAAAAAAAAATTATATATAATTATTTCTAAGAAGAACAAGGGAGAATTCCTTACCATATCTTCGTAAAACATATAATAGCAAGAAAATTAATCTATTGAAATTTAATTTCCAAACATATTCATGGAGTAAAATGAAGATTAAAAGGAGATATTCATGGATTTACCTATAACATCACCTCATAATTAAGAATGTAAATGTACAATATTGATGATACATAGGTTAGAAGAAAATTAATCTATTGAAATTTCATTTCCAAACATATTCATGGAGTAAAATGAGGATTAAAAAGAGATATTTATGAATTTACTTATAACATCACCTCATAAAAGTGTAAATGTACAACATTGATAAAATTTATTTATATATGATAAATAATAAACCTTTATCTCACATGTATCATATAATCTTATAAACAAACAATTGCACCGAGGGTGCAATCCTCAAAACTTTTAAACTATCTAATGTATATGTTTTAAATAACATAATACGCCCTTTTTCCTTTTACATTAGCCTTCGGGATATTTTAAAACACATGCTATTACATATCATAACAAAACAAAAAAATGTTAAACCAAACCTATTTAAAGTATTCGGGGCCCACATTACAAATGCCCAAAGTGAAATATTTGCGCATATGTTATATATGAGCCAATGGTTTAAATAACTATCGGGCAGTGAAATAAAACTTATAACAAAATACTAATAAAACTATATCATACGTCCGGACTTCAAAAAAAATAAACCCGATTTCAATCACAAATTCGCGTTCCAAAATAGCCTGCTGATGTCACCCTAATTTGTGATGCGAAAACTTCATATAATACACCATATAAAAATTCGGGTCCGTTTTTTGGCTTTGTGTACGGAGGAAAACTCTGACGCGAAAATCAAATTAATTCTACCCTATAATGTTTCAGGTCCGGAATTCCACAATGAATATGGGCCAAAAAATAACGCGATTGAATCGCCTGCTTCCACGTGGATGGATGATTTGGTCTGTGGTCTGTGGGACCACGTTCTTCTGAATTAAAATCTCCCGCGTTTACTATTAAATTGATCTGTTTCCAAAACAATACAACGCTCTATTTTTAAGTGTGCAGGGACTGTGATTTCAAAACCAAAATTGACTATTCATCAGTTTTAGAAAGCGGCTGTTTGACAGAGCCATTCAAACAGATTTAGAAAGCGGCCAGAGGACAGGGTAGTTGAAATTAATATTTCAACATCCCTCATTCACTGAGAATACCCTCCTTGGTGCCTTCTTCACCAGACTACGATGTGTTCATCAACAGTGATGAACTCGATGTCCATTTCTTTGCCAGGCATCTTCACAACAGTCTTGTTTCCAGAGGATTGTGAGTCTTTCTCGATAGAATAGAATTGCAGGCTGGACAATCCATACCTTCACAAATCAAAGATGCAATTAAAGGAGCCTCTCTCATTATTACTATTTTCTCTCCAAATTATGCGCAATCGCAAAGGTGCCTCCATGAACTACTCCTCACACTGCTATGTAAGCCGACCATTTTTGCAAAGGTATATAAGTTTCATTTATTGCATATAAGTGTCGTTATACCGACGACGGAAAAAGTGCCGTTATTGCGATGGATGCCTCCAAACGTTGCAATTGCGACACTTAGACATTGTGTCACAAAAAAATCATCACTATTGCGACGGATGCCTCCAAACGTCGCAATTGCGACACTTAGACATTGTGTCACAATTGCGACGTTTGGAAGCATCCGTCGTAATAGCGACACTTTGGGGCATAGTGTCGCAATTGCGACGTCTTCCTCCAAACGTCGCAATTGTGACACTTTGTCTAAGTGTCGGTATTGCGACACTTTTCTCTAGACGTCGATATAGCGACAGTTTCGGGCGGGATTGAAAAAATTTCAGGAAATTTCCGACATTTGGTCGAAAGTGTCGGAACCAAGTGTCGGAATTTCCCCCAAATGTACTAGTGAGGTCTAACGTTACATTTTTAAAGGGAAAGATAGTAGAGTCACTTAAGATATTTCAAAGGCTTATGGGTGAAGTGGATTTAATCGAGATAAAGAGAAATTAAGAATTATTTGATCGAGATAAGGATTGAAAAGGTAGGGGTTAATCGAAATTAGGGAGCAATTAAGGGTTCCCTAGTCTGGATATCAGCATAAAACATTTGAATGAAAACTAGTCAATAACAGAGTGCTTTTAACAAATTCTGATATAACAATTCCTAATTTCACATTAAAATTTAGAACAAATTTATGAATGGATGAAAAAAATAAGAAAATTGACATATAACAGTAGAAAATACTTCACTTCAGTGGCCCAACACATGAATCCAGTAATATGATGCTTTCTTGCTTGAGATCTACTCTTCTGACTTGAACTTGATTACAAAAACCCTTAGATTCAAAATATAACAACTATAGAAATCTTCAGCAATTAATCCACCCTAAATACTTCAAATGATGAAGTATTTATACAAATTCTATTACAAAATATCCTAGAACAATCATAGGAATTTTCTATGGAAAATAAAATATCTTTTACAAAAATATAGTGACAGCTACATAACAAACTTGCAAGTTGTCCTATTTATTGAAATTAAATAGTAATTTTGTTAGGTTTGGGGCAACTAGTTGTTGAGCTGTCTTTAACACTAGAAATCTGGCCTTCAATTAGTTTTGAAGCTTTATCTCTCACCTTATACTCTTTAACTGATACACTTTAACCTCTGATACCCTTTAGCCTATTGTTTTGACTTTTTTACTGCTTTAAAAATCTATTTTTACTGTGTAAAAACAACACTCTATTTTTTCATCCTCTTTTACTGCAAATTGTCTTTTTAAAGTAAATCTATGATCTTCTGCCAAAACTCTTCTTGTGGTAACTTAATGTTTGTAAGTTTTCTAAAATTCTTATCTGCTTCAGTATACCTAACAAATGTTGGTTTGACTACAAAGAGGTGTTTTATCTCATTCTATAAATAAAACAATTTTTCAATGCTTTTGTGTAACACTTTACCTATTGGAACTCCTTGCCAATCTGCCTTGTTCACTTATTCTCTGGAAAATTCCCTTATATTCTTATTGTAATCTTCTTGCTTCATCAGTTTATCATTGATAAAAAGAATATTTGGCAAGCCTTTTTGTCTTAATGTGTCAAACTTAACCATGAATATAGTTATGTCCATGTCCATATTTTGACACTTCTCTTCCAACTGTTTCATTAAAATTTTCTTTGAAAGTACCTTTCTTACCTAAAGAATTGTTTCAGTTATGTCAGTTATCCCTATTTCATCTAATTCTTGCTTGTTTTTAGTATTGAGAAACTTGATTATTTCTAGGGCTTCTTTAGGCTTAGCACCTAGCTCTTCTTTTATGTTCAATACTTCTTCTTTGGTTGCCTTAAGCAAGTCCTTCTATTCATAAATCACTTGGATTGATGGCCAGGTATCATTGATTGACTCAATGATCTTGAACCATAGCTGATTTTTTATGTATGCCATGGGATATTTTAAGGTTAATTCTGTTTCTACCTTTTTTAACTATTCACTTAACCTCTTAGCTTTTTGTTTCTCTATTTTAGCATTGATCTGTGCTAATTTCTTGGAATCTTCCAAGTTCTTGATTTTCTCTTTCAATCTGTTTATCTCATTATTCTGTATAGAAATGTCCTCCATGGCTTTGATAAGTTTGTTGGCCTCATCTGACTGTTGAACTGCTGAAGTAGAAGATTTAGTGGCTGAAGTAGTGGAAGAAGTGATTGGCACTGTTGTGGCCAATGGGACTTTTGGTGCTAACTCTTCTGCTAGAGTTGAATGAGTTGTTGTTTTTACCATGGGAATGATTGTAGGAGGAACACTTTGAGTCTTTGCAGCTTCTTTTTCTTGGACAAGCTTGTCCATCTCAATTTCCATCTCCTTGATCTGTGTTGTCATTTGTAGTATGAGACTCATCATCTCATATTTTTGGTTTTCTTATTATACAATATCGTTAGCTTGTGGATGTTCTATTGGAGGTAGTTTCAGTTGCTTTCTCAGTGCTGCAATATTAACATTTTTCTTCTTTACCAATTCTTCTGAAGCTTTCACATTAGCAAGGCCATACCCTACTTCAATTACCAATTCCTCTAAAGACTTGATTATGGTGTATTTAGCATATGAAGAATATTTTTTAACCATAAGCGAATCTCTTATATTTTTCAAAGTGTTCTGGAGATTTTGGGCACTCATTGCTTTTGTGGTCATGGTAGAATAAAGCATTTTTGAGCTTTTCTTGTCAAACTCAATCTGATCGAATGGATGAATGTCCTCTATTGGAATTTCAATATCAAATCTCTTGTAATATGATGTTGTTGTAGTTTTAGGCACTATTGGCTGTAGCACTATCATTAGAAAATATTTACTTGTATAATCAAAGGTTGAAAGCAGCCTATTTTGAATCACTGGAGTCTGCTTCAAGTATTGTGAATAGATCTCATTTTTTATCTCCTCATTTGTGGCCTTGATTTGTTTATAATTTTCTTTGATATCCATGTCTTTATCCTCTGATTTTTGTGATGAAGATGCTACAATGCTTTGCTATTTTTCAATCATCTGTGTGTTAGAAGAAGTAGGTTGTTTCTCATTTTCAATTATTGTAGCAGTCACAGTGTCTTTCTATGGATTTTCTTCATCTAAAACCTCAATTGCTTCCTTTTATTTGTATGCTGAATTAGTTTTTCATTTCTTATTCTACCTGAGCTTAAATATGGTTCATGTGGTTGATTCAGCGATATATGAGCTTTCTTCTCTATTTCTATTTATGGTTTTGTCCTCCTGATTTGGAGTTTGCAAAGTGTGACTAGTATCACCTTGCTTGACAGATTCCATCAATGTATTTTCCAACGATTTAGTTTGGTTTGAAAATTTTTCAATTTTAGGCTTTTTATCATGAATATATGGGTTTAATTTTCATTTCACCCTCATCTTACTGATTATTCCATAAGGATCATAGTTCCACAAGAAAATTTCATCAAACTTATATTCTAGCAACTGTTTTGTTGTCTCTGTACCTGCTTCCCTGTTGTTGCATATGAAAGGACCCACTTGGATTTTCAATTTGAACTGAGTTTTATTTTTAGTAGCGAAAAAGGTTATAGAATTTGAGTTTATAATTTGTCTTATATACTCTAAGGCAAACACTCTCATTGGCAAATACTTTGGCAATTTATAGGGCAAGAGGTTTGAACCATAGACTCTAATATTCATGTGGTTTTGGTATAGGTACCAATCACCAGTTCTACTCTTCTCTGATAGCTATAAAAATTTCTTAATCTCATCACTTATCCTTGGTTGTACACTGTTTGTAAGTATATTTATCAATGGGTGAATAAAAAAATCCATGAAATATGCATAAGTGAACTCCGTTGACTCTTTTCTGATTAAGGAAGTCCAGAAAATAACTGATAGTGGATTTCCTTATATATCCAACTTTTGAAGGGCTATTGGGAATTTATCTTCCTGGAAGTAGAGGAACATATGAAAGAGGTATGAGGTATACCTAAATACACCTTCAGTAGGAAGTTTTACAAGCTGATCATAGATGCTATAAGCTATATACTCAACACAGTTATAAATTACTGCAGGGGGCTGACAAGGCACATAAGTGGATAGAAAACCAAGAATAGACTCATCAGTGTGTTCATCAGTAAAGTAACCAAGGATAAAATACAACATTGAGATAATGTGTCTTGATCCTTCTGGAAATTTAGAGGATTAATATGGAGGGTTAATATTTTGGATTTAAACATATGAAGGCATGAATATTTGAAAGATTTAAAATATTTTAGGAAATTACGATTCCAGATAAAGCTTTGTAAGAGCTTCTATAGACAATGGGATTTAATTAGGATCTGGTTGCAACTGAAGCATTTGATTTATGGATTCAACAATGATAGTGAAAAATACTTCTTTCTCAGCATTAACAATAGCTCTTAGGTCAGTGGAATAGTGAGCTTGCCACAATATAACGACCTCTAGACACTGATTGGTATGGGGAACTACATATTTGGGTAAATTGGATTCCCAAACAAGTACTTCATCAACCTGATCCAAAGGTTTCTCTTGACTCCAGAAGTGGAGGTCAAGAAGATTATATTCAATTACTAGATCAATGAATTTACAGTAAACATCAGCTAAAGGGATGTGTTCAACATCTACAACAGGAGGTTGTAGTGGATTGATGAAAATGATGCTTTTAGAAGCCATTACTATATTTGTTTCTTGACAATTTAGCCCTTTGGATCTTAAAAACTCTATTTTTTAGGTTTTTATACACTTCTGTAAGCTTAGACTGTTTACAGAAGGTATTTCTGGAATGACAGAGGTCTCTTTTGAACATCAATGGGTAAAATTATGGTTTCTTCTGGTTCAAACTTTCAATTTCTGTTCCAAAATCAATCTTTAAACCTTTTATAGACTCAGGAAAAGGCTTAACAAGGGTTTACTGCTCTCTTTTTTTATAAAACAACCCTACAACAGTTAAATTCATGTACTAAGGGCTTTCTGAGCATTTGTAAAGGAGATTTAAATCATTCAAAGGGTTTCTAAAGGTCAACAAATGGCTAAATTTCTTCAATTTGCTTTAAAAAAGGTTACAATCTCCAGAAATTATGAAATTATCAGGGTTTTGAAATAGAGATGAATATATGAGGAAATCAGGCTTTTTCTTTAGGAAAATAGACTTTAAAAGGTTTAATTTCTAGAGAATGCTTCTTTTCAAATGATGGATGGGTATTTTTCTTGAAAAATACCTGTAATTTTAGGTTTTTTGACTCAAAAGAAGGGTTTTATGGAAGTTGAAGGCTTTCAAAAGCTGGTTGAAGTCTCTTACATGTAAACTAGAGGCTCTGGGTAGTCGCAGCAGTAATTTTGAAAGATTTGTGTTGGTTTCTTACATGAAAACAGGGTGGAAACGTCTTTTCTTCAGTCGGAAGCAGATTGTGAGCAGAAAATGCATAAAAAGGTTTAAATGTGTGCATTATGCTATTTTATAGAAATTTGGGTCTGAACCAGTGTTTTCATTAAATACAAATCAATTTAAATCGGGGTTGTTTGGCGCGGGAAGGCTATTACCGCTAAGCAATTATTGCATGATCGGAGGGCGTTAAATGATTTTACTCAGAAGGATGTGATGCAGTGATTTTATGTCATGTGGAGGAGAGATAATGGGGCAATACAGCCCATATCACAAATCCAAAATTTATTATCAACTGCACTATTGAAATTGCGATATGGCTTGTGAGTCATTGGATCGGGCAAAGGGAGTGCGAACGGTCAAGATTAACCCATAGAAATATAGTGTAGATGAGCGTGGGGCCTGGGATCTTTTATGCGGCAGGGTTCAATGTTATATGTTAAAACGTAGTTAAAACAAAAAGTCTTATGTTTTAACGGGATAGGCAGGTAGGCGCTTTAAACGGAAAATAAGCTATTTATAGCTGTAAAGTAACCTTTGGGCGGGTTTAAATAAAATAGGAATAGTTTATACCTATGGGTAGGGGGAAATATACCACGTGTGGAATTAAAACCATAGGGTAAAAAATAATAAAGTGGGTTTGGGATATGTAATAAAATGAATTAATATAAATACGGGGTAGGGTATTATAGTGGAGTTAATATATTAAGTTAAAGTTAATATGAAATTAATAGAATTAGCGGAAATACATACAGACGCACTAAGTAAAGTGTAAATTAAGAATTTGGGCGCATTTTTTCATAGTGGTGGCCCCATTTTAAACATTTCACATTTAGTGTTAGTCATCCATAATTATGATGATAACCAAAGATGACTAAATTACCAATCCTAGATTTCTAGAAATAACATTTCAAAGAAACATTATAAGATCTAGAAATCTCACTGCCTTCGTCATCCTGAGTCTGTTAATTCACCAAAAATCTTCATCCATGTCTCCTAAAAGGTTATCCTATTGTTTCAAACAAGAAAGCTAATTTCAGGCTCCTAATTCCTATTTTTATTTGTCCATTTTCCTCTGAAAATAACCCACTTATTCCCTCACTAAAATCCCTCATTTACCCATAAAAACCCCTTTTTTATGGTTTAAGATACCTTTTTATACCTATCAGAACTTCTAAATTGGCCTAAAAACCCCAAAATAGTCTTTTTACAATCAAGGGTTTAAGCCCTCGAGGGCTTAGATCTTTCACCCACTTTCCTCCATATGTCTGAGCGCCCGAATTAGGCTCTTAAAAATTTCCCCTGCCTTTTTTAGCCTTTGTCCGCCTTTACATGAAATTAAAGTTTTTACGCCCCTTTGGGCTTGAGCTTCAGCTCCCTCTGCCATATAACCCGAGGGCCTGACCACGAGCTAATTATTTAAGCCCTTAGCCCTTTTTTCTACCCATTGTTCCCTACTCCTCCATGGGACTGCACCTCTCCCTTTCCTTATAGCCCCCTCTTCGTTTTATTTTCCCTACTCCGTTGTTTTCATCAGGTCATCATCACCGTTGATCAAAGGCCCTGCGCCCCGATCCAACGACCTTTCCGCTCCATGACAAAGCGATTGATGTCACACTCCGGGGCCTACCGCCTACTACCCAACCGCCCCTCCAATCCCCTCTTGACACCTGTCCTCCACTATCCCCTTCCACCTCGCACCTTCCCCCGACGTGTTCATCGTCCACTGTAGATCTGGGGCTCCCAGATCTCACGGTCCATAAACGATATTGCGCAATTTCTGCATCCGAGGGTTAATGTGAAATTCCAACGTGAAATCGGTGGTTTTGTTATGGAAAGGTGTCACACAATGTATGGAATCACGTTCATTCGCGATAATACCACTTACTGCCTTTTAGCAGCGCGAAAATCGCAAGTGGTTTTCCATTACTGCCCATCCTCATTCCTTCGTGCCAAAGTCATTTTAAACCCCATTTTTCGCATTTTTTACCATGGAAAGCCCTTATGCACATTCATTTCTTCCTCATTGCTTCTCTGCCACTCCATTAGCCTTTGTAATGCAATTTTAAGCCCTCGCGCAGGATTTTATAACATATTTTGTGGTCTGTTTGTAGGTTTAATGGTGAAGGAGGCTATTAACAGTCCAAAACAGTGCTAAGGCTGAGGATCATAGTCCTCTATGGCCCAAAAATCAAAGGAAAAAAACAAAAAGGGGTGAAAATCCATGTTTTAACGAATATATCCTAAATATTGACTATTTTATCAAACCCTCCAAAGCGCTAAGGCCACCTGTATACCAGCAAATCGGTGAGAGATGAAGTTCAAAAGAAAAAATGAAGATTAAAAGCTCAAATCTGATGATTAAAAGACAAAGACACAACTAAAGATAAACTGAGAATTCTTTGAAGCAGTTCCGAAAGGGGATAAAGGTGAGGTTAAAGGTCAAAAAAACATAGGATTAAAGGGTTTAAAGAAATCAAATAAAGTGTTAAAAGACAGTGAAAGGAAGTATAATGGAAAATAAAGGCTAAAACATCATCAGGGCCTTAAAGGCAGTTTTTATGATAAAATAAAGGAAATATAGGCCTAAAAATACCTCGGATAAATCAACAACAGAGTAGTTTTTCACTTGATAAAACTGACTGCCACCTTTCATTTACTTTATACCTCAAAAGAAAAATTGGCAGTTATTACACAAAAAAATATTTTATAAACTGTCAAATAGTTATTGTAAAGACAGAAAAGGGCCTCAAATTCAATATTTTCAGCTATTTTATCCTCGGGGAGTAAAGAAAGATTTAATACACAGAGAAGTAGTTGAGAAACATTCCTTCTTTATGCCTTGCTTGGTTATTAAAGATAGGAGTACATTTTCTTTGTCATTAATAACATTTTTGAACTCTAGATAGTTCCACCTCCTCATTTGCAACATAAATACTGCATTCGAACTCATTGTATGTGGGCATTTGATAATTATTTGAAGCAATATATAGCTCTGCTGAGAATGAAAATAATTTGATGTACTGGAACCTGTGGATGTTTTGACCTATTTGTTGATGAAGAAAGCTCTGTCATTGGATCCCTGAGCTTGGTTGTTGGTGAAGTATCCTAAACTGTTAATGTTTTTCCTGTTTTCCATTCTATGTTCATCATTACTTGCTTACATTAGATTAAAAATCTTAGGCTAAGAAATGTCTCCTGGAAGCACCTTAGACCTATTTACTCTTCACTGTCTTTATGTTTTAATCTGCTGAATGTTTGATTGAGTAGTTCAACTGCTTTTCAATTTGTAAGCTTGTTTATTTCAAGAATAGTTCAATACAGCTAGCCTCAATATTATTTATGGTTTTTCCTGCTTCTTGTTGACACTTTAAAAATTGTTTTTGAAGTCTCCTTTCAAAGTAGCATTGTCCAAAGTTTGCCAAAGAGGTCTTTTTTTATCATACCCTTTGTACTTGCTCAAATAATTGTTTTAAAATTCTTTATAATTGCAGTTTTAGATGTTTAGGAGTTCCCTCTTCTATGAATGCAGTTATTTGTGAATCTTAAATGTTTTCTTATCCTTGAAAGTAAAATATTTGATGAAAAAGAGCATTCCTCGACTCCTGGATTTCATTTTGAATGTTTGTCTTGAGATTGTTATTTGCTGAAGTGTAATTTCTAGAATTCATGGCTAGCCCTGTCTATAAAATACTCATTCATGTTCAGATAATTTTTTAAGTCCCTTTGTTGAGAAGTACATATAATTAAGGATTCTTAATTGCCCTTACATCTGCTTTTCATTCTAAAACCCTTAATGTTCATTTCATTTCACCTGAAAGACTTTGTTAATCCAACATCCAAGTTAGATTTCCCCTTCGATACCCCTAATTCATCTACAAACCTGTTATCATTTCCACTTGACTCCATTTCCTAATGACTTAGCCTATCTATGCTGCCTAGATCATCACGTCCCATCAAACAATCAAACAAACTCAAGCTTAATAACTAGCCTAAAATCAACCTTTTACAAGAAAAAAATTCATATCTTTGCAAAACAATTGAGAGATTCCTCTCTGGGACTAGGAGGGCTAGATCCTAGAACTCTAAAGACTGGTTTATGTGTTGCCTTTTCATTTAGTATGCCAATCTGCTAAATCACAAGATCCCAACATTCTGGTGATCACGATGGGATCTTGAGTTCATAATTTCCTAGCAAGCTCTTAAAGACTCATTAGTCCTTTAACAAACCATAGAAACTCAGAAAAACAAAAAAACATTTCAGATTGATTTTCAAATAAACCATTGGTGGTGGACCATAAAACATTTTACCTTCAGAAAAGCTAAAAATTTCCACTTGGCGACTCCGCTAGCCCCAGTAAGCCTATTAATCCTCTAGATCTCCATATTTCCTTAAGATTATGTTAGCTAGCCTTGAGGAATTTTAGAAGCCTAGTTATCCTATTATAGAAATCATTGTGAGAGGAAAACTTTTGAAAAAAGGTCCTAAAAAACTCTTCCTCTCTAAATTTTGGAAACTGAAATCTGGATCCACATAGGATTAACACTAGATCCCATCCAGATCCCAATACCCCTACCATAGTTGAAAATCCTGGATTTTGTGCAAACTTCTAGACCTGGAAAACCAACTACTGATAGGACCATTCCAAGAACAAGATCTATCCCTGAAAACCTCACAGTCTTGAAAGATAATCACTTTGACTTACCTCACACAAAGAAAATTTTTAGAAATAAGTCTCAAAGTGATTTAAACCAAGCTGATTTTGAAACCACATATTTGCAACAAAGCTTTAGTAGAGAATCTTCACCCTCTACTCCACCTGATTCTCAGCTTCTCCATCATTTCAACCCCTTCCACAAAAAATCTGCTCATCATAAGTTTTCTTGCCCAAGTGTTTCTTCCACTCCTATTCACACATCCCTTGTTTAAAACACTCCATTTCATCCCAATTTCCCTCTTGTGAATCCACCTCTTGTAAATCCCCCATTATTTCCAATCATGGCAACATAGTAGCTCCACTAGTGTTACCACAACTTATGGTTCCTTTACCAAATGATTACCAGTCCAAAATTCCCCATTTCACTACAAATGTATCTACTACTACCCAGCAACATGTAGATAAAATGAATGATGCTTTGGATTACATGGAAATAGAAGAAGAGACCATTAAGATGAGAATTTTTGCTCAAATTTTAGGAGGAGAAGTCAAGAAATGGTTTGAAAACTTAGCTCCTCATAGCATAAATGATCTCCCTTCTCTATATCAAAAATTCATAAAAAAATGGGAAATTAGAAAGAACCCTCTCCAAATCCTTCCAGACTATACTAACCTCAAAAGAAATACTGGGGGAAGTGTCCATGATTACTGCACTAGATTCAATAGTGTGTATAATGCACTTCCCCCAGACATGAAACCTCCATTAGGCTTAGCCTTGGCTAAATTCCCATAAGGCTTTGACCCTGAAATGGCTTACCAGCTAAGAGAAAGAGACCGCTCAACTTTAGAAGATATGCAGAGGGGAGCCATGAGTGTGGAGGAAAATCTGATTGAGAAAAGAGCTAGGTTGAGAGCAAAAAAAAGAGTTGCATACAAGGATGATACAATGGCTTCAACCTCATCATTAGATACTAAAATTGATAACTTAGTAAAGGTAATGGAGAGGATGCTTGAAAAGATAAATCTCAATGATAGAGTGCCTCCTAGAGAAAACCAAAACAGAAATAGAAACCAAAATATCAGAAGGAAACCTAATTAAGATAGGTAGAGAGATAATGATCAGCAGATTAGGCCTCCCTTTCAACAAAACTATGTTGATCAAGAAGAAGAAAGGGAAGTTGAAAGGTTGGAAGAAAATCATGTAAACTTGATAGGATCTGACAGTGAGACAAATGTTTTTCTCACTGAAGAAGAACAAGGATTCTTCTTGTTAGGGTCCCGTGATTTGGCCGATTGGCTAGCCAAATGGCGATGTAACATCAAACCAAGCTTTGGAGCCCAAGGACCTAGCCTTCCTGGACTCAGAGAGGGCTCTCTCTATTATATGCAAAAGATGTCGGTGTGTTTACTTGCGATGTTCTGATATTAGGCTAGTTATGAAGTGTGTTTTTGGTTTTTTTTAGTTTTTAAGTTTGTGAGGGATGAAACTGATCAAATACATAAACTGGATGACAAGATGTAGATAAATTGGGCTATGGGGTCAAAAAGATCAAGGAAGCTAATGAGGCGATGATGTAAAGCTGCTGTAGGGCATATTGACATAAGGAAATCAGTTTCTAGAAAACTCAGCTGAAGATATAGTCATCACTAACATGCAAAAAATGCGACATTTAACACGCTTCTTGAGTGTTGAATACAATAATGAGTATTCTGAAGATTACATATTGGGGTTTGAAAATTATATCATGGAGGTACACAAACAATACAATCTTAGAAGCAAAGGTAGCCCAGAGAGTTCCAGTGACAAAAAAACTAGTATTGTTGTTAAGAAAACCTTATTAAATCAACCTAAAAAAACAGCAACTAACACCAACACTTTAGCCATGAAAACTGATCAAAATAAGGACAAAAACATTCGGGAAAGTGTTGAACAAAGCTGCCCTATTACTTCTACTAGTGGACCTAACAAATATGTCCCAAAAAATAGTTCAAATAAAGTTCAGAAAATCAAAATTGATGAAAGAGTGGTAAATGAAAAAACATATGTAAATATGTCAAAAACAATAGTTTCTTTCATCCTTGAAGTGGAAATTTCCAAGATTAAAATCACCATACCCTTAGCTGAACTAGTAACTTAGGATGTATATAAAAAACAAGTTTTGAAAGCTTTGAATATGGGAAGTGACATTGATACTTTAAACTTGGCAGATGATAAACCAGAATTATTGTTTGGCCCTGAAGTTCAGGGAAATACCAAGAAGGCACTGTCCCTCCCTTCTATTTTAGCTTGAATATACATGACAAAATCTTTCACAATGCCATGCTAGACTCAGGTGCTTCTCAAAATCTTATGCCCAAAGAAGTAATGGGAATCCTAGGCTTAGAAATTACTAAACCATACAAAGACATGTATTCTTTTGATTCTAGTAGGGTCAAATTCTTAGGCTTAATTAAAGATTTGTGTGTTGACTTGTCACAAATTTTTGCTAAGAGTCTAGTAATGGACATAGTGGTAGCTGATGTCCCCCTAAGTATGGCATGCTTTTATCTAGATCATGGGGAGCCAAAATTCAAGGGAGCCTTCAAATGGACATGTCTTATGCCACCATCCCAATGTTTAACCAAAATAGAAGACTATATAGGGAATCCCACATGAAATACATGGTGAGCAACATAGATAGACCAAACAATTCTCCTATCTATTCCATCCATTCAGATTTGGATTCCTTTATCTTATATAATGAAGATGAAATAAGCCAACAAGAAAAGGAAAACAAAGGAGAATTTAGTCTACCAGAATAGTCAAATTTTCCATCAACTCAAGAAAAGAACATCCCAGATTTTAGCAGCCTTGAACAACAGAAAGAAAATGAAAAAGAGATTGAAATATTTTGGAAAATAAACTTTGATGGCTCTTGTAGAAAATTAAGTGCAGGGGCTGGTGTATGGATACATAACACAAACAAAGGATTTTCCTATAAACTAGATTTTCCATGCACAAACAACATTGCTGAATATGAAGCCCTCCTTATTGGCCTACACTTACTCAAAGATTTAGGAGCCAAAGGAATATCAGTCCAAGGGGATTCTGAGCTAATTATTAAAAATATCAAAGGGGAATATTCAACGAAAAACCCAAAACTCAGAGAACATAGAAATTCTACCCTTGATCTCTTGAAAACCTTTGCAAAATATGAACTCATTTTCATCCCAAGAGCTCAAAATCATCTAGCAAATGAACTTTCCTTTGCTGCTACTAATTGCCAAAAACCGGAGACCAATGAACAATTTGATATAAAGGTAAAAAACAGACCTACAATACCTGATAATGAAGATTATTGGCAAGTGTTTGAAGGAGACAAACACATAGATGATTTTCTGTAATCAAATAATGACTTTTCCATACCAACACCTATTTCAACACATGAGGAAAATTGTTTTAATGAAGAACAAACCCTTGGAACAAAGCTGTCTTTTTCTACTGATATAAACCATTTTGAACATCCTTTTAGAGAAGAAATATTTGACAGTATAGATCAGAAAGACCTGGAATTTTTACAATGTAAAAATGATACAATTCCAAGAGGTCTTACACCATTAGAACAAATTTTTGATTTCAATGATGTGGCCAAAGAACCAAGAATGGAGCCTATAGAAATAAACATAGAAGAATATAACATAGGCAACCTAGCAGAACCGAAACTGATCAAGCTGTCCAGCACTCTCCCAGCTCATATTAAACAATAGTACATAGACCTGTTCAAAGAATTTAAAGATGTATTTGCATGGGGATACAAGGATTTAAAATCATATGATACTAGCATCATTCAACACAAAATTCCTCTTAATTAAAATAAGAAACCTTTCAAAAAAAACTCAGAAGGATAAACCCTGTTTTATTGCCTTTATTTGAGAAAGAGATTAAGAAAATGTATGATGCTAGGATCATAGTTCCCATTAGGTATTCAGAATGGGTTTCCAACTTAGTATCTGTTAGGAAAAAGACTGAAGAAATTAGGCTCTGTATTGATTTCAGAAATCTAAATAGAGCCTCTCTTAAAGATAACTATCCCTTGCCAAAAATGGATCACATACTTCAAAGGGTGGTTGGGGCTAAAATAATTTCACTGTTGGATGGGTTCTCACGATACAATCAGGTTTTAGTACTCCCAAGTGACCAACATAAAACTGCTTCTACTACACCTTGGGGTACATTCATGTATGTCAAAATGCCATTTGGTTTAATGAATGCAGGGGCCACCTTCCAAAGGGCCATGGACATAGCCTTCTCAGAAGATATAGGCTATTTTATAATCATTTATCTTGATGACATTACTGTTTTCTCTAAAACTGATGAAGAACACTTGATTCAGTTGAGAAACGTTTTTGAGAAATGTAGGAGATATGGCTTATCTTTGAATCCCAAAAAGACACTCTTTGGTCTCCAAGAAGAAAAATTTCTTGGCCACATTATTTCTGAAGAGGGAATCAAAGTAGACCCTGAAAGGATTGATGGCATATTGAAAATCAGTCATCCTAGAAACCTTAAAGAAATACAATCTTTCATTGGGAAGATAAATTTTTTAAGGAGATTCATCCCCAACCTTGTTGAGCTATTGAGAAATATCACAAAAATGCTTAAGAAAGAGGTAGGTGTTAAATGGACCATACATGCTAAAAAATCATTTGAACTGGTAAAACAAACTTCAACCCAAACACCTGTTCTCATAAGTCTTGATTTCACCAAAAAAATTTCTGTCTTTTCCTTTGCATATGAACATACAATAGTTGCAGTATTACTGCAAAATAATGATATGGGGCATGAACAACCAATATCCTTTTTTAGTAGGGCATTAAGAGATGCTCCAATCAAATATAACATCATGGAAAAACAAGCCTTAGTCTTAGTAAAAGCATTGAAAGAATTTAGAATCTATATTCTGCATTCTCACATTATTGCTTTTGTTCGACACACAGTTGTCAAGGATATTCTAAGCAAAGACCATGATAGTAAAAGGGGAAAATGGATTTCTATTATTTTAGAATATGACTTAGAAATCAGGCCTACCAAACTGATCAAAGGGCAAGGATTAGCTAAAATCGTGGTTGAGTCAAACTTCCAAGCACTTGATATGAATATGGTTGATGTCTTAGAAGAAATAGAGGAATTCACAGCTCCATTCATTGAAGAAACATTTGTGAATTCACCTTGGTATGCTAATATCATATATGTGCTGCTTTACCTAAATGCTCCTCCTTCTTTGTTTAAAACTAAAGCTAGATTTTTGAAACAAAAGGCTTTAAATTATTGCATATTAGATGGGGTTTTATATTGGAAAAATGTTGTTGGAATATTGCTTAAATGTTTTCTTGAGGTTGATGCAGGAAAAATCATGCATGAACTGCATGAGGGAGAATGTGGAGGACCTATGTACTGGAATACCACATCAAATAAAATCCTCAGATCTGGTTACTATTGGCCCACCCTTTTCCCAGATACTCAGAAACTTGTCATGTCTTGCCATAAGTGTCAAATTTTTGATGGCAAAAGAAAACTCTTTCCCTTACCATTATATCCCATCAGTGTTGAGGCTCCCTTTCAACACTGGAGCTTGAAATTCATTGGGGAAATTCACCCATCATCACCAACCTAACATAAGTGGATCCTCACTACCACTGATTATTTTACCAAGTGGATAGAAGCCATACCCTCTAGGAATGCTATTGACTCTGTCATTATCAAGTTCCTTGAAACCAACATATTATCCAGATTGGGTTGTCCAAGAAAAATTATCACAGATAATGCTGCTGCCTTCAACTCTAAGAAAATGGTTGACTTCTGGTATAAATATCATATTACATTGGGTCATTCCACTGCCTACTATCCCCAAGGAAATGGATTAGCTGAATCCTCCAACAAGAGCCTTGTCAATATTAGCAAAAAACTGTTGGAATAGAATAAAAAATCATGGCATAGGAAGCTTGTTCATGCTTTATGGGCTGATAGATTAACCACCAAAAATTCAATTAATATGTCCCCCTATCAGCTGGTTTATGGCATGGATCTAGTCTTCCCAACCTCACTAGGAGTTACAGTGATGAAGCTCCTCCAAGAAGTACAATCTAAGGAAAATGATATGCAGAGAAGGATAAATCAGACTATTCATTTGCAACAGACTATAGAGGAAGTGTACAACATAACACAAACATTCCAAGAAAGTATCAATAAATTATTTGACAAGAGGACTAAAGAGAATGATTTCCAAACTGGAAATATAGTTCTAAAGTGGGATTCTAGAAGGGAGGAAAAGGGAAAAGATGGAAAATTTGAAAATCTATCGAAAGGTCCCTATATTATTCATTCTATCAGGGGTGATAGTGCTTTCTCTCTGTAAGATCTGAATGGAGAAGATTTATTTGGAGGTCCTATCAATGGCAAGATGCTCAAGCACTATCTCTGCCAAGAGTCCTAAATTTTAGAGCTTTTATTTTTCACTACATATAACATTGTTTTTAAATTTGGAGAAAGAAAAACACAAAAACAACAGAAAAAGAAAAGAGGGCAGATTCAAAAAAAAGGTACAACCCTATATCCAAAAAAAAGAATTTTCTGAAAGTGAGCAAATCTAAATGCCACTGCTGATTAAAAAATGACATATTGTTCAATCATCTAGCCTAATCATGGTTGAATATACTTTAAAATTATGTTGCTAAGTTAGTATAAGCACAGATTGATAATATTTTTTCAAACTTGGCTTATCAGTAGAATAGTCTATTAGGATAGAAAGTAAATGGTTCTAACAAATTCAAAATCAGAACCAAGAAAAGGAAAAGGATAGCTCTAAATAGATCAAAATCAGAGCTGGAAAAATAATAGAAGGATGTTTGTAATTTTCAGTTCTTAAGCCTTCACCATTTTGTTTTATTTTTTTACCAATAAAGTCTATATGCAGCTTGTACATACAACCATAGACCCCATAGCAAATCAGACAGTCTAATGCTCATTTGACTATGTTTAAATTCACATTTTTTAGAAATAGAGAATAAAATCTGTCAAACAGCTTAATCTTGACAAATAGTAGCTTAGGTAGAAAAATGAAAGAGTTCAACAACTTAATCTGGACTCTTCGAAGAGATAAGGATAGGATTAGATATTTTATTTCTGTTTTCAAAAATAAAATGTCAAAGAGTTTGCTAGTTTAAATGCAATAAAAGGAAGAAAAAAAATGATAGGACAAGTAGGATTGGGTAGGAATAAATGCTGTTTTGAAGAAACTACATGTTGCAGATTGATAAAAATTATCCTTTTAGAAAAAAATCAACAAGAAAAGAAGAAATATGGCCAATGGATGAGGCACTGGTCTATTGAAACTCAAATATTTCTGAGGTTTTGGACACCTAAAAGGACAGTTGTCCTCCCCAAATGGAGCCACTGTTAGTCATCCATAATTCTGATGATATCCAAAAATGACTAAATTACCAATCATAGATTTCTAGAAATAACATTTCAAATAAACATATAATATCTATAAATCTCACTGCCTTCATCATTTTGATTCTGTCAATTCACCAAAAATCTTCACCCATGTCTCCTAAAAGGTTATCCTGCTATTTCAAAGACGAAAGCTCATTTCAGGTTACTAATCCCTGTTTTTATTAGTCCAGTTTCCTCTGAAAATACCCCACATCTTCCCTCACTAAAATTCCTCATTTACCCATAAAAACCCCTTTAAACCCATAAAAACCCCTTTTGTATGGTTTAAACTGCCTTTTTATACCTATCAAAACTTCTAAATTGGCCTAAAAAACCCCATTTTTGGCCTAAAAATAGTCTTTTTACAATCAAGGGTTTAAGCCCCTGAGGGCTTAGATATTTCTCCCACTTTCCTCCATATGTCCGAGCACTCGAACCGGGCGCTTAAAAATTTCCCCCGCCTTGTTTAGCCTCTGTCCACCTTTACATAAAATTAAAGTTTTTACGTCCCTTTGGGCTTGAGCTTCAGCTCCCTCTGCCATATAAACAGAGGGCTTGACCACGGGCTAATTATTAAAGCCCTTAGCCCTTTTTCCCACTCGTGGTTCCCTACTCCTCCACGGGACCGCACCTCTCCCTTTCCTTCTAGCCCCCTCTTCCTTTTCTTTTCCCTGCTCCGTTGTTTTCATCAGGTCATCGTCACCGTTGATCAAAGGCCCCACGCCCCGATCTAACGACCTTTCTGCTCCACGAAAAAGTAATTGACGTCAAACTCAGGGGCCTACCACCCACTACCAAACCACCCCTCCAATCCCCTCTTGAAACATGTCCTCCACTATCCCCTTCCACCTCGCACCTTCCCTCGACAAGTTCATCATCCATAGTAGATCTGGGGCTCCCAGATCTCACGATCCAGAAATGATATCGCGCAATTTTTTCCTTTGAGGGTTAACGTGCAATTGCAACACGAAACTAGTGGTTTCATTGCAGACAGGTGTCACGCAATGTATGGAATCACATTCATTCACAATAATACAACTTACTGCCTTTTCGCAGTGCGAAAACCGCTGGCGGTTTTCCATTACCGCCCATCCTCATTCCTTTGTGCCAAATTCATTTAAAACCCCATTTTTCATGTTTTTTACCATGGAAAGCCCTTCCGCACATTCATTTCTTCCTCACTCCTCCACTGCCACTCCATTAGCCTCTGTAAAGAAATTTTAAGCCCTTGCGCATGATTTTATAACATATTTTGTGGTTTGTTTACAGGTTCAATGGAAGAAGAGGCTATTAACAGTCTAGAACAGTGCTAAGGCCAAGGATTATAGTCCTCTAAGGCCCAAAAATCAAAGGAAAAAAACCAAAAGCGGTGAAAATCCACGTTTTAACCAATATATCCTGAATATTGACTATTTTATCAAACCCTCCAAAGCACTAAGGCCTCCTATATACCAGCAAATCGGTGAGAGATGAAGTTAAAAAGAAAAGATGAAGATTAAAATCTTAAATTTGATGATTAAAAGATGAAGACACAGCTAAAGATAAACTGAGAACACTTTGAAGCAGTTCCGAAAGCGGATAAAGGCGAGGTTAAAGGTCAAAGGAACACAAGATTAAAGGGTTTAAAGAAATCAGATAAAGTGTTAAAAGATAGCGAAAGGTAGTATAATGGACAATAAAGGCTAAAACATCATCAGGGCCTTAAAAGGAAATTTTTATGATAAAATAAAGGAAATATAGGCCTAAAAAGACCTCGGATAAATCAACAACAGCGCAGTTATTCACTTGATAAACTGATTGCCACCTTTCACTTACTTTAGACCTCAAAAGACAAATTGGGAGTTATTACACAAAAAATATTTTATCAACTGTCAGATAGTTATTATAAACACAGAAAAGGGCCTCAAAGTCAATCTTTTCAGCGATCTTATCCTCAAGAAGTAAAGACAGATTTAATACACAGAGAAGTAGTTGAGAAACATTCCTGCCTTATGCCTTGCACGGTTATTAAGGATAGGAGCGCATTTACTATGTCATTAATAACATTTTTGAACCTTAGATAGTTCCACGTCCTATAAATACTGCATTCAAACTCATTGTATGTGGGCATTTGATAACTCTTCAAAGTAATATATAGCTCTACTGAGATTGAAAAGAATTTGATGTACTTGAACCTGTGGATGTTTTGAACTATTTTTTGATGAAGAAAGCTCTATCATTGGATCCCTGAGCTTGGCTATTGGTGAAGTATCCTAAATTGTTAATGTTTTTCCTGTTTTCCATTCTATTTTCATCATTACTTGCTTACAGTAGAGTAAAAATCTTAGGATAAGAAAGGTCTCCTGGAAGCACCTTAGACTTGTTTACTCTTCACCGTCTTTATTTTTTCATCTGCCGAATGTTTGATTGAGTAGTTCAACTACTTTTCAACCCTTAAGCTTGTTTATTTCAAGAATAGTTCAATACAGTTGGCCCCAAGATGATTTATGGTTTTCCCCGCTTCTTGTTGACACTTTAAAAACTGTTTCTGAAGTCTCCTTTCAAAGTACCATTGTCCAAAGTTTTCCAAAGAGGTCTGTTTTGATAATACCCTTTGTACTTGCTCAAATAATTGTTTTTAAAGTATTTATAATTCCAATATTAAATGTTTAGGAGTTCCCTCTTCTATGAATGCAATTCTTTGTGAATCTTAAATGTTTTATTATCCTTGAAAGTAAAATCTTTGATGAAATAGAGAGTTCCTCGACTCCTGGATTTCATTTTGAAAGTTTCTCTTGAGATTTTTATTTGCTGAAGTATAATTTCTAGAATTCATAGTTAGCCCTATCTATAAAATACTCCTTCATGTTAATTTCACTTGGAAGACTTTGTTAATCCAATAGCCAAGTTAAATTTTCCCTTTGATACCCCTGATTCATCTACAAACCTGTTATCATTTCCACTTGACTCCATTTCCCAATGACTTAGAAGTTTCCCTTTCCTATCTATGCTTCCTAGATCATCATGTCCCATCAAACAATAAAAAAAACTCAAGCTTAATAACTAGCCCAAAATCAACCTTTTACAAGCAAACAAGTCATATCTTTGCAAAAGAATTGAGAGATCCCTCTCTGAGACTAGGAGGGCTAGATCCTAGAACTCTAAAGACTGGTTTATGTGTTGCCTTGTCATTTAGTATGCCAATATGCTAAATCACAGCATCCCAACACTTAGTACTTAGGATAATGCATATTTGTGGGTTTTTTGAATCAAATGGAAATTATTTAAGGGGGGTTTTACTTTTCCTAAGAAAAAAATGTGTTTTAACTTAGCAAAAGGGATTTTATCTTAGGAGAAGGGGTGATGTTGAGGAAAAGGGTTTTTAATGAAGGGAATCCAATACTCAATGCCAATTAGTTATTAAGCCTTGGGTCCAGTCCCAACGAAAGTCAGAGAAATGCTCTAAGCCTTTATAACTGAAGGTTTTGAATACTTGAATACATTGTGGGGAGGGAAATTAGTAATTTTCCAGATCATGTTTTATTCATGCCTTGTGTAACTACTTTCTACCTAACCATCATTTATTCTACCATTTTTTCCTTTATTTTCATGGGTGCATTTGAGCTTGCAAACCCTAGTCCATTTTTCTTTTAAAGTAGGAAACTATCTAATTATAACCTTATTTCATCCGAGGGCTCAGATTAAAATGTTGAGCTCCTCATTTATCCTCTAACTATCTACTGATTTGTCAAGTTTAAATTGTTTGATAGAATATTTATTCTCTATATATAAACATGAAATTTAAAGCATGAAAAAGTTAGTATTAAACTATTTAACTCATCATCGATTATGGCATTTTGAGCAAGCTGCACATAATCATTTATTTGCAATAAAAGTAAAAAGTAGTGGCATTTTGACTTGCATCACTTTCATGTCTTATCCTTATCTCTTTTTTGTGTTTGGGGTCCATTTTTTCTATTCTTTTTTCTCTTTTTATTTTCAAGTCCTTTGATTTTTCTTTTATGACTTTTACCCTCTTTTCATTTTTTTATTTTTCAAATATGGGAAAACAACTTGCAGAAAGCAAGGTATGTACATATTTACAAGAATAATCAAAGTCAATTAAAAAATTATGAACCCTATTATTATAGGACCCTAACAGTGGCTCCACATGGGGATGGCATTTCCTGTGAAATGTCAAGAACTTTGAGACTAGTAGCCTTTGAATTATGACTGTGTTGGCCTTGTAAATGTTGTCTGAACTCTGAAATTATTCATACTTATGATATTTTACCTTTCAAAGCTTAGGGCCTTCTCTCCAAGCTTCAATTTTCTTAGGAAAAACATCCAATAAAATCTAAAATCTACAATGTTTTGTACAATGATTAAAGTAAACAAAGTTAAATACTTGTTATTATGAAGAGTAGTAATGCTTCAACATTCTGCCATTGACAGGTCCACCTAGAAGATCTGATCCATCCTTCTCTTCCAAAAAGAAAGCATTGTTACCTCTGTAACCATAAATAACATAAGGTCCTTTCCATAGGAAATAAAATTACCCATGTTTACCTTTCTCTTCTCTCCTTGAATCCCACTTTAGAACTTTGTCACCAATGTAGAAATCATATTCTTTACTCTTTTGTCAAAAAATTTACTAATATTATCTTGGATAGCTTGAGACTTAAGATAAACCTCTTCTCTTGTTTGCTGCAAGTGAATGGTTTGATTAATCATTCTTTGAATGTCATTGGTCTCAACTTGTAATTCTGGGATTATCTTCATTATCGGTACTCTTAAGTAAGATGGAAAAATAACATCCATTCCATAAACAAGTTGGTAAGGGGATGTACCAATAGATTTTTTGGTGGTAAGTCTATCTTCCCATAAGGCATTAACTAACCTCTTGTTCCAAGTTTTCTTGTTATCTTCTAATAATTTCTTGATGACGTTCAGAAGGATTTTATTGGAATATTTAGTAAGGCCATTACCTTGAGGGTAATATGTAGTAGAATGGACAAGGGTAATGTGGTATTTATGGAAGAAATCAATCATCATTTTTGATTTGAATGCAACAGCATTGTCAGTGATACTGTTTTGGGGGCATCCAAATCTTGAGAGTATGTAGTTTCCTAAAAAGAATATTATGACAGTGTCAATGGCTTTCCTGGAGGTTATGGCTTCTATCCACTTAGTAAAATAGTCATTGGCTGTCAGAATCCACTTATGTTGGGCTGAGGATGGAGGTGGAATTTCACCAATGAATTCAGGACCCCATTGTTGAAAAGTCATTTATGTTGAGATGGGTTTTAAGGGCAGGGGTAGCAACTTTTTATTTCCTTCCAGTAGAGATGTCCTCCACGATTACCTGCATGAAATTATTCTAAAACTTTGTTAGCTTCTTCTTTAAGCAAACAATTCAACAAAATTCCACCATGATCTTTCCAAAATAGTACATTGTCTCTGACACAAAATCTTATTGCTTTCAATTTTAAAAATCTAGCTTTTTTTCTTGATAATCCAGGAGGAACTTGTAAATTTAGTAATACAAATACAATATCTGCATACCATGGTGAGTCTGAAAAGGCTTCACTGATCTATGGAGTCGCCATCTCTTCTTGATCATCTACTTGGGCAATAAAATTAATATCTGATGCATGACAATTTGATTCAGCCATGAGTTTGGCTAAACCTTGACCTTTTATGAGTTTGGTGGGTTTTATTTCTATGTCATATTCTAAAATTGTGGCAACCCACTTGCCTCTTTTACCATCAGGCCCATTCTTTGTTAGAATGACCTTTACAATTTCATTGGAACATAGGAAATGATGTGTGAATAAAGAATGTACACTCTAAAGTCTTTGATGGTTTTTACTAAAGCTAGGGCCTGTTTTTCCATTATGTTGTACTTTAAAGTGGCATCTCTGAGTGATTTTCTAAAGAAAGCAATGGGGTACTCATAACCCTGGTCTTTTTTCTGTAGTAAAACTACATCAATAGTGTGTTCTGAAGCAAAGGAGAAAATAATCAAATCCTTCTTGAAGTCAGGACTTATAAGGACTGGGGTTTTAGTTAAGGATTGTTTAATAGGTTCAAACAATTTCTTGGCCTTAACAGTCCATTTAAGTACCGAGTATTTTTTCATCATATTGTTAAGTTCTCTGATTATTTCAGCTAGATTTGAGATGAATCTTCTAAGGAAGTTAATTTTCCCAGGAAAAGCTTGTAATTCTTTAATGTTTCTAAGAGGAATAATGTTTATAATTGCCTCTATTCTAGCTGGGTCTATCCTAATTCCCTCTTTAGATATAATATGTCCTAGTAATTTACCTTCTTCCAATCCAAATAAAGTTTTTTTAGGATTTAGAGAGATGCAAAATGTCCTTCATTTAAGAAAGACTTACTTGAGATGATCCAAATGTTCATAATCAGTCTTTGAAAATACTGTAATGTCATATAAATAAATCACTAGGAATTCATGAATTTCCTTTTCAAAGGCTATACCCATAGCTCTTTGAAAATCAGCTCCTACATTCATTAACCCAAAAGACATTTTTACATACATAAAAGTTCCCCATGGAGTACTAAAATCCGTTTTGGCTTGGTCTTCTAGTTGGAACAGAATCTGGTTATATCCAGAGAATCCATCTAATAATGAAATTATGGAAGAACCAACCACCCTCTGTAAAATGTGATCCATATTTGGTAAAGGGTAATTGTCTTTTAAGGACACCTTATTTAAATTTCTAAAATCAGCACATAATCTAATTTCTCCTATCTTTTTCCTAATGGGAACTAAATTAGAAACCCAATCAAAATATCTAATTGGTGAAATTATTTGGGCATCACACATTCTTTTTACCTCTTTCTAAATTAAATGCATCAAAACATGATTTATCCTTATTAGATTTTGTTTAAAAGGTTTTTGGTCTTCTTTTATACGTATTTTATGTTGTGTGATGCTAGTGTCATAGGATTTTAAGTCCTCATAACTCCAAACAAAAACATCCTGAAATTCCTTAAAATGAACTATGTATTTTTCTTTTTCTTCCTGAGGTAAAGCTTTGGAAAGTTTAATCATCTTAGGTTTTAACTCTGTACCAATATTACACTCCTCAATATCAGATCTAAGTGGCTCCATTTTAGGTTTTCTTGCAACATCATTAGAGTCAAATAGATCTTCTAAAGTGGTTAAGACTTTTGGTAAAAAGCTATCTTTGAGGTTGGAAATATCAGATTCATCATCTGCTAACTCTTCAATCTCTACTTTTTCTAAATTATCTATCTAATTGACTAAATTTAGTTGGTTTATAAAAATGTACATTATTTACATCTATATTATTCAAATCAATCTCACTATCTAAATTATGATCTACTGTACAATCTGTGTCTATATTACAACCCTGAAATTCTCCTTCATTGTTCATGAAATGATAAATCCGTTCATCCTATGAGAAAATTTTCCAATATTTAAGATTATCAGGAATTATAGGTCTATGTTTTACTTCTACAATATATCTATGATTTGGTTAAAATGGAAGATGACAGGTACTAGCAAAAGTTGCTAAAAAATGAGCCTATATGTTCCATTTTCTTGGTATTGCAGAAAAATCACATTTTAACAGTTCCTTAATTAAATCTAAAATATTTTCTCTATACCGGCTTAATCTTGGATTATAAAAAAAATATTCCCAAGTTATTTGTTTCATAATTAACTCTGAATCTCCCATAATTGATATTCTTTTACCTCCTAAATTCCTAACAAGCTGCAGTCCTAAAATATGAGCTTCATATTTAGCCATGTTGTTTGTACATTTAAAATTCAGTCTAAAAGAATGACCTTCTACATGATTGTTTTCCATATTAGTTATCCAAACTCATGCTCCTACTCCTAATTTATTGATTGATCCATCAAAATCTAGGTTCCATAATGATTCATGAAAGATTTTTTCATTGTCTGGTGCTTTGTTTTTATCTTTTAGTTCAGTTTTGATTTCAATATTAGTTTCAAAGTTGCATAAAATGAATGAATCCATGTCAGTAGGTGTATAGTAAATTGGATAATTTCTTCATCTTTCTACACTACTCACCATATATTTCATCAATGTTTCTCTATAAAGTTTCTTTGGTTGACTAAAAATAGATATTGTTTCATATGACATATCAAGTTGTAGAGATCCCTGTAATTTAGCTCCCCATGAGCGATATAAGAGAATTCCATACTTGGGAGGGATTTCAGCTACTACAATGTCCATGAGTATGCTTTTATCAGGATATTGAACTAATGTGACTCATAAATCTTTAATAAAACCTAAACATTTGACGTTGCTGGAATGAAATTAAAATAGATCTTTGTAAGGCCTAGTGATATCTAAATTCAGGGTAATTTCCATTAATGCTTTTAGAATTAAATTGTGTGAAGCCCCTGAATCTAGCATTGCGTTGTGTAATATTTGATCATGAACAATTAAGCTAATGTAAAATGGTGGAACTGATCCATCTTGGTGTTTTCCATTAACATCAAGACCAAAAATTAACTTTGTTTGATAATCACTTAGATATACTCAATCTTCTCCATCATTCATGTTTAAGGTTTTAGTGATAGTTGTTTTGTAAAAATCATGTTTTACCAATTCTGTCAAAGGAATTGGTATTTTTAATTTGGAAATTTTAGCTTGGATATTAAATGGAGCTTGTGATTTACCTAGCTGAATTATCTCTTCTTTAGTAACTGTAGTTTGAGTAGGTTTATATTTTTTTTCTATAGTTGTTTTCTCATTTTCAGTTTGTGTTTCTATTGTCTTAATGTTTTTAGTCTTATTTTTAGGAATAGTTTGAGAAGCAGTAGATGTTTTTGCAGATTTTATATTTTCAGAAGATGTTTTAGCAGTGGCAGCTTTTGGATCATCAGGTTTTAGATCAGTGGGTGTTTTGGAGTCTAAAATTGTTGCTTTAGCATAATTAGTTGTCTTTACAGTAGCATATTTTTTTGAATCTGTTGATGTTTGGACGACATCATCTGTTATGTCAACAAATTTAGGACTAGGTGAAATTTGGGTTTGAAATTTTCTTGGATGAATTAGAGTTTTGCTTGTTTTCCCTAGGGAGAATTTAAAGAATTTTAGTAGTGGGAGCTTCCACTACTTTATTTGTTTGTGTTTGAACAAATTTCTTAGTATAAGGCTCTATTTTTTTCTTGCTTCTAAGGTTATATTTCTTATGTACTTCATTGATAGAAAACTCATAACCCTTTTTGTAATCAAATGATTCACCAGAATGTAATTGTAGTTGTTGTAAATCATATAACTCCTAATCTTATTGTCTAAGAAAGATAGTGTTATCATCATTAATACCCATTAGATTTATGGTGTCTTCATCATCTTCATTCTAATGAGAACTTTCAACATAGTTCTCTTGCAAAGGAGGTCTTATTGTTTGGTCAGGTGTTGATTCTCTAGTTTTTCCAGTATTAGTGATTTTCCTTAAATTGGGATTTCTAATTTTTTGTTGGTTATCCCATTGTGGCTTCCTTTCCTTATTATCTAATCTATCCATAATTATCTCTAATGTTTTTTCTAATTGATCTATTTTTAAATTTGAACTAGATGCCTCTTCTTTTATTGTTACTCTTATTTCATTCCTTAACCTAGATTTCTTTGCTAACAAATTTTCTTCTACACTAACAACATTAATTTTCATCTGCTCTAAATTTTCAGGATTCCTCTCTCTTAATTGATATTATATGTCTGTATCTGTAATATCCCAAATTGGGAATTGTTAGCAAGGCATGACTGGAAAATGTATTTTCCAGGAATGACTACTATAGGAATTGAAACCAGGACCTGGATCTCTTAGATCTAAGTATATAAGTCAAAAATCCAAGAGGAGGCTCCAAATAAATCCCTCTAGGTGGGTAAAGTAGGTCTCCCACACCTAGTTACCTTGTAAAAATGCCCGATGAAGGGACTGCATCAAATGCATGAACAAATAATGGAGAAACAACATTATTTTCATAGCACAGAACACATGAAGATGTAGATAGCCAAAAAATGATGCTATAGCAGTAAAATAAGTACAATGCTTTGAGGAATCAATCACTCAAGCTAGGCAATGTGAGCCTCAATGGAACATGTACATCAAGATAGAGAAACACTTCTACACATGAGTTTCTGCAGATTAAGAGGACGCAGTTTATAAGAGGAAATGCATCATAATACATAATAACAGAAAGATATCAAAATATATGGCTCAAGAAATGAGGTGGAGCAAGCTCTCAACCCTTAGAAACAATAATACAACAATCCTTAGAAGGATTGGCTAAAATATACAAAATGGAAAAAATGTCGAAGTTGCTGGGTAGCAGCTGCAACTCAGAAACTATAAATGAAATAGAGAAGGCTAAATATGATGAATAATTTAAATTATACCTACTCCAAGGGATTCTCCAAGTGAAGGCTGATCCTATCACTGGAAATCTCACCCTCCAATCAACAATGCAAAACCCCACAGCAAATGCTCAATGGAAATAATAGAGTTACTGAAGAAAAATGTGTTGTAGGGGAAAGGGAATGAGTTGTCCCAATGCCAAGATCTTCAATAAGCTCCAATGGCTTCCAAAATGATCTCACAAAGGAAAGAGAGACTCCTCCTTTGAAAAAAAAGTGATGGAAGTGGTGTTGTGATGCCTCACTACAACACCCTGCACCACAACATTATTCCACTGCAGAAATAATGCTTTACTGGAGGAGGATGCTTGGCCTCACGCCTGGATGTGAGGAAAATCAGTACAACTCCTTCAAGAGGCTTCTCAAGAAAGGAGAAGGATTCCTAAACAGGAAATCCTTGTGCTAAGCAGCACTGCAACTCAGCTGAACAATTGGAAACAACAAATAGTCTAAGGAGACAAGAAATCAATAATCATATGCATGAATAACAATGGTTGCCTTTCCATCCTTTTAAATAATGAGAGCTCCCTCTCCATGGGTCCCACTCTTTAGGGTTTCCTCCATCAAGGAAACTTCCCTCCTTTTTCTCTGCACTGTCTTCCCAAGCAAGCCACACCCTCTTAGGCAGCATTGTTGACTTAGTCAAACTTGACCTTGTCCTCATACAAAAAGTCCCTTCTCACACTGGAAGGGATTTTATTACTACTTATGGGTCTCCTCACCCATTTTATTCATCTCCTATATGACATAAACAAAATCAATGTTCTAGTCAACCTCATGCTAAATTTGGCAACATTACAGTCCTCCCCTCTCAAAGTTGCTAGTCCTCAAGCAACTGCAAAGATAGAACTGAGGGGCCTTCTTGAGGCATGGTTTTGAAGAAAAATTGGGATCTTCCATCCCCTTATGAATCTCCCATCCCCAATAAATTCTCCATACAAAGTGAGTCACCTCCTAACATGGCAACTCATGACAATCTCCTTCCACCTCAAGCTCCGGAAATGAAGGTGGGCTGGAAATATGAATATTGTAAGCATCATAGCCTACCCGATGTTGTCCTTCCCTCCACTCATGATGAGTGTAAATTTTGTGCTGATCCTGGGCTGCAAAATTATTTCCCTCAAGTGGAAAATGAAGAACAATCCTCCAAGTATCTCTCCTCCATCATTGAAGAACAAGTTGACCCAAAACAATCCATCCATGATGAAAAGGACATGGTCATCATAGAGAATCCCAGTGAGAATTTTGCTGCAATTTTTACATGATTATGCATGATACAAACAATATCTCAAGAGGAAACAGTACAGTCTCATCCACTTCAACTTTAGAAAATAGTATAGCAAATAACATACAAAAATCATCACATCTACTAATGAATAGTAAATGGTTGAATATGTCAACAATACATGATCAAGTGCATGCCCATGGCTATACAATGGATGTCTATGAAACTCATGGCCCACCCTAAAATAAAAAAAATAGGTGGCTGTGGTGGCCATATCTCCTCCCATGCTCCCATTAGAACATGTAGTGCAGAAAATGTGGGAATATTCTCCCCTAAAGGACACATCCAACTCATGTTTCAATCTCTCAATCAATCAGCAAAAAAATGAGGAAAATCCTGAAGGTTTCATGTGGTGCAAGAAGGTAACAATAGTTTTCCCAATAGTGACAGCGCAACCTTACAAACTGCTACTTCAGAAATTTACATGGCAAGATGTTTCTTGTTACAAAGTTAATGATTTATGTCATCATATGGCAAATAGTTTGATAAAATAACGGAACATACATGTCATGAGAAATTTTTTTTCCAAGGCCACATAAAATATGGCTGCCTCCATCATATATTTTGGCCCAACATTGATCATGGAGCAATGTGGAAAGATTGCCATCCTGTGAAGCAATGCACTGCATAGTAATGGTAAGAGTATGCAAATGAATGAATGTAAAAACAAACTCCTTACCATATGTTGGAAGTAAGATGGTACATGGATCCATGAGTGAGTCCTCCATAGTGTTTTGGCATACTATGAAGATGAATGAACCATGTGCTGCAAGAAGATCCTCCTTCTCATGCTTGGAAATCCAAGTCAAGAAGAATATGTCATAGCAATAGATGTCTCCATCAACTCCTCTATCATCCTCACTTCCTCCTTTTTCACCAAGTGCATCCAATGTGAAGTGATCCTAGGGAAACTCCATCTATAAGTCCCTGCTCCAAAGTGACAATGTTGTGAGCTCATGCAAATAAGCTCCTATCAATACAAAGTTCTATTCTTTGACATGCTCCTTGTCAAAGACTCCTCTAGTAATACTGCTGCAAATAGGGAATACCTCCCAAGATGGAAGTGATCCCAATGGAAGTGCTCCCAAGTCATCCAAGGTCAAGGAGTAGCCCCTTTGCACCATGAGAGTGCTCTCTTCTACTCCTGCAACGTCACACAATATGTGAGAGAAAATCTACCCTTGCTCTCTCAAGTGCAACTCAAGCAACCAAAGTGCTTGCTGCCTCCTTATGCTCCCATCATACAACCCATGTGATGAAGAAATAATGAATGATATGTATGTCACATCAACACCATGCATCCATACTCCATGTTGCTCAATGATGCAAGAATCCTGCCACCTCTTCTCCATCCCATCCTCCCAGGAAGAGGACATGCCAAGTGACGGCCAAACTCCTTCAAGAGGAGCCAACGCAACCACGCCTCTTACTACCCGGTGTCATATATTTGCAAGTAGCCTCCTAGATCCTTGCTCCTCAACCACATCCACTCAATCGCTTGTGGATGTCTCATTTTCTTCCCCTTGGTACTCCTCTCATGAGGGCTACCATCCTCCCAAATCAATCCTCTATCTTTGCATCCCATGAAAGTTTGGAATGCAGCGCTTTGGAGACATCCTAGAGAAGATATCTCTCCCATGACTATGTTGAATCCAAAAGGATCCAAAAATGATGAAGGTAACATCTCTCCTCCACCACTGTCTGACACCACTGTCAATCCCTCCAAAGATGTAGTGGCTGTCTCATACTCCAACTCAATGATGGTTTCATAGTTTGTCATAGGAGTGTCATGGTTTGTTTCATCCTCCAAAATTTCACACCCCAATCTCAAGGATTGTGTGCAACTCAACAAAGGTGCATGAGGATGATGGTTCATCTCCTCCTTGAACCATTTTCATAGCGCAGTGCAATCATGCTGCTCTAGATTAGCAGTGAGATTTGACCCTTGGTCATGCAAAAGAAAATTTCCACAATTACCAAAAGAATGTGCTGCAACAATAGATAGTGGAAATTCCTTCATACCTTGATGAGATGTGAGAATCTCTTATAGGGCTGCAAGATTCCCTTCCTCCAATGTGTTGGCTACCCCAACTGTTGTTGCATGTGGCTGATCCTCCATTAGTGTGACAACGTTATTACAAGTATCCTCTAGTGGTGGTGTGAGATTTTCCTCCTTTTTTCTTTCTCCATCGAAGGTTTTGATCAACCTTTGAGTGAATCTACAAAAATTTTCACCCTTGCATGGCTCAAGTGGCTGAAACACCAAACATAGGCTCCACCCTCCAAGTGTAGCGATGAGATTTCAACAACTTCTTCCCCTGCTATAGCATGTAGTAGGAAAAATGCCTCTAACTTCCTCACCCAAGCTTTTGCTGTAGATGACCCATCAAAGGTAGACAACAGAAATCTATTGCCTTTGATTTCTCTTTTGCTGTAGGGTCTCTTCTCTTCCTTCAACTGGATGAAATGTGAAAAATCTAGAGTCTCCTTGAAGGCTCTAGGTTTAGATTTGTAATCAACAAGGTAATCACTTAGAATCTGATGATACAAGTGTCCTTCATGCTTGTCTTCTTCTCGATGAGAATAGGAAGTGCATGGTCCTTCCTCTTATTCTTGCTCATCCTATTTGGAGAGGCTATTCTTATTCAGAACAATGATGAGAGTAATCTCATATTATTGATCATTATGATCTTCTTTGGCTGAAACTAACAGGCTGAGCCAAGAAAGCTTCTTTGATACCATTGTAATATCCCAAATTGGGAACTGCTAGCAAGGCATGACTGGAATTTTTTTTTTCCAGGAATGGTTGCTACAAGAATTGAAACCAGGACCTAGATCCCTTAGATATGAGTATCTAAGTCAAAAATCCAAGAGGAGGCTCCAAATAAATCCCTCTAGGCTCCCACACCTAGTTACCTTGTAAAAATGCCCAATGAAGGGACTGCAGAAAATGCATGAAAATATAATAGAGCAACGATGTTATTTTCATAACCTAGAACACATGAAGATGTATATAGAAAATAAGTGATGTTATAGCAGTAAAATAAGTACTATGCTTTGAGGAATCAATCACTCAAGCTAGGCAATGAGAGCCTCAATGGAACATGTACATCAAGATAGAGAAACACTTCTACACATGAGTTTCTGTAGGCTAAGAGGACGCAATTTATAAGAGGCACTGCATCATAATACATAATAATAGAAAGATATGGCAATATATGGCTCAAGAAATGAGGGGGATCAAGCTCTCAACCCCTAGAAACAATAATACAACAATCCTCAGAAGGATTGGCTGCAATATACAAAATGGAAAAAATGTCGGAGTTGATGGGTAATAGGTGAAACTCAAAAAATGGAAATGAAATAGAGAAGGATAAATATGATGAATAATCTGAAGTAGACCTCCTCCAAGGGATTCTCCAAGTGAAGACTGACCCTATCACTAGAAATCTCACCCTCCAATCAACAATGCAAAACCCCATAGCAAATGCACAATGGAAATAACGGAGTTACTGAAGAAAACTGCACTATAGGGGTAAGGGAATGAGTTGGCCCAATGCCAAGATGTACAATAAGATCCAATGGCTTCCAAAATTATCTCACAAAGGAAAGAGAGACTCCTCCTCTGGAAAACAAGTGATGGAAGTGGTGTTGTGATCCCTCACTGCAACACCCCGCAACACAACATTATTCTGCTGTAGAACTAATGTTTTACTAAAGGAGGATGCTTGGCCTCAAGCCTGGATGTGAGGAAAATCAGTATAACTCCTTCAAGAGGATTCTCAAGAAAGGAGAAGGAGTCTTAAACAGGAAATCCTTGTGCTAAGCAGCAGTGCAACTTAGCTGAACAGCTGGAGACTGAAAATAGTCTAGGTAGACAAGAAATAAATAATCATATGCAAGAATAACAATGGTTGCCTTGCCCTCCTTTTAAACTTTGAGAGCTCCATATCCATGGGTCCCACTCTTTAGGGTTTCCTCCATCAAGGAAACTTCCCTCCTTTTTCTCTGCGCTGTCTTCCCAAGCAAGCCACACCCTCTTAGGCATCGCTGTTGACTTGGTCAAACTTGACCTTGTCTTCATACAAAAAGTACCTTTTCACACTGGAAGGGATTTTATTCCTACTTATGGGTCTCCTCACCAATTTTATTCATCACCTAGATGACATAAAAAAAATCAATGTTCGAATTAGCTTCATGGTAAATTTGGGAACATTACAGTATCAAATCCGTCAGGGAATTTGAGAAGAACAGAATCTGGAGGACGTTTAAGATTAGTAGGAATTGAATTATAGATGTTGTTGTATCTAGTACAATAATCTTGGATTGTTTCATTAGGTGCTCTTTTAATGCTCTCAAATTCTGATAATATTTGTAATGGATTTTTCTTCTTTTCCCATCTATTAAGAAATAATCTATGAAAATTTGCTAAATCATAAATACTACCAAAATTTAAAAATTTAAACCATTTTTTCACCTCCCTAGTTAATGTTTGAGAAAAAAGTCTCATTTGGACATCAGACTAATCTATTTCATGAAGTTCAAACTAGTTTTTCATCTTACATGTTGTTGGGCAGGGTATTGAGTGGTTGCATAAAATTGAGGTATTTTTCTTTGATAGTCCTGGGGCATTTCATGTAACTGGGATGGGAGAACCAAGGGAACATATCTAGCGGCCATGGCTTGAATTCTAGCTTGAATAGGATGTAAATTGGAAGTACTTGGGGCAGAGCTAGAAGTACTTGTTGATGTAGTTAAAGAACTTGCAGATGAGATTGGGATATAAGAAGATGTACTGAAAAATGTGGTTGAGAAACCAAAAGATGAATTTGCAAAATATGAAGAGGTATTTTGGAATGAGAATGATGTATTGGAAAATGTAGAAGGAAAACTAGTGGATGGAGATGAGGTGGTGGAAGATGGGAATAATACTCTAGGTTGGAATGGTTGTTTATGAATAAATGGATCTGTGGAATGAAGCGTGGTAGATATAATGGAGGATGTGGTGGCAAATAAAAATGAACCTTGAGATTCTAAAAGGCTGGTATCTAAATGAGTGGTAGAGGGCTTAGGGGTATAAGCTGATAAAGCACTTAATTCAACTGAATGCTGAAAAATTGCTTCATATATTTCCTTAAGTATAGTAGCATTTATTGCATCAACCTTATCATAAAACTCAAAGATATTTGATTCAGAGTCTACCGAAACAATTTCTTGTTTAATTTCAAGAGATGAAATAAAATCAGGATCTATAACAGTGCTATTTAGGTCACTTTCTGATTTGTTTCTGAATAAATAATGTTCAAAATTTAGATCAAAATCTATGTCTTGTATACTTGATAACTGTTTTGGAAGGGAATATTCTCTAACTAAGGACATTTTATTACCTAAATCCTCTACTTTTTTATTCTTTTTTCCAATTCTATCAGGATCATCTACTATGACAAAAGGTTGTGGATCTGGATTTGACCTGGTATAGTAGACTCTTTTGGAAGCCATAATTACAATTTTTAATGAAAATATACTCACAACTTATTAAAAAATTCTTAAGGTGAAAATATAATGAAAATATTTCCTTTAAGACTTATTTAAAACTAATGATTGGTTAGATCCCCAGTGGAGTCACCAGTATGTTATCACTCTAATAATTCTGAAAGTTGTGATATTTCGATTTTATAATTTAAATAATATTAGAGGTACCCACAAACCCAATTTTAAGCTTTAGGATCTAGCCTTCCTAAGGCTCAGAGAGGGCTCTCTCTATAAGATTTAACTTTGTTTTTATGTTTGATTTTAGGTTAGTTATATAGGGTAAATTGGTTTTGGGATTTTGATTGGTTTCGATGGGAAAATCACTTAATGAGATGGATAGTTGTGAATCTGTAATCCACTGGGTAGATGGAGTCAATGCATCAAGAAAAAAGATCATGATCAAGGTCTAAAGTTAAATTTTTAAAGGGAAAGATAGTAGAGTCACTAAAGATCTTTCAAAGGCTGATGGGTGAAGTGGCTTTAATTGGGATAAAGAGAAATTAAGAATTATTTGTTCCGAATAAGGATTGAAAAGGTAGGGGTTAATTGAAATTAGGGAGAAATTAAGGGTTCCCCAGTCTGGATATCAACAGAAAACATTTAAATGAAAACCAGTCAATAACAGAGTCCTTTTAACAAATTCTGATATAACAATTCCTGATTTCACATTAAAATTTAGAGAAAATTTATGAATGGATGAAAAACATAAGAAAATTGACAGATAATAGTAGAAAATACTTCACTTTAGTGGCCCAACACATGAATCCAGAAATATGATGCTTTATTGCTTGAGATCCAGTCTTCTGACTTGAACTTGATTACAAAAACCCTTAGATTCAAAGTATAAAAGCTATAGAAATCTTCAGCAATTAATCCACCCTCAATACTTCGAATAATTAATTATTTATACAAATTATATTAAAAAATATCCTAGAACAATCGTAGGAATTTTCTATGGAAAATAAAATATCTTTTACAAAAAGATAGTGACAGTTGCATAACAAACTTGCAAGTTGTCCTATTTATTGAAATTAAATAGTAATTTTGTTGGATTTGGGGCAGATGGCTGTTGAGTTGTCTTTAATGCTGACAATTTGATCTTGAATCAGTTTTGAAGCTTTATCTCTCACTTGATACTCTTTAACTGATACACTTTAACCTATGATACTCTTTAGCCTGCTTTTTTGACTGTTTTACTGCTTTAAAAGTATGTTTTTACTGTGTAAAAACATCATTGTGTTTTTCATCCTCCTTTACTACAAACTGTCTTTTTAAATTAAATTTGTGAGCTTCTTCCAAAACTCTTCTTCTGCTAACTTAATCTTTGTAAGTTTTCTGAAATTCTGATCTGCTTCAGTATACCTAACAAATGTTGGTTTGACTAAAAAGAGGTGTTTTATCTCATGCTGTAAATAAAACAAGTTTTCAATGATTTTGTGTAACACTTTACCTGTTGGAACTCCTTTTCAATCTACCTTGTTCACTTGTTCTCTGGAAAATTCCCTTATCTTCTTATTGTAATCTTCTTTCTTCATTAGTTTATCATTGATAACAAGAATATTTGGCAAGCCTTTTTGTCTTAATGTGTCAAACTTAACTATGAATATAGTTATGGCCATGTCCATATTTTGACACTTCTCTTCCAACTGTTTCATTGAATTTTTCTTTGAAAGTACCTTTCTTACCTCAAGAATTGTTTCATTTCTGTCAGTTATCCCTATTTCATCCAATTCTTGTTTGTTTTTAGGATTATTTCTAGGGCTTCTTCAGGCTTAGCACCTAACTCTTATTTTGTCTTCAATATTTATTCTTTGGATGTCTTAAGCAAGTCCTTCTATTCATAAATCACTTGAATTGATGGCCAAGTATCATTGATTTACTCAATGATGTTGGACCACAACTGATTTTTTATGTATGCCATGGGCTCTTTTAAGGTTAATTCTGTTTCTACCTTTTTTAACTGTTCACTTAACCTTTTAGCTTTTGTTCCTTTGTTTTAGCATTGATCTGTGCTAATTTCTTGGCATCTTCCAAGTTCTTGATTTTCTCTTTCAATTTTTTTATCTCATTATTCTGTATAAACATGTCCTCCATGGCTTTAATAACTTTTCTAGCCTCATTTGAATGTTGAACTACTGAAGTAGAAGATTCGGTGGTTGAAGTAGTGGAAGAAGTGACTGGCACTATTGTGGCCAATGGGACTTTTGGTGCTAACTCTTCTGCTAGATTTGAAGGAACTGTTGTTCTTACCATGGGAATGACTACAGGAGGAACACTTTGAGTCTTTGCAACTCTTTTTCTTGGACAAGATTTTCCATCTCAATTTCCATCTCCTTGATCTGTGTTGTCATTTGTAGTATGAGACTCATCATCTCATATTTTTGGTTTGCTTCTTATACAATCTCCTTAGCTTGTGGATGTTTTGTTGGAGGTAGTTTCAGTTGCTTTATGAGTGCAGTATTATTAGCATTTTTCTTCTTTACTAGTTCTTATGCAGCTTTCACATTAGCAAGGTCATACCCTACTTCAATCACCAATTCCTCTAAAGACTTGATTCTTGTGTCTTTAGCATATGAAGAAATTTTTTCAACCTTAAGTTGATCTCTTATATTTTTCAAAGTGTTCTGGAGCTTTTGGGCACTCGTTTCTTTTGTTAGAACAAAGCATTTCTGAGCTTTTCTTGTGGAGCTCAATTTGATCCAAGGGATGAATTTTCTCTATTGGAATTTTAATGTCAGATCTCTTGTAATCTGATGTTGTTGTAGGTTTAGGCACTGTTGGCTGTAGCAATATCATTAGTAACTTTTAATTTGTATAATAAAAGGTTGAAAACAACCTATTTTGAATCCCTAGAGTCTGCTTTCAGTATTGTGAATAAATCTCATTTTTTATCTCCTCATTTTTGGCCTTGATCTGTTTATACTTTTCTTTGATATCCATGTCTTTATCCTCTACTTACTGTGATGAAGATTCTTCCATTATTTTTTGTTTCATCTGTGCGTTAGATGTAGTAGGTTTGTACTCATTTTCAATTACTGTAGTAGTCATAGTTTCTTTCTCTGGATTTTCTTCATCTAAAACCTCAATTGTTTCCTTTTCTTTGTCTACTGGGTTAATTTTTGGTTTCTTATTGCACCTAAGCTTAAATCTGGTTCATGTGGTTGTTTCAACAATATATGAGCTTTCTTCTCTATTTCTCTTTATGTTTTGGTCCTCCTGATTTGGAGTTTGCAAATTGTGACTAGTATCACCTTGCTTGATAGATTCCATCAATGTATTTCTAACCATTCAGTTTGGTTTGAAAAATTTCCAATTTCAGAATTTTTATCATGAATATATGGGGCTCATTTTCATTTCACCCTCATCTTATTGATTATTCCATAAAGATCATAGTTACACAAGAAGCTTTCATCAAAATTATATTCTAGAAACTACTTTGTTGTCTCTGTACCGACTTCCCTGTTGTTGCATATGAAAGGACCCACTTGGTTTTTCAATTTGAATTGAGTTTTATTTTTATCAGGAATTTTTTTTATAGAATTTGAGTTTAGAATTTGTCTTATATACTCTAAGGCAAACACTCCCATTAGAAAATACTTTGGAAATTTATAGGGAAAGAGGTTTGACCCATAGACTCTAATCTCTGTGTGGTTTTGGTATAGGTACTAATCACCAGTTCTGCTCTGCTCTGATAACTGTAAAAATTTCTTAATCTCATCACTTATCCTTGGTTGTACACTATTTGTAAGAATATTTATCAATGGGTTAATAAAACAGTTTGTGAAATCTGCATAAGTGAACTTTTTTTACTCTTTTTTGATTAAGGAAGTCCAGAAAATGACTGATAGCAGATTTATTTCTATATCCAACTTTTGAAGGGCTATTGGGAATTTATCTTCCTAGAAGTAGAGGAACATATGAAAGAGGTATGAGGTATACCTAAATACACCTTCATTAGGAAGTTTTACAAGTTGATCATGGATACTATCAGCTATATACTCAGCATAGTTATAAATGACTGCAGGGGGCTAACCAAGCACAAAATTGGATAGAAAACCAAGTATAGACTCATCAGTGTGGTCATCAGTAAAGTAAGCAAGGATAAAAGACAACATTGACATAACGTGTCTTGATCCTTCTGGAAATTTGGAGGATGAATATCGAGGTTTAATCTTTGGGATTTCAACATATGAAGGCATGAATATTTGAAAGATTTGAAATCTTTTAGGAAAGTATAATTCCAGATAAAGATTTGTAAGAGCTTCTATAGAAAATGGGACTGCATTAGGATTTGGTTGCAGCTAAAGCATTTGGTTTATGGATTCAACAGTGATAGTGAAAAATAGTTCTTTCTCAGCATTAACAATAGCTCTTAAGTAAGGGGAATGGTGAGCTTGACATAATATAATGACCTCTGGACACTGATGGGTATGGGGAACTACATATTTGGGTGAATTGGATTCCCAGACAAGTACTTCATCAACCTGATCCAAAGATTTCTCTTCACTCCAGCAGTGGAGGTCAAGAAGATTATATTCAATTACTGGATTAGTGATTTTATAGTGAACATCAGCTAAATGGGTGTGTTCAACATCGACAACAGGATGTTGAAGTGGATTGATGAAAATGGTGCTTTTGGAAGCCACTACTAGATTTGTTTTTTGACAATTTAGCCCTTTGGATCTTAAAAAATCTGTTTTTAAGGTTTTTATACACTTCTGTAATCTTAGACTATTTATAGAAGCTATTTTTGGTATTACATAGGTCTCTTTTGAATAGAAATGGGTAAAATTATGGTTTCTTCTAGTTTAAACTTTCAATTTCTGTTCCAAAATCAATCTTTAAACCTTTTATAGACTCAGGAAAGGCTTAATAAGGGTTTATTTCTCTTTTCTTTGATAAAACAGACCTAAAACAGTTAAATTCATGTACTAAGGGCTTGGTGAGCATTTGTAAAAGAGATTTAAATCATTCAAATGGTTTCTAAAGGTCAACAAATGGCTAAATTTCTTCAATTTTCTTTAGAAAATAGGTTATAATCTCCAGAAACTATGAAATTATTAGGGTTTTGAAACGTAGATGAATATATGAGGAAATCGGGCATTTTGTTTGGGAAAATAGACTTCCAAAGGTTTAATTTCCAGAGAATGCTTATTTTCAAACGATGGATGGGTATTTTTGTTGAAAAATACCTGTAATTTTAGGTTTTTTGACTCAAAAGAAGGGTTTTCTGGAAGTTGAAGGCTTTTAAAAGCTGGTTGAATTCTCTTAGTTGTAAACTGGAGGCTCTGGGTGGCTGCAACAGAAATTTTGATGGATTTATGTTGGTTTTTTACATGAAAACAAGGTGGCAACGTCTTTTCTTTAGTCGGAAGCAGATTGTGAGAAGAAAACGCAGAAAAAGGTTGAAATGTGTGCATTCTTGTATTTTATAGAAATTTTCGTCTGAAATAATGTTTGGCGCGGGGAGGCTATTACCGCTAAGCGGTTATTGCATGATCGGAGGGCGGTAAATGGTTTTACTTGGAAGGATGCGATCCAATGATTTTATGCTGCGTGGAGGGGAGATAATGGGGAAATACCACCCATATCAAAAATCCAAAATTGATTATCAAACATGCTATTGAAATTGCGATATGGATTGTGAGTCGTTGGATCGGGTGAAGGGAGTGCGAATGGTATGGATTAACCCATAGAACAGTGGTGTATATGGGCGTGGGGCCCGGGATATTTTATGCGGCAGGGTTCAATGTTATATGTTAAAACGTAGCTAAAACAAAAATTCTTATGTTTTAACGGGATAGGCGGGTAGGCGCTTTACACGGAAAATGGGCTATTTACAGTTGTAAAGTAACCTTTGGGTGAGTTTTAATAAAATAAGAATATTTTATACCTATGGGGAGTAGGAAATATATCATGTGTGGAATTAAAACCATATGGTAAACAATAATAAAGTGGGTTTGGGATATGTAATAAAATGAATTAATATAAATATGGGGTAGGGTATTATAGTGGAGTTAATATATTAAGTTAAAGTTAATTTGAAATGAATAGAATGAGCGGAAATACATACAAATGCACTATGTAAAGTGTAAATTAAGCGTTTGGACGCATTTTTTCATAGTGGTGGCCCCATTTTAAACATTTCACAATTAGTACTTAGTAAAATGCATATTTGTGGGTTTTTTGAATCAAATGGAAATTATTTAAGGGGTTTTTTACTTTTCCTAAGAAAAAAATGTGCTTTAACTTAGGAAAAGGGATTTTATCTTAGGAGAAGGGGTGATGTTGAGGAAAAGGGTATTTAATGAAGGGAATCTAGTACTCAATGCCATTCAGTCACTAAGCCTTGGTTTCGGTCCCAAAAAAAGTTAGAGAAATGCTATGAGCCTTTATAGCTGAAGGTTTTGAATACTGGAATACATTGTGGTGAGGGAAAATATAAATTTTCTAGATGTTGTTTTATTCATGCCTTGTGTAAGTGCTTTCTACCTACCCATCATTTATTTTACCATTTTTTCCTTTATTTCTATGGGTGCATTTGAGCTTGCAAACCCTAGTCCATTTTTCTTTTAATGTAGGAGACTATCTAATTCTAACCTTATTTCATCCGAGGGCTGAGATTAAACTATTGAGCTCCTCATTTACTCTCTACCTATGTATTGATTTGTCAAGTTTAAACTGTTTGACAAAATCTTTATTCTCTATCTATAAACATGGAATTTAAAGCATGAAAAAGTTGAGATTAAACTATTTAACTCATCATGGATTATGTCATTTTGAACAAGCTGCACATAATCATTTATTTGCGGTAAAAGTAAAAAGTAGTGCCATTTTGACTTGCATCACTTTCAGGTCTTATTCTTGTATATTTTTTGTGTTTGGGGTCCATTTTTTCTATTCTTTTTTATCTTTTTCTTTTCAAGTCCTTTGATTTTTCATTTAGGACTTTTACCCTCTTTTCATTTTTTTATTTTCAAATATGGGAAAACAACTTGTAGAAATCAAGGTATGTACATATTTACAGGTCCAGTCAAAGTCAATTCAAAAATTATGAACCCTATTATTATAAGACCCTAACACCTTCTTTCTTTCCTTCTTCTATGGAAATTTCCTAGCATAGTGACCCAATTCATGACAATGAAATCACTTGATATTGTACAAGTATTTCTTATTTCCATTCTTTCCTTGGGACTTCTTTTCCATGGATTTATTTCATTTTATAAATAATGCAAGGTAATATTCCTCTTCTTTTGATGAGGTCCCAACTCTGTTATCTCGCCTTATTTACTCCTCCACTAGATTGGACCATAACCACTCCCAAATTGGTAGTTTGTCTCTACCATTAACATAATCTTGATAACTATGAAAACTCTTGGGAATACCTAAGAGAGCTGGATCTACCAAATCTTCTTCTGGAACAGTAACCCCGACCATGCCAAGTTCATCACGACACTGTGTAAACTTGCTCAGGTACTGCAAAATTGTGTCATTCTTTCACATCTTGATACTTCGAAGCTTGCCCTTGAGTGTCGTCTTCTTGTGGTTAATATTGTTCTGAAACAAGTCCATTAATGTTTTCCACATCGTCAATTGAATTTATTTATCATGGAGATTCGAGACAATATTATCTTGAACTCTCTCCAATATGATGCTCCTCGCTTTAGTCACATCCTTCTTCTACTGAGTGAGATCCCAAGAATCATATGTTGGGGGTGTTACTACATTTTTCTTGACGTAATCTAGAAACCATTTTCATCCAATACCGCCTCCATGTAGATCTTCGATGCCACAAAATTTGTGGTTCCTTCCATAACATACTCGAGCCTAAGTCCGATGGAAATCATCTTCCGAGTCCTACAGAAAACTTGCAATGATGATGTTAAAATTCGAACCTCCTATAAAGATAGCTTTGAATTAAATTCCTTATTATGAATCTAGCTCTGATACAATGTAGAAATTAATTCTAAATTCAATACTTCTCATGTAATTTTCTAGAACATAAGACTCAAATATACTTTACTCATCTATGGAAATAAATTCACGATTGAGAATAAATATGAACAACATGCATCACAACATAACACATACAAATGAGGATATATCTAGGGGAAATAAACTTCTCAAGACCCCTTCCTATATGTATTGCATTAATAAGAAAATACAAAAGAAACACAATGCTTGTTTAATCTTGAGCAACCTCTACACAAGTATATTTTGTCTCACTACTTCACAAGTTTCCATTGGTGAATACACAACCATTTTCTTGCTTTCTGAAGTCCCTATTTCCTTGCGTTATTTCCTTGAGAATTAGCCCCTATTATTTAGATAAATTCCTTGTCCATAGTTGCGTAATCCCTATAGGCCCTTTTCTGACTGCATGCACCCCTTGTACAATTTGGATAATGATACACATGATATTACACTACCCGTGAACTCCAATCCCAATTGGGTAACTTGAATGACATGCACGCATGAGTTATTTATTAGTTTATTTATGAATTAAGCAATTGAACATTGAAGTTTCACACCACTGCTAGACCTCCTACTAGTTCCTCCAATAATTGGAACTAGTTTAAGTGAACTTAACTCAATTTAACTAAATTAAATTGTTACAAGTGAAATTAAATTCAATCTAGGCTCCTAAACTTTATGAATAATTGTACACAAATCAAGTTAAGCCCACAACTAAAATTAACTAAGCTAACTCAAATGAAACCAATAGTTAACTCATTCAAATTCTCTTGTGATGTGGAATTTCAATTTTCTCCTAATTTAAATCAAGGGAAAATTAAATTAGGATTTTCTTGCTACCATTTTTCAAGATATTTGTTAAACCAACCTGTTCAAATATTTTCTTGACCAACTTGTTCACTGATTTTTTTATTTGTTATGATTTCATAGATTGTTTAGGTTATCAAATGCTAAAAAAATATTTTGTGATATAATATTTAATATTTATTTTAAATTATTTATTGGAATTATTAAGTAGAAAATATAATTACAAAATTTCTCACATATATTTTGCTTCTTTGTACTCTTTTTTACTAAATTTGAATTACATTAATTGGTTGAA